>JAGFBZ010002102.1:0-70000 GCA_018398805.1 Hirundichthys speculiger
TTGTTCCCAGTGACCTCTGACCTCTGTGATGGTTTTTAGTCCTCAGCCTCTCATTGGTCCAGGAGGAAGCTGTCTCTGTGACCCAACTCGTCTCAGTAACTTGAAGATGAAAATGAGTAAAAGAAAATAGTAAAGAGAAGAAAGACAGGAAACTTTTCTTCTTTTCTTTATTTCTGTTTTTCTTCTTCTTCTCCTCCAGTCAGGATGGGCGGAGCTGTGAGCGCTGGAGAGGACAACGACGACTTGATTGACAACCTGAAGGAGGCCTACTACATCCGCTCAGACCTGGTGGAGCGGGCCTTCCGGGCCATCGACCGGGCCGACTACTACCTGGATGAGTACCGGGACAACGCCTACAAGGTGAGGACCAGGAACATGTGAGGAACCAGCCCAGGTGCTCAGCTCAGGTGTTCCTGTCGCTAACGGAGCTGTTAAACATCCTTAATTAGCGCTGCTCCGTTCTTTTTCCTCCATCTCCTGTTTTCACGGTTCGTTTGTTTTACAGTGAAATTACTGTAAATCGTTCATAAAGACACGTTCCTGATACATTTAAGAGAACAGACTGACTCAATAAGTAAAGAACGTTTGAAACAAGCTTCATAATCTCATATTTACAGGTGAGCAGTTTAACTGGGTTCAGTGAGCCGTGGCTGTTGGTAGCGATTAGTTTTACAGTATTCACAAGATAATAGACAATAACGCAGTCTGGTGTAAAACTTCCACGGTAAAACTACGACTCATTTCCTGGTAAAACTACGACTCATTTCCTGGTTAAACTACAACTCCTTTCTTTGTAAAATGACTCATTTCTTGATAAAACTACAACTCGTTTCCTCGTAAAATGACTCGTTTCTTGATAAAACTACAACTCGTTTCCTCGTAAAATGACTCGTTTCTTGATAAAACTACAACTCGTTTCCTTGTAAAATGACTCGTTTCCTGGTAAAACTACAACTAATTTCCTTGTAAAACTACAACTCGTTTCCTGGTAAAACTTTGACTTGTTTCCTAGTAAAACTACCACTTTTTTCCTTGTAAAACTACAACTCGTTTCCTTGTAAAACTACAACATGTTTCCAGATAAAATCTACGACTCGTTTCCTTGTAAAACTACGACTCGTTTCCTGGTAAAACTACAACTTGTTTCCAGATAAAAACTACGACTCATTTCCTTGTAAAACTACGACTCGTTTGCTTCTAAAACTACGACTCGTTTGCTTGTAAAACTACAACTCGTTTCCAGATAAAAACTACGACTTGTTTCCTTGTAAAACTACAACTTTTTTCCAGATAAAAACTACGACTCGTTTCCTTGTAAAACTACAACCCGTTTCCTGGTAAAACTACGACTCATTTCCTGGTAAAACTACGACTCGTTTGCTTCTAAAACTACAACCTGTTTCCTTGTAAAACTACAACCCGTTTCCTGGTAAAACTACGACTCGTTTTCTTGTAAAACTACGACTCGTTTCCTTGTAAAACTACAACCCGTTTCCTGGTAAAACTACGACTCGTTTGCTTGTAAAACTACAACCCGTTTCCTGGTAAAACTACGACTCGTTTGCTTGTAAAACTACAACCCGTTTCCTGGTAAAACTACGACTCGTTTTCTTGTAAAACTACAACTCGTTTCCTTGTAAAACTACAACTTGTTTCCAGATAAAAACTACGACTTGTTTCCTGGTAAAACTACCACCCGTTTCCTGGTAAAACTACGACTCGTTCGCTCGTAAAACTACAACTCGTTTCCTTGTAAAACTACGACTCGTTTCCTGGTAAAACTACCACCCGTTTCCTGGTAAAACTACGACTCGTTCGCTCGTAAAACTACAACTCGTTTCCTTGTAAAACTACAACTCGTTTCCTTGTAAAACTACGACTCGTTTCCTGGTAAAACTACCACATGTTTCCAGATAAAAACTACAACTTGTTTCTAGATAAAAACTACGACTCGTTTCCAGATAAAACTACGACTCGTTTCCAGATAAAAACTACGACTCGTTTTCCTGTAAAACTACGACTCGTTTGCTCGTAAAACTACAACTCGTTTCCAGATAAAAACTACGACCCGTTTCCTGGTAAAACTACGACTCGTTTCCTTGTAAAACTACAACTCGTTTCCAGATAAAAACTACGACCCGTTTCCTGGTAAAACTACGACTCGTTTCCTTGTAAAACTACAACTCGTTTCCAGATAAAAACTACGACCCGTTTCCTGGTAAAACTACGACTCGTTTCCTTGTAAAACTACAACTCGTTTCCAGATAAAAACTACGACCCGTTTCCTGGTAAAACTACGACTCGTTTCCTGGTAAAACTACAACTTGTTTCCAGATAAAAACTACGACTCGTTTGCTCGTAAAACTACGACTCGTTTGCTCGTAAAACTACGACTCGTTTCCTGGTAAAACTACGACTCGTTTCCTGGTAAAACTACAACTTGTTTCCAGATAAAAACTACGACTCGTTTTCTGGTAAAACTACAACTCGTTTCCTTGTAAAACTACGACCCGTTTTCTTATAAAACTACGACCCGTTTCCTTGTAAAACTACGACCCGTTTCCTTGTAAAACTACGACTCGTTTGCTCGTAAAACTACGACCTGTTTTCTGGTAAAACTACGACTCGTTTCCTTCTAAAACTACGACTCGTTTCCTGGTAAAACTACGACTCGTTTCCTTCTAAAACTACGACTCGTTTCCTGGTAAAACTACAACTCGTTTGCTTGTAAAACTACAACTCGTTTTCAGATAAAAACTACGACTCGTTTGCTCGTAAAACTACAACCCGTTTCCTTATAAAACTACAACTTGTTTCTAGATAAAAACTACGACTCGTTTCCTTGTAAAACTACGACTCATTTGCTCGTAAAACTACGACTCGTTTTCTTGTAAAACTACGACTCGTTTCCAGATAAAAACTACGACTCGTTTGCTCGTAAAACTACGACTCGTTTCCTGGTAAAACTACAACTCGTTTCCTTCTAAAACTACGACCCGTTTCCTGGTAAAACTACGACTCGTTTCCTGGTAAAACTACGACTCGTTTGCTCGTAAAACTACGACTCGTTTGCTCGTAAAACTACGACTCATTTCCTGGTAAAACTACGACTCGTTTGCTCGTAAAACTACGACTCGTTTGCTCGTAAAACTACGACTCATTTCCTGGTAAAACTACAACTCGTTTTCTTGTAAAACTACAACATGTTTCCAGATAAAAACTACGACTCGTTTGCTCGTAAAACTACGACTCGTTTGCTCGTAAAAACAAAGTAAAATCCTCCCGTCCTTGTCGGTTCAGGACCTGGCGTGGCGCCACGGGAACATCCACCTGTCTGCTCCCTGCATCTACTCGGAGGTGATGGAGGCCTTGGACCTCCAGCCCGGTCTGTCCTTCCTGAACCTGGGCAGTGGGACGGGATACCTCAGCACCATGGTGGGACTCATCCTGGGTACGTATGTCCAGGGACGTGTCCCCTCCTGGAGGACACTGAACCCACCTGAACAGGTGTTCTGTTTGGACCGTTCCAGGACCGTTCGGGGTGAACCACGGCATCGAGCTACACGCAGATGTGATCCAGTACGCCGACCAGAAGTTGGACTCCTTCATCAAGACCAGCGACAGCTTCGATAAGTAGGTCCAGACGTTTGTCCCGTCTTTAGTTCTGCTCGTAGGTTTCACCTTCCGTCACCGTCGTCTGTCTCCAGGTTCGAGTTCTGCGAGCCGTCCTTCGTGGAGGGAAACTGCCTGGAGATCCCTCTGGAGAGCCGCCAGTATGACCGGGTTTACTGCGGCGCCGGCGTCCAGAAGGAGCACGAGGACTACATGAAGAACCTGCTGAAGGTGGGAGGCGTCCTGGTGATGCCTCTGGAGGAGAAGGTTGGTGTTCTGGAACGTGGTAGGAAACGATGGTAGTGGTTTTAACTGGAAACGAGAGTGGTAGTTTAACAGAAACGAGTGGTAGTTTACTGCTGAAGGTGGGAGGCGTCCTGGTGATGCCTCTGGAGGAGAAGGTTGGTGTTCTGGAACGAGTGGTTGACTGGACGAGGAGCGCTACAGGAAACTTGTGCCCTAGGAAACGAGTGGTAGTTTAACAGGAAACGAGAGTGGTAGTTTAACCGGAGTGGAAACAGAGTTGGTTAGTTTAACAGGAAACGGAGTGGTAGGAGAGTGGTAACCAGGAAACAAGTGGTAGTTTAACCAGGAAAAGAGCGGTGGTTTAACAGGAAACGAGTGGTAGTTTAATAGGAAACGAGTGGTAGTTTAACAGGAAACGAGCGGTAGTTTAACCGGGAAACGAGTGGTAGTTTAACAGGAAACGAGTGGTGGTTTTACCAGGAAACGAGTGGTAGTTTAACAGGAAACGAGTGGTAGTTTAAAGGAAACAGGAAACGAGCGGTAGTTTAACCAGGAAACGAGTGGTAGTTTAACAGGAAACGAGTGGTAGTTTAACAGGAAACGAGCGGTAGTTTAACCGGGAAACGAGTGGTAGTTTAACAGGAAACAAGTGGTGGTTTTACCAGGAAACGAGCGGTAGTTTAACAGGAAACGAGCGGTGGTTTAACAGGAAACGAGCGGTAGTTTAACAGGAAACGAGCGGTAGTTTAACAGGAAACGAGTGGTAGTTTAACCAGGAAACGAGTGGTAGTTTAACAGGAAACGAGTGGTAGTTTAACAGGAAACGAGTGGTAGTTTAACCGGGAAACGAGCGGTAGTTTAACAGGAAACGAGCGGTAGTTTAACAGGAAACGAGCGGTAGTTTAACAGGAAACGAGCGGTAGTTTAACAAGGAAACAAGCGGTAGTTTTACCAGGAAACGAGTGGTAGTTTAACAGGAAACGAGTGGTAGTTTAACAGGAAACGAGTGGTAGTTTACCAGGAAACGAGTGGTAGTTTAACCAGGAAACGAGCGGTGGTTTAACAGGAAACGAGTGGTAGGTTAAGAGGAAACGAGTGGTAGTTTAACAGGAAACGAGTGGTAGTTTAACCAGGAAACGAGCGGTAGTTTTACCAGGAACACGTGGTAGTTTAACCAGGAAACGAGTGGTAGTTTAACAGGAAACGAGAGGTAGTTTAACCAGGAAACGAGCGGTAGTTTTACCAGGAAACGAGTGGTAGTTTAACAGGAAACGAGTGGTAGTTTAACAGGAAACAAGCGGTAGTTTTACCAGGAAACGAGTGGTAGTTTAACCGGGAAACGAGCGGTAGTTTAACAGGAAACGAGCGGTAGTTTAACCAGGAAACGAGTGGTAGTTTACTGCTGAAGGTGGGAGGCGTCCTGGTGATGCCTCTGGAGGAGAAGGTTGGTGTTCTGGAACGAGTGGTAGTTTAACAGGAAACGAGTGGTAGTTTACTGCTGAAGGTGGGAGGCGTCCTGGTGATGCCTCTGGAGGAGAAGGTTGGTGTTCTGGAACCGGAGCACTACTTCTGCTGCCCTCTGCTGGCCAGACGAGTGGTAGTTTAACAGGAAACGAGTGGTAGTTTAACAGGAAACGAGTGGTAGTTTAACCAGGAAACGAGTGGTAGTTTAACCAGGAGCACGAGGACTACATGAAGAACCTGCTGAAGGTGGGAGGCGTCCTGGTGATGCCTCTGGAGGAGAAGGTTGGTGTTCTGGAACGAGTGGTAGTTTAACAGGAAACGAGTGGTAGTTTACTGCTGAAGGTGGGAGGCGTCCTGGTGATGCCTCTGGAGGAGAAGGTTGGTGTTCTGGAACGAGTGGTAGTTTAACAGGAAATGAGTGGTAGTTTAACAGGAAATGAGTGGTAGTTTAACAGGAAACGAGTGGTAGTTTACTGCTGAAGGTGGGAGGCGTCCTGGTGATGCCTCTGGAGGAGAAGGTTGGTGTTCTGGAACCGCTTCCTGTTGACTGACAGGAGCGCTACTTCTGCTGCCCTCTGCTGGCCAGACCAGTGGTAGTTTAACAGGAAACGAGTGGTAGTTTAACCAGGAAACGAGAGGTAGTTTACTGCTGAAGGTGGGAGGCGTCCTGGTGATGCCTCTGGAGGAGAAGGTTGGTGTTCTGGAACGAGTGGTAGTTTAACAGGAAACGAGTGGTAGTTTAACAGGAAACGAGTGGTAGTTTAGTTTAACAGGAAACAGAAACGTGGTAGTTTAACTGAAGGTGGTAGGCGTCATGGTGATGCCTCTGGAGGAGAAGGTTGGTGTTCCGGAAACGAGTGGTAGTTTAACAGGAAATGGTAGTGGTAGTTTAACCAGGAAACGAGTGGTAGGAACGAGTGGTAGTTTACGCTGAAGGTGGGAGGCGTCCTGGTGATGCCTCTGGAGGAGAAGGTTGGTAGTTCTGGAACCGCTTCCTGTTGACTGGAAGGAGCGTACTTCTGCTGCCTCTGCTGGCCAGACCAGTAACCGAGTGGTAGTTTAACAGGAAATGAGTGGTAGTTTAACAGGAAACGAGTGGTAGTTTAACAGGAAACGAGATGTAGTTTAACAGGAAACGAGTGGTAGTTTAACCTGGAAACGAGCGGTAGTTTAACAGGAAACGAGCGGTAGTTTAACAGGAAACGAAGTTTAACGGAAACGTGGTGGTTTAACAGGAAACGAGTGGTAGTTTAACAAACGAGTGGTAACCACGAGTGGTAGTTTAACAGGAAAGGAGCGGTAGTTTAACCAGGAAACGAGTGGTAGTTTAACAGGAAAGGAGCGGTAGTTTAACCAGGAAACGAGTGGTAGTTTAACAGGAAACGAGTAGTAGTTTAACAGGAAACGAGTGGTAGTTTAACCAGGAAACGAGTGGTAGTTTACCAGGAAACGAGTGGTAGTTTAACAGGAAACGAGTGGTAGTTTAACAGGAAACGAGTGGTAGTTTAACAAGAAACGAGTGGTAGTTTAACAGGAAATGAGTGGTAGTTTAACCGGGAAACGAGCGGTAGTTTACCAGGAAACGAGTGGTAGTTTAACAGGAAACGAGTGGTAGTTTTACCGGGAAACGAGCGGTAGTTTAACCGGGAAACGAGGGGTAGTTTACCAGGAAACGAGTGGTAGTTTTACCGGGAAACGAGGGGTAGTTTAACCGGGAAACGAGGGGTAGTTTAACCGGGAAACGAGGGGTAGTTTAACAGGAAACGAGCGGTAGTTTACCAGGAAACGAGTGGTAGTTTTACCGGGAAACGAGGGGTAGTTTAACAGGAAACGAGCGGTAGTTTACCAGAAAACGAGCGGTAGTTTAACAGGAAACGAGTGGTAGTTTAACCGGGAAATGAGTGGTAGTTTAACAGGAAACGAGGGTAGTTTAACAGGAAACGAGTGGTAGTTTAACCGGGAAACGAGCGGTAGTTTAACAGGAAACGAGCGGTAGTTTAACCGGGAAACGAGGGGTAGTTTAACAGGAAACGAGCGGTAGTTTACCAGAAAACGAGCGGTAGTTTAACAGGAAACGAGTGGTAGTTTAACCGGGAAATGAGTGGTAGTTTAACAGGAAACGAGTGGTAGTTTAACAGGAAACGAGTGGTATTTTAACCAGGAAACGAGTGGTAGTTTAACCAGGAAACGAGTGGTAGTTTAACTAGAAAATGACGTGGTAGATTTACCAGGAAATGACGTGGTAGATTTACCAGGAAACGAGCGGTGGTTTTACCAGGAAACCAGTTGTAGTTTTCTCAGGAAACCAGTCGTAGTTTTCTCAGGAAACCAGTCGTAGTTTTACCAGAAGGATGTGTTGTATGTAACTACATCATTTTAATTTTAGTAGATGGATATTCTGGCTCTCAGCCAGCTGGTCCCGCTGGGTCGTTCTGCCCAACCAGGTCAGGATCTCTGTAGTTCTGGTTTGTACCAGGCTGTCAGTCAAACAGACCAACCAACAGTAGACGAACTGCAGGTTTTAACTTTAATTTAGTTCTGAAGTTGGATTTTTGCAGAAAGAAACTGATGTTTATTTGCAGAAAGAGGAAAGTATTTTAGAGCAACACAACAGGGAAAAATCATTTCTGAGACCTTGAGAATAAAATCATATTACAGTAAAAACATCATAAACCTTTAGGATTTCACAAAAAATATTTATCATCTTTTTCTTGTAAAATTAGGATTTTTGTGATGTAAAAACTTCATATGTTCATGTCACATATGTCATATGATTCATAACTCTCTAATAGAAAATACTTTCTTCTTGGGGAATTTGATATTTATTTCTCATAAATCCTTTTCCATGTTCTTCTGTGAACCTCCAAGTTCAGGCAGTGCAATAATCACAATAAATAAAACGTCTTTCCTGCAGCTGACGAAGATCACCCGAACCGGGCCGAGCAGCTGGGAAACGAAGAAGATCATCTCGGTGTCCTTTGCTCCGTTGGTGCTGCCCAAACACAACGTTAACGGCAAACCCCGGACGGTCCCGCTGCGTGAGTCTCATCCTTCATCACCTTTATTCTCTTCCCGCCTTCACATTTTTACCGTTTCCCCCTTCTCAACTCTGCAGCCAAGTACGAGGTCCGGTCACTGCAGGAGCTGGCCCGGATCTGCATCCGCCACACCCTCAGAGTGACCACCGCCGGTGCCGACAGCCACCCGCGTGGGCGGGGCTCCTCCTTCAGTGTGGGCAGGGGGCTGGCGGTGGCGGGCCTCCACAAGTACGGGCCTCGCTTCAAGCGCCGGCGGGTCCACCGGCGCCACTGCAACGCTCTGGTTCTGGCCACCCGGCAGGTGGTGGCCAGCAGCGGCATAGGCCCCGCCCCCCTGGACAGCAACAACAACCAGGAGGGGCGGGTGGAGGACGAGGAGGTGGGGGTGGGCCGGGAGGCCAGGCGGCACCTGAGGGGAAGCAGGAGGGCGGGAAGAGGAGGGGGAGGGGGGCTCATGGAGGAGGAGGAGGTGGTGGTGGAGGAGGAGGAGGAAGAGGAGGAGCAGGAGGAAGAAGAGGAGGAGAAGGAAACAGGTGAGCTGCTGCGGCCTCAGCCCGCCGTCAACCTGCTGAGAGAACGGATCTTGGGGCTGCCGCTGCCCGAGCCGCTCAAGATGTACCTGCTGTACTACCGGGAGAAATGAGCCGGGTCCAGGTCCGGACCCAAGTCCTGCAGGGACCAGAGCCTCTGCTGCAACCACCACCACCAACCCCACCAACCACCACCTGAACGGGAACGGCCAACATACCCGATTAGTCAACGACCCGGCCTACATCTCCGCTTGAACCAGACCAAGACTTGACCCAACCTCTGACTCCGCTTCAACAAGACCAGTCAACGAACCCAAATCCGTCAACGACCCAACCTCCGACTCCACCTCAACGAGACCAGTCAAAGTATCCAAATCCGTCAATGACCCAACCTCCAGCTCCACCTCAACGAGATCAGTCAACGAATCCAAATCCGTCACAGACCCAACCTCCGACTCCACCTCAACAAGACCAGTCAACGAATTCAAATCTGTCAACGACCCAACCTCCAGCTCCACCTCAACGAGATCAGTCAACGAATCCAAATCCGTCAACCACCGAACCTCCAGCTCCGCCTCAACGAGACCAGTCAACGAATCCAAATCCCTCAACGACCCAACCTCCAGCTCCGCCTCAACAAGACCAGTCAAAGTATCCAAATCCGTCAATGACCGAACCTCCAGCTCCGCCTCAACAAGACCAGTCACAAATCCAAATCCGTCAATGACCGAACCTCCAGCTCCGCCTCAACAAGACCAGTCAACGAATCCAAATCCGTCAATGACCGAACCTCCAGATCCACCTCAACGAGACCAGTCAACGAATCCAAATCCCTCAACGACCCAACCTCCAGCTCCGCCTCAACAAGACCAGTCAAAGTATCCAAATCCGTCAATGACCGAACCTCCAGATCCACCTCAACGAGACCAGTCAAAGTATCCAAATCCATCAACGAACCCAACCTCCAGCTCCACCTCAACGAGACCAGTCAACGAATCCAAATCCGTCAACGACCCAACCTCCAGCTCCGCCTCAACGAGACCAGTCAACGAATCCAAATCCGTCAACGACCCAACCTCCAGCTCCGCCTCAACGAGACCAGTCAACGAATCCAAATCCGTCAACGACCCAACCCCCAGCTCCACCTCAACGAGACCAGTCAACGAATCCAAATCCCTCAACGACCCAACCTCCAGCTCCACCTCAACGAGACCAGTCAACGAATCCAAATCCGTCAACGACCCAACCCCCAGCTCCACCTCAACGAGACCAGTCAACGAATCCAAATCCGTCAACGACCCAACCCCCAGCTCCACCTCAACGAGACCAGTCAACGAATCCAAATCCCTCAACTACCGAACCTCCAGCTCCACCTCAAAGAGACCAGTCAACGAATCCAAATCCCTCAACTACCGAACCTCCAGCTCCGCCTCAACGAGACCAGTCAACGAATCCAAATCAGTCAGACCCAACCTCCGACTCCACCTCAACGAGACCAGTCATGGAATCCAAATCCGTCACAGACCCAACCTCTGACTCCACCTCAACGAGACCAGTCAACGAATCCAAATCCATCAACGACCGAACCTCCAGCTCCACCTCAACGAGACCAGTCAACAAATCCAAATCAGTCAGACCCAACCTCCGACTCCACCTCAACGAGACCAGTCAACGAATCCAAATCCATCAACGACCCAACCTCCAGCTCCGCCTCAACGAGACCAGTCAACGAATCCAAATCCGTCAACCACCGAACCTCCAGCTCCGCCTCAACGAGACCAGTCAACGAATCCAAATCCCTCAACGACCCAACCTCCAGCTCCGCCTCAACAAGACCAGTCAAAGTATCCAAATCCGTCAATGACCGAACCTCCAGCTCCGCCTCAACAAGACCAGTCACAAATCCAAATCCGTCAATGACCGAACCTCCAGCTCCGCCTCAACAAGACCAGTCAACGAATCCAAATCCGTCAATGACCGAACCTCCAGATCCACCTCAACGAGACCAGTCAACGAATCCAAATCCCTCAACGACCCAACCTCCAGCTCCGCCTCAACAAGACCAGTCAAAGTATCCAAATCCGTCAATGACCGAACCTCCAGATCCACCTCAACGAGACCAGTCAAAGTATCCAAATCCATCAACAACCCAACCTCCAGCTCCACCTCAACGAGACCAGTCAACGAATCCAAATCCGTCAACGACCCAACCTCCAGCTCCGCCTCAACGAGACCAGTCAACGAATCCAAATCCGTCAACGACCCAACCTCCAGCTCCGCCTCAACGAGACCAGTCAACGAATCCAAATCCCTCAACGACCCAACCTCCAGCTCCGCCTCAACGAGACCAGTCAACGAATCCAAATCCGTCAACGACCCAACCCCCAGCTCCACCTCAACGAGACCAGTCAACGAATCCAAATCCCTCAACGACCCAACCTCCAGCTCCACCTCAACGAGACCAGTCAACGAATCCAAATCCGTCAACGACCCAACCCCCAGCTCCACCTCAACGAGACCAGTCAACGAATCCAAATCCGTCAACGACCCAACCCCCAGCTCCACCTCAACGAGACCAGTCAACGAATCCAAATCCCTCAACTACCGAACCTCCAGCTCCGCCTCAACGAGACCAGTCAACGAATCCAAATCAGTCAGACCCAACCTCCGACTCCACCTCAACGAGACCAGTCATGGAATCCAAATCCGTCACAGACCCAACCTCTGACTCCACCTCAACGAGACCAGTCAACGAATCCAAATCCATCAACGACCGAACCTCCAGCTCCACCTCAACGAGACCAGTCAACAAATCCAAATCAGTCAGACCCAACCTCCGACTCCACCTCAACGAGACCAGTCAACGAATCCAAATCCATCAACGACCCAACCTCCAGCTCCGCCTCAACGAGACCAGTCAACGAATCCAAATCCGTCAAAGACCGAACCTCCAGCTCCGCCTCAACGAGACCAGTCAACGAATCCAAATCCGTCAACGACCCAACCTCCAGCTCCGCCTCAACGAGACCAGTCAACGAATCCAAATCCGTCAACGACCCAACCTCCAGCTCCGCCTCAACGAGACCAGTCAACGAATCCAAATCCGTCAACAACCCAACCTCCAGCTCCGCCTCAACGAGACCAGTCAACGAATCCAAATCCGTCAACGACCCAACCTCCAGCTCTGCCTCAACGAGACCAGTCAACGAATCCAAATCCGTCAACTACCCAACCTCTGACTCCACCTCAACGAGACCAGTCAACGAATCCAAATCCATCAACGACCGAACCTCCAGCTCCACCTCAACGAGACCAGTCAACGAATCCAAATCCATCAACGACCCAACCTCCAGCTCCACCTCAACGAGACCAGTCAACAAATCCAAATCCGTCAACTACCCAACCTCTAACTCCACCTCAAAAAGACCAGTCATGGAATCCAAATCCGTCAACTACCCAACCTCTGACTCCACCTCAACGAGACCAGTCAACGAATCCAAATCCATCAACGACCGAACCTCCAGCTCCACCTCAAAGAGACCAGTCAACAAATCCAAATCCGTCAACTACCCAACCTCTAACTCCACCTCAACAAGACCAGTCAACGAATCCAAATCCGTCAACGACCCAACCTCCAGCTCTGCCTCAACGAGACCAGTCAACGAATCCAAATCCATCAACGACCCAACCTCTGACTCCGCCTCAACGAGACCAGTCAATGAATCCAAATCCCTCAACGACCCAACCTCCAGCTCTGCCTCAACGAGACCAGTCAACAAATCCAAATCGGTCACAGACCCAACCTCCAGCTCCGCCTCAACGAGACCAGTCAACGAGACCAGTCAACGAATCCAAATCCATCAACGACTGAACCTCCAGCTCAGCCTCAACGAGACCAGTCAACGAATCCAAATCCATCAACGACCCAACCTCTGACTCCGCCTCAACGAGACCAGTCAATGAATCCAAATCCCTCAACGACCCAACCTCCAGCTCCGCCTCAACGAGACCAGTCAACGAATCCAAATCCGTCAATGACCCAACCTCCAGCTCCGCCTCAACGAGACCAGTCAACGAATCCAAATCCGTCACAGACCAACCTCCGACTCCGCCTCATTTCTATCCTCCTCCTGCTCTTGACTCTCATTGTTTCCTGCTATTGTGAAGTCGGTCCCCTTTTTCCAGGTGAGGGAGGGAAGAGGGAGGGGCTTCAGCCCCGGGGGCGTTTAGATTGACTCGTTAACTCTGCGCCTCACCTGAGGCACATAACAACAGAAACTGGTTGGTGATGGAGTAAACGAAACTCTGCTTAACTACCGCGGTAACGACCAGAGTCCACCAGCTGGCAGGTGTTTGGTGGCGGTTGGTTCCAGTCGGAGCCGTAGACGGTTCGTTGCTCCTCTAAAGGGAACAGGGTGGTTTTACCAGGATGATGCTCAGCTTTACCTGCAGCCAGGTGAGATGTTTTCTTCAGTGGTCTTGCAGCTCGTTTGTTCCAGGTGACCGTTATCATCTCCACCTGTTACCAAGATTAAATGTCCATCTGTTCCTTTACCTTAAAGGATAAATCCTCTTTATTTCAACCTGGGTGTTTAAGGAGCGCCAACCGTTGAAGACGGATTAGATTTCTTCTTCTTCCTTCCAGATTTTTAGCCGTTTTTACCAACTGCAACTATCAGTCGTGTGTTTGGACTGTTGACTCCATAAATGGACCAGAACCTACTGGTTCGGTTTATGTTCTTCAGTCAATCATCTCAACACCTCCATGTGTCTGATGTCTGAAGATCCTGAGAAGACGTGTTTCAACCGTCAAAACAAGGCAAACAAATCTTCTTTAAATCAACGTGACTTTTATTTCAGTGAAACCGTAGTTTTCTCAGTTTCAGTAGATCTGAAACATCTGAACATCTGGTAGGTGACCACATGGTTCCAGACGTCTCAACAGCTTCGTTCGTTTGATTATTGACGTGAAAAACTGTTGAACCAGAAAAATCCTTTTTTTTTTTTTAAATTAATGTTGCAACTTTACAACAAAGATGCACAATTTTAGAAAAGTTACGATTCCACAACAAAAATTTTACCACAAACTCATAATTTATATCAAAAAGTTGCGACTTTTCAAAAGTTTTATGAAAAAAAAAAAGTTAATAATTTGTGATTGAAAGTCAAGTTTTGGCTTCAGAACAAAAAGTCTTGAACTTTAAAAATTTAGAGTTTTACAAGAAAAAGTTTTTTTTTTTTAATTTTAATAGTGAGAAGAGATTAAATCTTTTAACACCAGAGCTTAGTGATTTATAAGTGGTTTCTGACGGGTTTCCAGACCAGGATCTCAGGTGTCCTGAGCAGGTCTTCAGGTCTTCAGGTCACAAACACCATCGTGGACCGAGAACAAGCAGGAAACCACACAGCTGGCTGAGGCCACGGGAACCTGTGTGGGGGCCCACGGTCGTCTCCGTGGTCACGCTCATGGAGATGATGACCATCATGGAGGTGACCGTGACCACGGAGCTGGAGAAGAGCTGATGACGTGTCCCTGGATCATCTGCAGCGTCTTTGAGGGAAACACCAGGTTGAAATGAACCAGAATTATCCTTTAAATTAGGGTCTTTTTTCCAGACCAAGCGTTCGTCCACATTTCAGGACTTTAGTGGGAACGTTTCCTCCTGAGACCAAACCTCTGAGCTGCAGCTGATCTAAAATCCTCCTGGTTCGTCTGCGTCCTCCATAATAGAGCCAACTAATAATCAATAAACCAGCATGATGCCGACATTACTGACGTTTCTGACCACCGGCGGGAGTTTTCTCCTCTTCTCATGATTCTTTCTTGGTGGTGTCCACGTACGCAGAGCTGTTCAGTGTTGTGAATCATGGAAACCGTGAAGATACTTTGCTAATAAAAGATGTTTCTTTTCTCTTTTTCAGTGTATTTCATTGAAGTTTTGGGCAGTTTTTGTAATTTTTTTTTTTTTTTTTAGTTTTATTTTCTTTCATCTGTGCCAAAATGTAACTTTCAGGAGAGGAAACAGATCAACAGGAAACTAACCGTCATCTGAACTGTAATATGTGCTGTTTATAGTGCTGATAAATCTGACTTTGACAAAAAAAAAAAACCTAAATAAATGTGTCTGTGTGGATTATTTAACCACCGACTTCACCTGGATCACACCTTTCTGATTTTCTCATGAGGTCAGAGGTCAACGCAGACGAACACGAGACGTCCGGCTCAGGAAGACCGTTGAGATGAACCAAGGCGAGATAAATGATAAATTAATCTGAACTGAATAAAGATCATGTCGAGGTGAGGATAAGATAAACTAAGATTAATGAAGTTCAGATTAATGACTAAGTAATCCTTAATTAATGATAAAGTAAAGTTGGATGAAATTAAAGATGAACAATGTAAAGATTTGCTCTATTATTATGAAACTGGGCTAAATAAGATAAACCAAGTTAAGCTAAGATATACTAAATTAAGCTAATTTAGGCAAAGTTTGGCAGAGGTAATGACTGAGATAAATCAAGTTAAGCTAAGATATACTAAATTAAGCTAATTTAGGCAAAGTTTGGCAGAGGTAATGACTGAGATAAACCAAGTTAAGCTAAGATATACTAAATTAAGCTAATTTAGGCAAAGTTTGGCAGAGGTAATGACTGAGATAAACCAAGTTAAGCTAAGATATACTAAATTAAGCTAATTTAGGCAAAGTTTGGCAGAGGTAATGACTGAGATAAATCAAGTTAAGCTAAGATATACTAAATTAAGCTAATTTAGGCAAAGTTTGGCAGAGGTAATGACTGAGATAAACCAAGTTAAGCTAAGATATACTAAATTAAGCTAATTTAGGCAAAGTTTGGCAGAGGTAATGACTGAGATAAACCAAGTTAAGATAAGCTATACTAAATTAAGCTAATTTAGGCAAAGTTTGGCAGAGGTAATGACTGAGATAAACCAAGTTAATCTAAGATATACTAAATTAAGCTAATTTAGGCAAAGTTTGGCAGAGGTAATGACTGAGATAAACCAAGTTAAGCTAAGATATACTAAATTAAGCTAATTTAGGCAAAGTTTGGCAGAGGTAATGACTGAGATAAACCAAGTTAAGCTAAGATATACTAAATTAAGCTAATTTAGACAAAGTCAGGATTTGGTAAACTGAGATGAACTGATCCAAGTCAAGAAGAACTAGATTCAGATTTATACTTAATTAAGCTAAAATAAGCTGAACTGAGCAAAGACGATGCGAGTTCCTCCGTTAGCGTCTCAGCAGGTAAATCTGGTTCAAGCAGCAACACCTCAGAGGAAGCCGTCCATCAAACCCTGGAATCAGGATCAGAACCAGAACTGGACCCGACGTCACAACTGGTGAAACCGACCTGGGTGTTTTTGGAACAAACGTAGTTGGAAAAACACGACGGATTCGTCCAGGAGAATAAAACCCGTTTGTGACGTCAGGCGTCTAAAACGTTCCAGCAACGCTTCGGTCCTCATCTCAGAACCCGGGTCCAGGTCCCAACAGGATCCTGAGTCCAGGAACCGTGAACCCGAAATAATCTGAAATAATCCACAGAGGAGTCTCTTCTGAATAATCTTTAATGAAAAGAAACTAGACAAGTGAAACCAACAGGATCATCGATTGGCTCCAAATGAAAACAAGCACAACAGGAAGTGGTTACGATGTGGATCCAGTGACGTAGCTAGATAGCACCGTAGCTAGCTAGCATCCATGAGAGCGGTCCGTTAAAAACATTCACATTGTGCTCAGCAACCGCTACAAAGAAACCGTTAGTGGAGCTAAAATCATGCAGCACAGAAACAGCGACGCGACGTCACGACCGAAGACGTCTTAAAGAGCCATGCTGAATACAAAACCACACGCAAAAAATAAAATCTTAACATTAAATTACAGCGGTCTAAAAATAAAACTATCTGAAAGAAAAAAAGAATATAAAAATTATATCTACATCTGTTTATAAAAATGAAAGATTGTAATAAGTTAATTATTTTCTTCTTTTTTAGCGTCTGTAAAAGTGACTGCAGATCAACAAGTTTCTATTTAATGTTAAATATCTGATAAACGCAGGACAGACAGACCAGAACCAGCAACCCAGAACCAGCAGACCAGATCCAGCAAACCAGAACCAGCAGACCAGATCCAGCAAACCAGAACCAGCAGACCAGATCCAGCAGACCGTTCACCCACTTGAACCTGGATGCAGAGGTCTGGATCTGGAGGCGGAGCTCTGGACCTGGAGGCGGAGCTCTGGACCTGGAGGCGGAGCTCTGGACCTGGAGGCGGAGCTCTGAGGTCCATTCACGTCCGGCAGCTGCTCTTCATCAGTTCAGCTGAACTCCCAGGAAGGTCAGAAACTCTGGTGGACCATCAGCTCCTCCAAGGACGACTCAGACCAACACAAAGGCAGATGAGGTGTGAAGACGATGGTGGTGGACACGGTGCTGTTCTTCTGCCAGAAAACATCCAGGCGGCTGAACACCAGGTCCAGGTCCTCCGTCTATCGAGTCCAGGACTGTTAGATTCAGGGATGCACCGGCTCTACCCCCGGCTCTACTCCCAGCTCTACCCTTGACTCTACCCCCGGCTCTACCCCCGGCTCTACTCCCAGCTCTACCCTTGACTCTACCCCCGGCTCTACCCTTGACCCCCCGCTCTACCCTACCCCGGCTCTACCCTGACTCTACCCCCCGGCTCTACCCCTCTACCCCCCTCTACCCCCGCTCTACCCTTGACTCTACCCCCGGCTCTACCCCGGCTCTACCCCCCCCGGCTCTACTCCCAGCTCTACCCTTGACTCTACCCCCGGCTCTACCCTTGATTCTACCCCCGGCTCTACTCCCGGCTCTACCCTTGATTCTACCCCCAGCTCTACCCCCGGCTCTACCCTTGACTCTACCCCCGGCTCATCTCCCGGCTCTACCCTTGACTCTACCCCCGGCTCTACTCCCGGCTCTACTCCCGGCTCTACCCTTGATTCTACCCTTGACTCTACCCCCGGCTCTACCCCCGGCTCTACTCCCGGCTCTACCCCCGGCTCTACTCCCGGCTCTACCCTTGACTCTACCCCCGGCTCTACCCCCGGCTCTACCCTTGACTCTACCCTCATCTTCCCGGCTCTACCCTTGACTCTACCCCCGGCTCTACTCCCGGCTCTACCCCCGGCTCTACTCCCGGCTCTACTCCCGGCTCTACCCTCTACCCTTGATTCTACCCTTGACTCTACTCCCGGCTCTACTCCCGGCTCTACCCTTGATTCTACCCTTGACTCTACCCCCGGCTCTACTCCCGGCTCTACCCTTGACTCTACCCCCGGCTCTACCCCCGGCTCTACCCCCGGCTCTACCCCCGGCTCTACCCTTGACTCTACCCCGGCTCTACCCCCGACTCTACCCCCGGCTCTACCCCCGGCTCTACCCCCCTCCCGGCTCTACCCCTCTACCCGGCTCTACCCTTGACTCTACCCCCGGCTCTACTCCCGGCTCTACTCCCTGCTCTACCACCGGCTCTACCACCGGCTCTACTCTCGACTCTACCACCAGCTCTACCCCCGACTCTACCCACGGCTCTACCCTTGATTCTACCCCCGGCTCTACCCACGATTCTACCACCGGCTCTACCATCGGCTCTACCCCCGGCTCTACTCCCGGCTCTACCCCCGGCTCTACCCTTGACTCTACCCCCGGCTTTACCCACGATTCTACCCCCGGCTCTACCCTTGACTCTACCCCCGGCTTTACCCACGATTCTACCCCCGGCTCTACTCCCGGCTCTACCCCCGACTCTACCCCTGACTCTACCCCCAGCTCTACCCCCGACTCTACCCCCGGCTCTACCCCCGGCTCTACCCCCGGCTCTACCCCCGGCTCTACCCACGATTCTACTCCCGGCTCTACCCCCGGCTCTACCCCCGGCTCTACCCCCGGCTCTACTCCTGACTCTACCCCTGACTCTACCCCCGGCTCTACTCCCAGCTCTACCCCCGGCTCTACTCCCGGCTCTACCCCCGGCTCTACTCCCGACTCTACCACCGGCTCTACTCCTGACTCTACCCCTGACTCTACCCCCGGCTCTACCCCCGGCTCTACCCCCGGCTCTACCCTTGACTCTACCACCGGCTCTACCCCCGGCTCTACTCCTGACTCTACCCCTGACTCTACCCCCGGCTCTACCCACGATTCTACCACCGGCTCTACCCCCGGCTCTACCCCCGGCTCTACTCCTGACTCTACCCCTGACTCTACCCCCGGCTCTACCCCCGACTCTACTCCTGACTCTACTCCCTAGTGTGAGACCGAAAAACAGGGTTTGGATATTAGCCAAAACCCAGTGTGGATCCAGGACCTGATATGGATCCAATATCCCGTCAAATAAACAAATATTTGATACTGAACCAGTACGTTAGACGGATCTAACATGCAATGTTGATCCAATAATGGATAACGAGTCTGATACCAGATATGGATCCACCACTCAGTTCAGATCAAACCACAAATACAGATCTGATACCGATACAGATCCGATATCTGATACCGATACCAATATCTGGTACTGATCTGATACAGATGGGATATCTGATACCGATACAGATATGATATCTGATACCGATACAGATCCGATATCGATACAGATACCAATACCTGGTATTGATCTGATATCTGATACAGATGGGATATCTGATACCAATACAGATCTGATACGATACAGATCTGATACTAATAGAGATCCGATATCTGATAAAGAATCGATATCTGATGCTAATCCGATATCTGACGCCACTGATGTGAGACTGAAGACACGAGGCTTGAAAATTGTCCACGTAGATATAAATGACCTGGACTGTTTTTATTAAAACACAGTAGCAGGTATGTTAACTCCTTTGTTCATTTTTTTCTGATTTATTTTGCCTCAAAGTTTAATCTGATCTTCATCTAAGGGTCAATAACAAACACGATGGACAAAAACTAACTAACATATAAGAGTAAAGATCCTCCAGCACTATGAATATTTAATATAGAATAACATTAGAAATATAATAATAGAATATTGTATTTATGTTATTGTGACTCAGATGAAGATCAGATCACATTTTATGTTAAATTACTGCACAAAACCAGTTAATTAACAAAGGGTTCACATACTTTTCCTTGCTGAACCGAAGTAAACAGACCAACGTGTTGTATCTGCTGCTTCCTCCGACACCAGATCTGTTCTGATTAGACAGCTCCAGATTAATATCTGATATCGATATCTGATCGGTGCATCCCTCATCTCAACAGTCCCACCCTGCTGGTCGGGGGGGGGGGGGGGGGGGGGGGGGGGGGGGGCGTACGCGGGTTTAAGGCACCTTGGAACCCTGATAAATCCAAGGCTGGGTCCAGGACGGGGACGCTGGAGGAACCCCAGGCAGTGGTGAGGCAGGGTTCTGCTGCTGGGATGACTGGTGGCCTCCAGGAAGAACATCCTCTCCTGAAGACAGTGACTGGTTCAGAGGCTGCCGGCCTGGGGGGGGGGGGGGGGGGGGGGGGCATTTCACCAGTTCAGGACATCTGCTGCTTTGTTGTGAGCTGGATCAGAAGCCAGAGCTAACGGGAGCTAACAGGAGCTAGCTTCGCTCTGAAACAGCAGAACGAAGCCAGAGCTAACAGGAGCTAACAGGAGCTAGCTTCGCTCTGAAACAGCAGAATGAAGCCAGAGCTAACAGGAGCTAGCTTCACTCTGAAACAGCAGAACGAAGCCAGAGCTAACAGGAGCTAACAGGAGCTAGCTTCGCTCTGAAACAGCAGAATGAAGCCAGAGCTAACAGGAGCTAGCTTTGCTCTGAAACAGCAGAATGAAGCCAGAGCTAACAGGAGCTAACAGGAGCTAGCTTTGCTCTGAAACAGCAGAATGAAGCCAGAGCTAATGGGAGCTAACAGGAGCTAGCTTCGCTCTGAAACAGCAGAATGAAGCCAGAGCTAACAGGAACTAGCTTTGCTCTGAAACAGCAGAATGAAGCCATAGCTAACAGGAGCTAACAGGAGGTAGCTTCGCTCTGAAACAGCAGAATGAAGCCAGAGCTAACAGGAGCTAACAGGAGCTAGCTTCGCTCTGAAACAGCAGAATGAAGCCAGAGCTAACAGGAGCTAACAGGAGCTAGCTTCGCTCTGAAACAGCAGAACGCTCCAGGTGTCTGTGGTTGGGTTTTGGATGATTTTCCCGCCATCATCTCATTGTCTCCAGCTTCTTATTCAGCCTTCAGGGCTCAGGAGTTCACGAAACGTGTTGAGCTAATTAGTTAAAGGAAATGACTCGTGTACAGGTGAAGCTGAAGCTCCGATCTATGATCAACGTGAGGACAAACATGCAGCCAGACGCTCCGCCGCTCACTCACCACACACACACACCGGGAAGATTAAGAACACTGTGACGTTTAAGACGTTTCTAGAAGCGTGACGCGAGGCTGCATGCGTAGCTGCTGCGGTGGCGTCAGGATGACGAGGAGTTCACCGGCTGCACGGCTGAAGTTCAGACCTAAAAAAAAAGCAGCACCCGTCCTAAAGGTTTTCTGACGTAACTGAATCCGTCCTCTCAGAGTTCAGCCGTAACCTGGAAAGGTGCACCAGAGAGGTGCGGCCGGTGGGAGGGGCCGTCACGTCACTTGGGCACCAGGCCACGGGATTGTGGGTAGAGCGGAGATCCTGGACTGGAGGGGCTGAACGGAGACGTCGGCGTGCTGGACTTCTTGGCGGTTCTGGGTCGACTGAGGGACAGAGAGCAGCAGACGGTCAGGACACGGACAACCGACAGGAGACCACCTCTTAAAGGGACACGCCAACATTGTCCCTGACTAACCCTAACCTTCACACCAAACTGGTTCAGAGCTGCTCCAGGACCTGAGCCCAAGAACCAGTCTGGAAAACCAGATCCCTGGACCACCAGCCTGGAACTGGTACTGGGTCCAGATCCAGTTCAGAGCTGGTTCTGGAGCTCATATGTTACGTGAGATAGTCATGCCACATATCTTTGGAAAGCTAAGATTCTTGTGATTCAATCGATGTAAACCATTTCAGGGTATAATCGTAACAGCAGGTACAATCAACGCCTGTGTCAACAAACAAACAAACAAACAGTTACAAAATTGACGCAACTCGCCTTGTAAGCCTTATAAAACTCGTCTGATCAAAAATATTCCTACAAAAATGTTTTGGTTAAACTCACAAAGGTCCAGTTGCTCCAATCCAGTAAAGTATTTAGTCCAAAATTCATTATTATACCAGTAAGTATCCACAAACAGACCGCTGCATCATTTAAAAATTTGCCGGTCGGCGGTCAAACTTCCAGGCTTTGTTCGCTGTGACTCGCCGTTTTCGTGTTTTCATAATCGATTCTTTGGTTTTAAAATGGAGGCGGTCAGCTGACCTTTAGAGTGACACCTCATACGTCCATATAGCAGCGTCCCTGTCCTGTCCACAGCCTACAACAGCCAATGAGGGCCAGCGTTAAAAGGAAGCCACGCCCCCATTGTGTCGTGTAAAAACTGAGCCAGTTAGAACCAGTCGTGCTGATGACTGGCGCGTTGAATAGCCAATGAAATTCTGAACACAGCGATGTGTCGCTTCAGGGGGCGGAGACAAAACCACAACCAGGAAGTACCTGCGTAACGCAGCCCAGTCAAAACGTGTGTCAATGCGTTATTTATAAAATTATGTTTATGTAAGAAAATGCTGCAAATAACCTGTAATTGGTTATAATTGTAAATGTGTGTAAATATGTGAATAGTTTGCTGTGTTGTAAAAAGCAGTTGTGACTTTTAACCTCGGTATGTGGCCATGTTTATTCAAGTATCCTTTTGGAGTCTCCAAATGGACATTTTTTGAAACGCCTAGACATACTCTTCCACAAATGTGTGTAAAATACTCATTTTTTTGTGGTATTGTTATCAAATTTGAACTTTAACTAGGTAAGGTTTCATGCTGTGGTCCCGTTGTGTTTTCCAGCTAATAAGTCACAGCTGCACTCATCTGCAGACATCTGTTTACAAAAAAAATTAAAAAAAAACTTCTATTTCAGTGTGTTTGAACTTAGATTACTCAATGTTAGTAGCACTAACAGTGATTCTGATTCTAATTTTACAGGAGCGGTAGAACTGGTTTGTTCTCCAGATACACAGATCTGCTCCAGAACCGTGTCATGACATCATCGCGTCTCCTCTGAGAAGATCAGGGTTTTCCTTCATGACATCATCACGTCTCCTCTGAGAAGATCAGGGTTTTCCTTCATGACATCATCGCGTCTCCTCTGAGAAGATCAGGGTTTTCCTTCAACACCGGCTGCTCTTCATGAAGGTTGTCAGTGGTGTTTGTGAACAGCTGCTGTTTTAGTGGAATCATGAACATCCTGATCAATCCCTAAAACGATCAGCTGTAAATACAATAATCAGTTCAATAATCCCTGATATGGACCTGATATGGATCTGATACGGATACCCTGATCATAGAAGAAGCTCCTGAAACCCTCCACAGGTCCAGCTGTGAAGCAGCTGCAGCGGATTCTTACCCAGACTTTGGTTTCTTGAGGCTGCCGCCGGCGCCGGCCGGTGCCCACGCCGCTGTAAAAGCCCGAGGCGTCCACCTGAATCTCGTCCTCGTCCCGGAGGGCGTCCTCCAGAGCCGCCGCCACCTTTGGGGCGATAACGGGCTCCTGGTACTCTTTAGTGTTCCGGGCCGGCAGGTCCATGTCCAGCAGGAGGATGTTTTCAGCCTTGGTTAGGGGAGACAAGAACATGGACGTGAACCAACTGCTCATCACGGCTCCGTCGGTAGAGCGCCGGCCCATACACCTGCAGGGGTCGCAGGTTCGACTCCCCCCACCCCCTCTAACCAACTTCCTGTCTCCCAACTGTCAGTAACACAAAAAGAACTGGTCATTACTCTGATCTGTAGATATCAGCCATCTGAAACATAACCATCGCTTTTCAAAGTTTTGAAATCGCGCTAACGTGAGCTAACGGCTAACGTGAGCTAACATTAACATGAGCTAACCAGCTCACTACACTTTGCATCTAACCCCGTTTTCTTCTGCCGTCCTACGACACACACACACTACATTACCCATAAGGCCACACCATTACCCATAAGGCCACCTTCTTAAAGGGGCCAGGCTGGCTCACAACATTTCTTCACTGAGAGAGAATATGCGCACAACATCCTGTGATGTTTCCGCTATTTTTTTAAATTTTTTTACAATTATATTATAAATTTCTGAAAAATCCGCGAATAACTAAAACCGCGGAACTTAAACCGCGAATAGGCAAGGGATCACGGTATATATATTTTTTTGTAAACTTCTGGAATGCCCTTTTTCAGTTAGTAATTCTGATGCATGTATTTCCATCAGTTCAAGGAGCCTTTATTTTTTATATCAGTCAGTAATGAACCTTATTTAAGTTAATGTGAGATATCAAATAGGTTTGTTTGATAGCTTTATGAAAATGTTTGAGAGGATTGTCAATCGTTTTCATTGGAAACAAATAAAAATCTGTTCATTAAAAGAGTCAAAACTATTTTTGGTTTTGTTCATAGTATTGATGTAATGATCTTAGATATATGTGTGTGTTATCGGTATCGGCCTTTAGGAGCTGAAAGTTATCGGTTATCGGTATCGGCCTTTAGGAGCTGAAAGTTATCGGTTATCGGTATTGGCCTTTAGGAGCTGAAAGTTATCGGTTATCGGTATCGGCCTTTAGGAGCTGAAAGTTATCGGTATCGGCCTTTAGGAGCTGAAAGTTATCGGTTATCGGTATTGGCCTTTAGGAGCTGAAAGTTATCGGTTATCGTCCTTTAGGAGCAGAACAGTTATCGGTATCGGCCTTTAGGAGCTGAAAAGTTATCGGTATCGCCTTTAGGAGCTGAAAGTTATCGGATCGGTTATCGGTATTAGGGCCTTTTTAGGAGCTGAAAGTTATCGGTTATCGGTATCGGCCTTTAGGAGCTGAAAGTTATCGGTTTATCGGCCTTTAGGAGCTGAAATTTCGGTTATCGGTATTGGCCTTTAGAGCGATCTGAAAGTTTATCGGTTATCGGTATCGGCCTTTAGGAGCTGAAAGTTATCGGTTATCGGCCTTTAGGAGCTGAAAGTTATCGGTTATCGGTATCGGCCTTTAGGAGCTGAAAGTTATCGGTATCGGTATCCTTTAGGAGCTGAAAGTTATCGGTTATCGGTATCGGCCTTTAGGAGCTGAAGTTACGGTTATCGGTATCGGCCTTTAGAGCTGAAAAGTTATCGGTATCGGTTTAGGAGCTGAACCTTATCGGTAGGAGCTGAAAGTTATCGGTTTATCGGTATCGTCCTTTAGGAGCTGAAAGTTTATTGGTTATCGGTATCGGCCCTTTAGGAGCTGAAAGTTTCGGTTATCGGGTTGATCTGAAAGCCTTTAGGAGCTGAAAGTTATCGGTTAATCGGTTTATCGGTAGGCCTTTATGGATGGGGTATCTTTAGGAGCTGAAAGTTATCGGTTATCGGCTTTAGGAGCTGAGTTTCGTATCGGTTATCGGCCTTTAGGAGCTACAAGTTATCGGTTTATCGGTATCCGGCCTTTAGGAGCTGAAAGTTTATCGGTTTATCGGTATCGGCCTTTAGGAGCTGAAAGTTATCGGTTATCGGTATCGGCCTTTAGGGGCTTTAGGGGCTAAATCGGTTATTTGGCCTTTAGGAGCTGAAAGTTATCGGTATCGCCTTTAGGAGCTGAAAGTTTTTGGTTATCGGCCTTTAGGAGCTGAAAGTTATCGGTTATCGGTATCGGGCTTTAGGAGCTGAAAGTTATCGGTTATCGGTTAGGGCCTTTAGGAGCTGAAAGTTATCGGTTATCGTTATCGGTATCGGCGTTTAGGAGCCTGAGCTGAAGTTATCGGTATCGGCCTTTAGGAGCTGAAAGTTATCGGTATCGGTATCTGGTTTATCGTAGCTGAAAGTTATCGGTTATCGGCCTTTAGGAGCTGAAAGTTATCGGTTCGGTATCGGCCTTTAGGAGCTGAAAGTTATCGGTTATCGGTATCGGCGGCTTTAGGAGCTGAAAGTTATTCTGGTATCGGCGGCCTTTAGGCTGAAAGTTATCGGTTATCGGTATCGGCCTTTAGGAGCTGAAAGTTATCGGTATCGGTTATTATTATCGGAGGAGCTGAAAGCTTATCGGTATCGGTTAAGCCTTTAGGAGCTGAATTATTGGTTATCGGTTAGGAGTCGGTTATCGGCTTTAGGAGCTGAAAGATCGGTTATCGGCCTTTATCGGTATCGGCCTTTAGGAGCTGAAATCGGTTAGGCCTTTAGGAGCTGAATTATCGGTATCGGTTTAGGAGCTGAAAGTATCGGTTAGGACTCGGTATCGGTATCCTTTAGGAGCTGAAAGTTATCGGCGGCCTTATCGGTATCGGCCTTTAGGAGCTGAAAGTTATCGGTTTATCGGTATCGGCCTTTAGGTTATCGGTTATCGGCCTTTAAGCTGAAAGTTATCGGTTATTACGGCCTTTAGGAGCTGAAAAGTTATCGGTTATCGGTATCGGTTTAGGCCTTTAGGAGCTGGAAAGGTTATCGGTATCGGCCTTTAGGATCGGCCTTTAGGAAAATTGTTATCGGTTTTTAGTGGTAGTGAAATCGGTTATCGGCCTTTAGGAGCTGAAAGTTATCGGTTATCGGTATCGGCCTTTAGGAGCTGAAAGTTATAGTCGGTTATCGGCCTCTTAGGAGAAAGTTATCGGTGGCTTTAGGAGCTGAAAGTTATCGGTTATCGGTATCGGCCTTTAGGAGCTGAATTATCGGTTATCGGCTTTAGGAGCTGAAAGTTATCGGTTATCGGTATCGGCCTTTAGGAGCTGAAAGTTACGTTATCGGTATCGGTATCGGCCTTTAGGAGATGAAAGTTATCGGTTTATCGGTCCTTTAGGAGCTGAAGTTATCGGTATCGGTTTATCGGCTTTAGGAGCTGAAAAGTTATCGGTTATCGGTTTTTTAAAAAACAGTTATCGTTCACCCCTAATTGTTATCATAGCACCACCAGGCCTGTGGAGGAACGTCTACTGGTCAGAGATGGCTGTGGGAGTCCTGGTTTCAGCGCTCCAGCTCTAATGAAGGAGTTGGACCACAGGTGAGTGCTGCAGGTGGAGACAGAAGCGTAACCTGCCTTGTATCTGGCGTCCGGCCTCATCAGCATGGCCTCGCGAGCGTGGTGGCTGAGAGGCCTCCTGTAGCCGACGGCGGACAGCGGCCTGGACATCATCTGATGCTCGCTGAAGCACAGACACACAAGAGACGACAAACGAGCCAAGAAATCAGCTTTGACTCCTCAAACAACCTCAGATCCTCCAACAGTCACATGAGAATGAAAGAAACAGAGACTTGTTTCTTTGGAGCCAGTTGAACCGCAGACGTCACATGCTGGGTCACATTTCAGAGCTGCAACACAAGCCAGAGACGTTCTGACTCTGCAGAGGTGTTCAGGCCCTGAAGACACCTGTGATGGAGACCTTCAGCGGATCTTTGGCCCCGTTTCTCCAGCAAACGTGTCTTTTTAAAGAACATCAGTCTTGACTAGGGCTGGGCAACGATTACAGTTTTTAATTGCGATTAATCGCATGATTTCCCTGATTAATCACGATTAATCGCATTGTATACGGAAAAAGAAACTATGAATTCAAAAGTAGTGTAAAGGTCAGTTTAATTTAAATGTTCTGCTGCCATATGAACTAAAGTGTCATAACATTTGTTGTTCAAACACTTTAAACATCAGCACTTGTCAGTAACACATATCTAGTGTAAATCTCATCTTAAAAAATGTTAAATAAAATAAAATAAAGCTTATTGCCACTGCCAGGGCATTATTGTTATCCTGTTTTTATAAAAAATAAAAAAAAGTCTACCAACAAAATCCTGAGCCACAATCAGAACATTAAAACAGGTAATTTCTGAGGTAACAGCAGAAACTTTTAACGGGGAGTTCAACTTGTCAGTTGTTACAAATAACCTTGTTTCTGTTGAATCCTCCGTCTGGGAGAACTTTAAAATGAAAATGTCCATGTTAAAGTTCTGTAAATTCAATTAGTAATTATCTGTGTATCATTTGTTTTTGTTTTTTTCATTTTCAAAAATTTTAAAAGTTAAAAAATGACTTTTAATTTTTTTTTCTGTTCTTTAATCTAACACAAAAAACAAAAAAAATGCCTGTTTTTTTCCATATTTCAATTTTAGCAAACAGGCCACGGGACTGAATTTGTTTTTAATATTTTATTGTCTGGTTTATGTGACCCAGAAATGGCTTTATTTTATAATCAATGACTAGACTTCCTGTTGTCATTACACATCTGAGCCACTAGATGGAGCCGCACTGCAGTAACCAGCTAGAGAACAGCAGGACAGTGAACACATGGAGCAGATCTGATGATAAATGGAGGAATGATGCAATCATCTTGAACAAAGGGATTCGAAAGGTTTCTTTTTAGACAGAATTGTTAATATTGCTACCTGAGCTGCTACCTGAACTGTAAAGTTCACAGATTTTTACCGTTTTCTATGTTTGCATGTTTACCTGCCAACTGTCTTCCGGTTCTGCAGCAGCCAGTAACAGACTTTTCAAAACAAAAGCATGTGAGCAACATGCGTTAACGCACGATAAAATAAATGTCGGCGTTAATAAATTAAGGCGTTAACTTGCCCAGCCCTCGTCTTGACATTCAGGTTTTTCAGAGAAATGTTTTCAAAAGAACCGTTTTGGTTCATTTATTAATTGTCATTGAGGTTTTTCTTGAATCAGACTGTGAAACTGGTTTTATCTGGTTTCAGCCAGCAGAATCACTGATCCACCACTACAGCTTTTATCCAGTTACCAGAACCGTCTCAGAGATCAAACTGGTTCCAGCTGGTCTCAGGTTCTGGTGGTTTCTTGAGTCTGCTCTGTAGCTTCTTGTAGCTCGGTGAGTTTCAGTCCTGACACCGTTACGGTCTGTGGAGTCTGGACCTGGACCGCTAACGGGCCTGAGTTTGGGTTGCTGTTGGCGTTACGACTGTGTTCTGTTTTAGTGAAAATGATCATCAACCTGCTGAGAACTGCTCTTAGAGGTCCAAAGGTTCTGAACTCACTCCTCCAGACGTGTGATGGCCTTCAGCTTCCAGGAGTCTTCCTCATCGTCGAAGAAAGCTCTGTTAACGATCTTGTTCTTCTCCTCTGAAGGAATGAAGTTCTCAATGATCAGATGCCTGAAAGACAAACACACCAACGGTCACAGACAGGAAGCAGTTGTGGTCGTGACGTCAGAGTCGTGGTGGTGACGTCACAGTCGTGGTGGTCGTGACGTCAGAGTCGTGGTGGTGACGTCACAGTCGTGGTGGTCGTGACATCACTGTCGTGATCGTTGTGACATCACAGTTGTGGTCGTGACGTCACTGTCGTGATCGTTGTGACATCACAGTCGTGGTCGTGACGTCACAGTCGTGATCGTTGTGACATCACAGTTGTGATCGTGACGTCACAGTCGTGGTGGTGACGTCACAGTCGTGGTGGTGACATCACAGTCATGGTCGTGACGTCACAGTCGTGGTGGTGACATCACAGTCGTGGTCGTGACATCATGTTCGTCACAGTCGTGGTGGTGACGTCACAGTCGTGGTCGTGACGTCACAGTCGTGATCGTTGTTGACATCACAGTGACGTACAGTCGTGGTGTGACGTCACAGTCGTGGTGTGACGTCACAGCGTGACGTCACAGTGTGGTGTGACGTCACAGTCGTGGTGGTGACGTCACAGTCGTGGTGACGTCACAGTCACGTCACAGTTGGTGTGACACCAGTCGTGATCGTTGTGACGTCACAGTCGTGTCGTGACGTCACAGTCGTGGTGTGCGTCACAGTCGTGGTCGTGACGTCACAGTCGTGGTTCATCACAGTGACGTCACAGTCGTGTGGTGGGTGACGTCACGTCGTGGTGGTGACGTCACAGTCGTGGTGGACGTCCGTCGCGTTCACAGTCGTGGTGGTGACGTCACAGTCGTGATCTGACGTGGTCACAGTCGTGGTGACGTCACAGTCGTGGTGGTGACGTCACAGTCGTGGTGGTGACGTCACAGTCGTGATCGTTGTGACATCACAGTCGTGATCGTTGTGACGTCACAGTCGTGGTGGTGACGTCACAGTCGTGGTGGTGACGTCACAGTCGTGGTCGTGACGTCACAGTCGTGGTGTGACATCACAGTCGTCGTCATCGTTGTGACGTCACAGTCGTGGTGGTGACGTCACAGTCGTGGTGGTGACGTCACAGTCGTGGTGGTGACGTCACAGTCGTGGTCGTGACGTCACAGTCGTGATCGTGACGTCACAGTCGTGGTGGTGACGTCACAGTCGTGGTGGTGACGTCACAGTCGTGGTGTGACATCACAGTCGTGATCGTGTGACGTCACAGTCGTGGTGGTGACGTCACAGTCGTGGTGGTGACGTCACAGTCGTGGTGGTGACGTCACAGTCGTGGTCGTGACGTCACAGTCGTGGTGTGACGACATCACAGTCGTGGTTGATGTGACGTCACAGTCGTGGTGGTGACGTCACAGTCATGGTGGTGACGTCACAGTCGTGGTGGTGACGTCACAGTCGTGGTCGTGACATCACAGTCGTGGTCGTGACATCACAGTCGTGGTGGTGACGTCACAGTCGTGGTGGTGACGTCACAGTCGTGGGGTGGTGTGGTGGTGACGTCACAGTCGTGGTGGTCACATCACAGTGTGATGTGTGACATCACGTCGTGGTGGTGACGTGTCGTGACTGTCGTGTCACAGTCCGTCTCGGACGTCACAGTCGTGGTCGTGACATCCAGTCGTGGTCGTGTCACGTCGTGGTGGTGACGTCACAGTCGTGGTCGTAACGTCACAGTCGTGGTCGTGACGTCACAGTCACGATCGTTGTGACATCAGTCGTGGTCGTGACTTCACAGTCATGATCGTTGTGACGTCACAGTCGTGGTTGTGACGTCACAGTCGCGGTCGTGACGTCACAGTCGTGGTGGTCGTGACGTCACAGTCGTGATCGTTGTGACGTCACAGTCGTGGTCGTGACGTCACGTCACGTGACATCACAGTCGTGGTGACGTCACAGCCGTCGTGACAGTCAGCACCCAGTCGACAGTCACTTGAGTGAGTCTCTGGTGCTCGTCTGCAGCTGCTCGTGCTCCTGCCGCTCCCTGCTGTTCACCGTCTGGGTGTCCTGGATCTCTGCTTTCACCGCCTGGAGTTTAGAGAACAGCTGGTGGAAAGAGGAGAAGAGAAAAACCAGTTACCACGACGACAGGGAGCTGAAGAGCAGCATTACAGTTGGTCACCTGACTGAACCACCTGACCCTGTAATAACTGACAGCAGCGGTTTACTGAAGCCAGGTCAGAGGTCAGAGGTCAGAGGTCAGAGGTCAGCTCCAGGTGAGAGCCTCCAGGCCTCACTGAGCTGTTAGATGTTCCAGTGATGACATCAGTCAGCAGACTGGACCAGTCCGGTTGGTCTGAAGGTTTCCAGCCAGCAGAAACACCTCAGTGACCCATCAGGTGGTGGAGGCCTGATGATCTGGGCTGGTTGAACCACATTATGGTTTTAATCATATAATCACTGCTCACCTGACTTTACTTTGTTCTAGACCCACAGTCTACCTGTCTGTCTCTGTCTCTCTACCTGTCTCTCTACCTGTCTCTGTCTCTCTACCTGTCTCTGTCTCTAGCTGTCTCTGTCTCTCTGTCTCTCTCTGTCTCTCTCTCTCTCTCTCTGTCTCTCTGCTGTCTCTGTCTCTCGTCTCTCTTCTGTCTCTCTACCTGTCTTGTCTCTCTTGTCTCTCTGTCCCTGTCTAGTCTGTCTCTTCTCTGTCCTGTCTCTCTACCTGTCCTCTCTCTCTCTGTCTCTCTCCTGTCTATTCTCTGTCTCTCTGTCTCTCTCTCTGTCTTTGTCTCTCTTACTGTATGTCTCTCTACCTGTCTGTCTCTGTCTCTCCTCTCTGTCTGTCTGTCTCTACCTCTCTCTACCTGTCTCTCTCCTGTCTGTCTCTTCTCTTACCTGTCCTGTCTCTCTGCCTGTCTCTCTCTCTCCTGTCTGTCTCTGTCTCTCCTACCTGTCTGTCTCTCTACCTGTCTCTGTCTCTCTACCTGTCTGTCTCTGTCTCTCTGCCTGTCTCTGTCTCTGCTCTCTCCTGTCTCTACTCCTGTCCTGTCTCTGTCTGTCTCTGTCTCTCTGTCTCTCTCTGTCCTGTCTCTGTCTCTCTGTCCTCTCTCTACCTGTCTACCTGTCTCTGCCTCTGTCTCTCTGCCTGTCTCTCTACCTGTCTGTCTCTGTCTCTCTGTCTCTCTACCTGTCTCTGTCTCTCTGTCTGTCTCTCTACCTGTCTCTCTACCTGTCTGTCTCTGTCTCTCTACCTGTCTCTGTCTCTCTGTCTGTCTTTGTCTCTCTACCTGTCTGTCCTCCTCTGTCGCTGTCTCTCTACCTGTCGTCTCCTGTCTCTCTCATCTCTCTGTCTCTCCTGTCTCTGTCTCTCTGTCTCTGTGTCTCTCTTGTCCTCTGTCTCTGTCTCTGTCTTCTCTGTCTTGTCTCTCTGCTGTCTCTGTCTCTCTACCTGTCTTTGTCTCTCTGTCTCTGTCTCTGTTCTCTACCTGTCTCTCTCCTTCTCTGGTCTCTGTCTCTCTCTCAACCTGTTCTGCTCTCTTGCCTGTCTCTGTCTCTCTATCTGTCTCTCTGTGTCTTGTCTGTCTCTGTCTCTCTCTCTGTCTGTCTCTCTGTCTCTTGTCTCTTACCTGTCCTGTCTGTCATCTCTGTCTCTGTCTCTCTACCTGTCTGTCTCTGTCTCTCTGTCTGTCCACGCATTGATTTAATCAGAACCATAGATGGTATTATGTCCATCCATGTCCGTCCTCCAACTGTCCTCCTGGACTGACAGAGACACGTCTGACTGCTTTAGAAAGGCCAACAGTTCCATCAGAGTGAGCGGGGAGCAGAGGGGTCAGGGGGACAGAACAACGCTGTTGTTACTAAACTGGCTGGAGACAACCACCAAACTGATCCAGTCTAGGAGGACCGTCCTTCTCGTCTCAGCTCAGAGTAAACCTGCGTCTCCTTCCAGTTTTCTACCTTCTTCAGCTTCTTGGTTTTGATGTCGACCTCCTGCTGCAGAGAACTGTAGGTCTCCTTCAGCTCCAGAGTTTCTTCATCACGACTCTCCATCTGCTGGCGCATCTCCCGCTCCCTTCGTTTCTGGAAAACACCACAAACACCGATCAGCCACGACGTTCAAGCAGTCGTGACTTCACCTAAGATCATCTCCAGGATGGACCTGAAAAAGCACAGAAGGCAAACCTGAAACCATAAGAACCTGAGGAGCCTGAAGAACCTGAGACTGAAGAACCTGAGGAACCTGAAGAACCTGAGGAGCCTGAAGAACCTTAGACTAAAGAACCTGAGCAGCCTGAAGAACCTGAGGAGCCTGAAGAACCTGAGACTAAAGAACCTGAGGATCCTGAAGAACCTGAGAACCTGAGACCTGAGGAATCCTGAGAACCTGAGGAACCTGAAAACCTGAGGATCCTGAGTACCTGAAAGAACCTGAAGAGCCTGAAGAAGAACCTGAGGAACCTGAAGGAGGAACCTGAGGACCTGAAGAACCTGAGGAAAGACCTGAGGAACCTGAGGAAAACCTGAAGAACCTGAGGAACCTGAGGAGCCTGAAGAACCTGAACCTGAGGAACCTGAGGAACCTGAGCCTGAGAACCGAACCTGAGGAGGAACCTGAGGAACTGAACCTGAGAGAACCTGAGGAAGAAGAACCTGAGGAACCTGAGAGGAACCTGAGGAACCTGAGGAACCTGAAGCCTGAGGACCTGAACCTGGAACCTGAGGAAAACTGAGGACCTGAGGAACCTGAAGAACCTGAGGAAAGAGGAAAGAGAGAGGTTTCTAGGTTTTTAGGGCCTATGTAAAACTTTGTAAAACTAACTTTAAAAATAATAAAAAATAAATGTCTATAAATTATTATTATACATATATATATACATATATTACATTAGATATATATATATATATATATATATATATATATAGATATATATATATATATATATATATATATATATATATATATATATATATATATATATATATATATATATATATATATATATATATCATATATAATGACTATAAAGTCAGACTACGAGTTTATTAGGAAGAAGTGAAGTTTTGTTACAAATGTTCATGTTTTTCAATCAATTTGAGGTTTTGTTGCAAATTTGTGAATTAAAGTCAAATTTCAGTTTCTAATAATAAATTTTGGGTTATATTTGAGTTTATGAAGTCAAAGTTTCTCATAAAAATCTCATTTTTCAGGTTTTTTGTTTTATTTTCATGTTTATAAAAATTGCCTTTTTTTTTAATTTTTAGGTTAAAGTCAGAAATTCTGAGTTTCTTTCTCACAAGTCTGAATTTATGCAGTTTAGAAAATCTAAACTTCTAAATTTGTCTTTTATTTTTAACTTGTTTTAGTTTCTTGTCAGAATTTCAGAAAAAAGACAAAATTGGAATCTTTTAAATTTAAAAAACAATTTACAAGATTCCAGATTTTGTCTTTTTTTTCTTTTCAAATGTCCAGTTTATAAAACATCGGATCTAATTTTAATTTCATAGAGTTGGAGGACCTCAGAGTGTTTTAGGTGATACCTTTAGTTTAATTGTTAATTGTTAATTAGAGCCTGTGGAGGTCCTGGGTGGAAGCCCAGAAGGTCAGACGTTGGTCAGATGTTTCCTCCAGACGGGAGCTGGATTAACTCCTCTAACAACATCAGATGTTCGTCCACTCATTTAATAAACTAACAGAGCAGCAGGGTCTCGTTAACGTCTGTGTTAATTAACAGAGGTTACCTGCTCAGCGATCTCCTGCCTCTTCAGCTCCAGCATCCTCTGCTGCTCGTTGGTGTGATCCACGATGTTCTTCCCTCCCACCAGCAGCTTGCTCTCCATCGCCTGGATGGAAGGAAAGGAAGGAACGAGAAGTCAAGGAACGGAGCTCAGATCATCCAAAGTTGGTTCATTCTCTGGATTTTTGAGTAAAAACATCTAAAAATGATCTGATCACAGTGGCTGAAAACAAAAACCAACAGAGAAGGTCGTATTGATCTCCTGGAGCACAACTGAGCTCCTGTAGGGAAACACGATAACCGATAACAAACCTAAGATCAATACATCAATACTATGAACAAAACCAAAAATAGTTTTGAACTCTTTAAATTAACAGATATTATAAAACTATTGACAAGCCTCTCAAACATTTTCTTAAAGCTATCAAACAAACCTATTTGATATCTCACATTAACTTAAATAAGGTTCATTACTGACTGATATAAAAAATAAAGGCTCCTTGAACTGATGGAAATACATGAATCAGAATTACTAACTGAAAAAGATTAACATTTAAAGGATTTTGGCTTCTGGTTCCATTTAAATTAATACCTTTAATTAAAGTAAATGAGGTTTCGGTAGTTTTTGTTTTTTATTTTTTAATCTCATGGAAGCTTTAGATGAGAGGAATGAGGGAGAGGGGAGACTGCTGCTGGCTAGCGCACGTTAGCATTAGCTTCCGTTAGCTCACGTTAGCGTGATTTCAAAACTCCATGGAAGTGATTGTTATGTTGTAGGTGGCTGATCAGGTTTTACGTATTAAAGCTTGTGCTTCCCTCCTCGTAGAATTCACTCGGAGGATTCGTCACAAATAACCACCAAACTATCTTCTTCTGAAACTTTAACCAAGTTCCACGCCGCCATGTTTGTTGTGATCAGCGCTGTGCTGCAGGCTGCATTCAAGGTGGAACGTAAATTCCCACGTTCCCTCGTTTGCTAGTCGTTCTTTCAGCCTTTTCTATTTTTTCTTTTTATGTGTAACATGAGGGAAAATACTGCGAATATCAATTCAAGTCAGCAACTACTAAAATTATGACCGAGTTAACGAGTTGTTTTCTGGCATGAGGGGGTATTCTAGATTTTCCTGATTGAGTAATCGTTTTTCTGATTATGACGACGTTACTTGAACATAACATTCACTGCTGGTCATTCAAGGCTCAGAGGGAGCGAGGAACTGCTGTGTTGACAGAAATATAAATGTTATCGGGGCTATTCGTCGTGATATCGGACTTATCGGAATGACGTCATAATTTCCTGTTATCAGCTCGATAACAATCAGCCCGTTAATTATCGGGCTGATAGTTATCGGGTCGATGGTTATCGGGTTGATAGTTATCGGGTCAATAGTTTATCGGGTCGATAGTTATCAGTTATCGGTCGATAGTTTATCGGTCGATATCGTCGATAGTATCGGGTCGATAGTTTCGGGTCGACAGTTATCGGGTCGACAGTTATCGGGGTCGATAGTTATCGGGTCGATAGTTATCGGGTCGATAGTTATCGGGTCGATATCAATCGGGTCGATCGGTCGATAGTTATCGGGTCGACAGTTATCGGGTCGATCGTTATCGGGTCGATAGTTATCGGGTCGATAGTTATCGGGTTGACAGTTATCGGGTCGACAGTTATCGGGTCAATAGCTATCGGGTCGACAATTGTCGGGTCGACAGTTGTCGGGTCGATAGCTATCGGGTCGATCAGTTATCGGGTCGACAGTTATCGGGTCGATAGTTATCGGGTCGACAGTTATCGGGTCGACAGTTATCGGGTCGATAGTTATCGGGTCGATAGTTATCGGGTCGACAGTTATCGGGTCGATAGTTATCGGGTCGATAGCGGGTCGATAGCTATCGGGTCGACAGTTATCGGGTCGATAGTTATGGGGTCGATAGCTATCGGGTCGACAGTTATCGGGTCGATAGTTAACGGGTCGATAGCTATCGGGTCGACAGTTATCGGGTCGATAGTTATCGGGTCGATAGTTATCGGGTCGATAGTTATCGGGTCGATAGCTATCGGGTCGATACTTATCGGGTCGATAGCTATCGGGTCGATAGTTATCGGGTCGACAGTTATCGGGTCGATAGTTATCGGGTCGACAGTTGTCGGGTCGACAGTTGTTGGGTCGATAGCTCTCGGGTCGATAGCTATCGGGTCGATAGTTATCGGGTCGACAGTTATCGGGTCGATAGTTATCGGGTCGATAGTTATCGGGTCGACAGTTATCGGGTCGATAGTTATCGGGTCGATAGTTATCGGGTCGATAGTTATCGGGTCGACAGTTATCGGGTCGATAGCTATCGGGTCGACAGTTGTCGGGTCGATAGTTATCGGGTCGACAGTTATCGGGTCGATAGTTATCGGGTCGTCGAATAGTTATCGGGTCGGTAGTTATCGGGTCGATTATCGGGTCGACAGTTATCGGGTCGACAGTATCTGGTCGACAGTATCGGTCGATCGGTCGACAGTTATCGGGTCGACAGTTATCGGGTCGACAGTCGGTCGAGTTATCGGGTCGACAGTTATCGGGTCGAGTTATCGGGTCGATAGTTACGGGCGGTAGTTATCGGGTCGGGTCGACAGTTATCGGGTCGACAGTTATCGGGTCGACAGTTATCGGGTCGACAGTTATCGGGTCGATAGCTATCGGGTCGACAGTTATCGGGTCGACAGTTATCGGGTCGACAGTTATCGGGTCGATAGTCGAATCGGGTATCGGGTCGACAGTTATCGGGTCGATAGTTAGGGTCTCGGTCGACAGTTATCGGGTCGATAGTATCGGGTCGATAGTTATCGGGTCGACAGTTTCGGGTCGATAGTTATCGGGTCGGTCGACAGTTATCGGGTCGATACGGTCGACAGTTATCGGGTCGATAGCTATCGGGTCGACAGTTATCGGGTCGATATCGGGTCGACAGTATGGGTCGGGTATCGATATCGTTATTTACGGGTCGATAGTTGTCGGGTCGATATCGGGTCGATAGTCGGGTCGATGTTGTCGGGTCGAGTCGAGGGTCGACAGTCGGGTCGACTAGGGGTCGATAGTTATCGGGTCGATAGTCGAAGTTATCGGGTCGACAGTTATCGATAGGTCGGGGGTCGATACTCGATAGTTATCGGGTCGATAGTCTCGGGTCGACAGTTATCGGTCGATAGTTATCGGGTCGATCGGGTCGATAGTTATCGGGTCGACAGTTCGGTTAGGGTCGACAGTTATCGGGTCGAGTCTTATCGGGTCGACTTCGACAGTTATCGGGTCGAGGGTCGATAGCCGGGTCGAGGGGTCGATCGGGTCGACAGTCGGGTCGATAGCTATCGGGTCGACAGTTATCGGGTCGATAGCTATCGGGTCGACCAGTATCGGGTCGACAGTTATCGGGTCGTCGATAGTTATCGGGTCGATAGTTATCGGGTCGATACTTATCGGGTCGACAGTTATCGGGTCGATAGCTATCGGGTCGACAGTTGTCGGGTCGATAGCTATCGGGTCGACAGTTATCGGGTCGACAGTTATCGGGTCGATACTTATCGGGTCGACAGTTATCGGGTCGATAGTTATGGGGTCGATACTTATCGGGTCGATAGTTATCGGGTCGATATCGGGTCGACAGTTATCGGGTCGACAGTTATCGGGTCGACAGGATCGGGTCGACAGTCGGGTCGATAGCCGGGTCGACAGTTATAGGGTCGATAGTTATCGGGTCGATAGCTATCGGGTCGATAGTTAGGGTCGACCCGGGTCGATAGCGGGTCGACAGTTATCGGGTCGATTATCGGGTCGACAGTTATCGGGTCGATAGCTATCGGGTCGACAGTTATCGGGTCGACAGTTATCGGGTCGATACTATCGGGTCGACGTTATCGGGTCGATAGCGGGTTATCGGGTCGATAGTTATCGGGTCGATAGCTATCGGGTCGATAGTGGTCGGGGGTCGATAGCTATCGGGTCGACAGTTCGGGTCGGGTCGATCGGGTCGATACTATCGGGTCGATAGTTATCGGGTCGATAGTATCGGGTCGATAGTCGATATCTCGTCGGGTCGATAGTATCGGGTAGTATCGGGTCGAGTTATCGGGTCGATCCGGGTCGACAGTTAGGGTCGACAGTTCGGGTAGCTATCGGGTCGATAGCTTATCGGGGTCGATAGCAGTCGATATCGGGTCGATAGTTATCGGGTCGAACTTATCGGGTCGATAGTTATCGGGTCGACAGTTATCGGGTCAACGGTTAGCGGGTCGACAGTTGTCGGGTCAATACTTATCGGGTCGATAGTTATCGTGCCCTACTGACTTGTTTGGAGGAGCAGAAAACCAAAGATCAGAAATAAACCACTGAACAACAGGATATAAAGATGTAACGTCAGTCTGGTGACCTCTGACCTTGACTTTAGCTGTTAGCATCTCTCCAGCCTCCTTCTCCCTCCTCAGGTCTTCCATCTTCTTCTCCTTCTCCCTGAGGAGTCGAGCTCTCTCCTCGGCCACCAGACTGTGGTCCTCCATGATGGCCTTCCTCTCCTTCTCCAGCTTCTCCTGCTGCTCCCTCCAGTAGTCTCCTCTATCGTCCCCGTCCTCCTCGTCCTCCGTCTCCCCATCATCCGGGTCGTCTCCGTCGCTCCCCTCCCCAGCCCTCCTCCTCTGCCTCCTCCTCTTCTTCTTCCCCGTCCTCCTCTTCAGCTGCTCCTTCAGCCGGGCGATCTCCTCCTGGAACTCCCTGAGGAGGGCGTCTTTGGGGTCCTCGTTGATCCGCGGCTTGTTCTTGATGTTCTTGGCCCGGTTGGCGTAGCGCAGCGTGGTCAGGGTCTCCTCCACGTTGTAGGAGGCCGGGCCGACGTTGGCCACCATGACGGTGCGGGCGTTCCCGCCCAGGGAGTCCTGCAGCAGCCGGGTCAGCTTGGAGTCCCGGTAGGGGATGTGGCTGCTGCGGCCGTCCACCAGGGCGGAGATGACGTTGCCCAGCGCCGACAGCGACAGGTTGATCTTGGTGGCCTCCTTCAGCCGCTCCCCCTGAGCGCCGGTCTTCGCCTGCCGCTCGCTCCCCGCCAGGTCCACCAGGTTGAGCTTCCCGACCCGGATGTGGTTCTCCCCGTCCACGCCCAGCTCGCTGCACTCCACCGTGATGACGAAGATGGCGTGGGAGCGCGAGCTGTGCTCGTTCATGTTGGTGGCGCCCACCGAGCGGTTCTGGTTGCCCACGTTCATGACGTGCTCGATCTCGCGGACGCTCTTGGTGACGAACGAGGACAGGTCTTTGACGTAGACGCCCGTGTCCGGGCGCTCCCGCAGCTCCAGGCGGTGCAGCTGGTCCTTGGACAGCAGGTCCCGGATCTCCTCCTGGTAGATCTCCAGGTAGGACGCCCGGACCAGGTACTGCTGGTTCTGGGAGCGGGAGATGTGCGTGAAGATGTGGTCGAAGGAGTTGGGGATCACCCCCCGCCTCTCGCCGTCGTTCCTCACCCCCTCCATGGTGTAGGTCTTCCCCGTCCCGGTCTGACCGTAGGCGAAGATGGTCCCGTTGAAGCCCAGGAGGACGGAGTCCACCAGGGGCCGGAAGGTTTCGTCGTACAGGTCGATCTGCTTGGAGTTCCAGTCGTAGACCGAGTCGAACGTGAAGATTTTGGGGACGTCGCCGCCCGAGGCTTCGCGGGGGTTCCTCACGATGATCTGGCCCAGTTTGACGTCGACGGAAACCATCCGCTCAAAGCCGGCGGCCCGCTCTTTCTCGTTCATGGGCCGGCATCGCACCACCACCTTCACGGACTCGGAGCTCTTGTTCTTGGACATGTTGGCGAGACGCCGCCAGCAGCCGCCGTCGCCGGCGCCCGGGGTCCCTCCAGGTGCAGATTCAGGAACCAGTCTGGCAGAAGAAACCACATCTGAACCTGCTGGGAGAAGAGGGGGGAGGGGGGGATGCAAGCAGGGATGAAAACCAGACGCACAGCCATTTAAACCCCTTCCTCCAAGCTCCTAGCTCCTAACCCCTAGCTTCTAGCACCTAGCTCCTAGCTCATAACCCATGGCTGCTAACCCCTAAACCCTAACCCCTAGCCCCTAGCTCTTAAGCCCTAGCTCCAAGCTCCTAGCTCATAACCCCTAGCTTCTAGCCCCTAACCCCTAGCTCCTAGCCCCTAACCCCTAGCTCCTAGTTCCTAACCCCTAAACTCCTAGCTGCTAACCCCTAGCTCCTAAGCCCTAGTTCCTGGCCCCTAATCTCCTAGCCCCTAAACCCTAACTCCCAAGTCCTAGTTCCAAGCCCCTAGCTCCTAAATCCTAGCTCCTAGCCCCTAAACCCTAGCTCCTAGCCCCTAGCTCCTAAGCCCTAGCTCCAAGCTCCTAGCTCATAACCCATGGCTGCTAACCCCTAACCCCTAGCTCCTAGCCCGTAACCCCTAGCTCCTAGTTTCTAACCCCTAAACTCTTAGCTGCTAACCCCTAGCTCCTAAGCCCTAGTTCCTGGCCACTAATCTCCTAGCCCCTAAACCCTAACTCCCAAGTCCTAGTTCCAAGCCCCTAGCTCCTAAATCCTAGCTCCTAGCCCCTAAACCCTAGCTCCTAGCCCCTAGCTCCTAAGCCCTAGCTCCAAGCTCCTAGCTCATAACCCATGGCTGCTAACCCCTAACCCCTAGCTCCTAGCCCGTAACCCCTAGCTCCTAGTTTCTCACCCCTAAACTCTTAGCTGCTAACCCCTAGCTCCTAAGCCCTAGTTCCTGGCCACTAATCTCCTAGCCCCTAAACCCTAACTCCCAACTCCTAGTTCCTAGCCCCTAAATCCTAGCTCCTAGCCCCTAGCTCCTAAGCCCTAGTTCCTAGCCCCTAAGCTCCTAACCCCTAAACCTTAGCTCCTAACCACTAGCCCCTAACCCAGGGTTGAAGGGCTGCCACGGCGCCCCCCCCCCCCCCCCCCCCGATGAAAGCTAATAACGATATTACAGCTGAAAACTGTGATGAATTAAGTTACACCTATGTTTACATTATACAGCACTACTTGTTCAATTACACAAAAAATGTTGACTTTTTGTTGTAAAATATCGACTTTTGTAAATTACAATTAAGACTTTGTCCAAAAATCTCACATTTTTATTGTAAAATTGAGTTTTAACCATAAATCTGGAATTTTTGTTTGAAAAAAAAATTACACATTCTTTTTATTGCAAATTTTAATTTAAAATTATTTGTTAAAATATCAACTGTTGCAAAATTGCTAATTTTATATGATAACCTTTGATCCTAAAACAAAGAATTTTATAACAACATTTAGTTATAAAACTGTGGGACTTCTGGGACTCATTTTGTTGTAAAAATTAAGACCTTATTTTGTAAATTTGTGACATTTTAAAGTGAAATTGCCGGTTTCCATGGTGACACAGCTGCTCATCACCTCCGTTAATTTTAACGTCGATATGAATCAAACGTCGGTCACATGATCAGGTGGACTGGAATAGTCTCCGCCTCCAACCTCCTCAGATGTTCTTCACTTCTGCCGTAAAATAAGATGATAAACGACTAGAAAAACCAAAAACATGCGGTTTGGACTAATTAGTAACATTAAATCCAGGTTTCATTTCCATTAACCTCAGTGGAACTTGATTACAGGAATAATTATAGAAGTAATTACAGGAGTAATTAATAAATCGATCTAAGTAATGTGTCATCAGTGGTTCCTGGACTACAAAACAGAAAAAAAAACATTACTATTATTACAAATGAATAGATAATTAGATTAGTACAAAGTAAAGAATAAAATAATTTTAGCGTTAAATAAGTCATCACAGTGTTGATGTGAGCTAACAGAGTTAATAATGGTTATCAGTAGATGGTTAATCAATGTCTCAAAAGACTAGTTTTAGATTTTTTTTTAACGAGGCTGGTGACGTCACTCCTGGAAGGATCTAAACCTTCATGATTAATTTATTAGCTCGTGACCTTCAGACTCACAGATCCGTCCCAGTTTAACCCAGAAACACGGATCATCACCCAGGAGTTGTGTCAAACCAGGGGCCACCACAGGGCCCCTAAAAACCCTGGAGCCGGCCCTGCCCCCGACCCTCGAGCCTCCTGCCGGGAACGAGCCGACCTCAGGGTAACCGGGGACCGGGTCACGGAGCGGCCCTTTCACCCGCGACAGTAACGGGTTGTCTTTAGTCACGCTGTCGGCTGACGGCACCTCCGGAGGAGCACAGCCCACAACGAGCCCCGAACACCGGGCCGACACCGGCCTAGCAACGGCCTAGCAACGGCGGAGCTGATAGCATTACCTGGCTAACGCTCCCGAACGGACGTTACCGAACCGCGAGACCTTAAAAACAACTAAACCCGAACACGGAGCGGCCGCACCGACACCGCGGCTTCACACCGGACACACGGAGCAGTGTCGTCGCGGATTTACCGGCGGTTAGCTCGAGCTACTCCACGGCTCCCACCGCGTCCGCCGTCCATGAAAAAAAAAAAAAAAAAAACTCGTTGTCAAGACTGAACCGAGAAGAAGCTGCGAAGTTGGTTTCAGGCTCGACGGGCGGCGGTGCCGACCAACTCTCGCGAGAAAAAATGAGCGACTGCGGCGTTATGAACGAGATCAAAATAAAGGCAGTGTCATTATGGCCGACAGGTTAACAGTGCGGTTACATGGGAAGTTTAATTCCTCTTTAATTCAGAATTAGTTAAATCCAAATAAAAGTTACCTCGTAAACACCTAATTCCATATGAAAATGTCAATTCCGAATTAAACTTAATTCCGAAGTAAGTGGCTGGTTTATTCCCATTTTAATTCTGCGGTCATGTAAACACTCATTCCTGTTTAAATTAATTCCCGTCTTTCTGCGCATGCTAGTTCTCTTGCCCGTCTGTCACGATGACGCTTATATTCCGCGCTGGGCTTGTTTTCAAAACAAAGTTTCAAGATGGCGGCACGCAGTAAACGGTGTTCAAGAGCAGAGACGATTTATTTAATAAATAGCTTGGAGGAACTGGAAATAATTAAAAGAACAGATGGCAGGAAACATAAAAATTGTGAGCTTTTCAAAGTTGTAGCGGCCAGGTTAAATGAAGGAGGTTTCGCAGATAGAGACGCCACCCAGGTCAAAAATAAGTGGAATGTTGTTGCTAACCGAGTTAGCTAAGTTTGTTTTCTTCCGGTAGATGTAAAGACGTCCGCCCCCCCCCCATCCAATCAGAACCCTCCCCAACCCCCAGACCTAAAGCGGAGTTGGATAAAGCCGAACAAATAAACCTCAATTCGGGATTACTATTTCCATGTAAACTCGAAGGAAAATAGTTTAATTCGGAATTATTTAATTCGGAATTATTGATTCAGAATTAAAAAACATCATGTAACCGCAGCCAGTGAAATATTAGCGGCATTCAAACTCTACAGTTCAGCTTTGTCTGGTAGATACTGAAGACAAACCCATATTTTTTTTAAATCATACGTTTTCAGTGATAATAGTCGTATAGAAACTACACTCAAATACAATACTAAAAAGACTGGGTTATTTAAAAACAAAAAATTGTACTAGAATTTGGGTTTGGTCTGTGGTCACTGGGTCACGTGGTTTGGAAGCCATATTGATCCTGAGCGAATAGCTGTCGAACATCCAACCTGAAACTAACTTCATCGCGGCCGAATGGCTGCGCGTCTCTTCGCGTGTTTACGGTACGAATGCTGGAACGAACACGATTGGTTGGAGGAGCAGGAGGCGGAGCTTCCTGCGCTATAAAAGCCGGATCAGCGGTGGGCGTGCCCTTTCAATTGAAGCTGAAACAAACAGCAAAGCAGGTAAACCTGAGAAAACTGATTTCTTTTTAACTTAACTCATTTAATCAATCTGGAAGCTGCCTGTGAAATCTGTGAGCTCTAAAGGAGGTTAAATATGTAGAAGTGAGTTTGAGTTAAACAAATTTAGCTTCTTAAGAAAGGGGGATGGCCTGTCGGCAGACACCAGTTTCCAGGAAGAACAACAGAAAAACCACCAAGACGGATCACAGCTGCAGCATCACGAGCGCCATGAACAACCAGAGGAAACAGGTGAGCACACCTGTGAGTGGAGTCATGTGACCATCTGGCACCTGTAACGGTTGCTTCCTGCAGGGTTTGCTGTGTGACGTGACGCTGGTGGTTGAGGGGAGGAGCCTTCCCGCCCACAGAGGGGTCCTCGCCGCCGCCAGCAACTTCTTCCACCTCATGTTCACCTGTAAGACGGACATTTATCAGAACACCTGTGAAAACGGACCTTGTGGTTTCCATCAGTGAGGGTTTGGGCCGGTTCTGCTGGGCCTCAGCTGTTAGTGTGTCTCCTCGTTCATCTCACCACCAGAACCTGAGCCAGCTCCTCCATGCTGCTCTGATTGTTCCAGTTTCTTCTTCTGGTGTTCTGTTAGGTTCTTCTCGGGTCTTCGTGGTCGTCGGTCGCTCTACGGTTCTTCTCTCGTCTCGTCTTCTCCTCCGTCCTCTGTTGTTGTTGCCGTTTGTCCTTCAGGTCCTGTTGTCTTGTCGTCCATCATCCTTCCAGCGTCCGGCAGGTTCACTTTCAACACGAACTCGTTCAGCTCACCATTTCAAAAAATGAACTAAATTGTTCATTTTTATTTCTTTTTTTTTTTTTAATTCTGTTTTAATGTTGCTGCAGGCAATTATTAGTCAAAATGATTACCGCTGCCCATATACTACACCACCACAAACAGCAATTATTTTATCTGTCAAACTATTGGTCCAGTTCTGAATCCTGAACCAACCAGGGTTCACATTAGCATTAGCATTAGCATTAGCATTGAAGGAACAGCCTGTAACACTGTAATTTCCGTTTCAGTTTCTCTCTACAGCAGCCGTTCCCAAACTACAGAACACCAAGGACCAGTTTGAAATGTGAAAAATCTCCACAGTCCACCAGAACCTTTAATCACAACTGAGATCAACATACAGGACCAGGAACCATGATCCGATATTAATGTAAGGACCAGGAACCATGATCCGATATTAATGTGAGGACCAGGAACCATGATCCGATATTAATGTAAGGACCAGGAACCATGATCCGATATTAATGTGAGGACCAGGAACCATGATCCGATATTAATGTGAGGACCAGGAACCATGATCCGATATTAATGTGAGGACCAGGAACCATGATCCGATATTAATGTGAGGACCAGGAACCATGTGATCCGAACCATGATCCGATTTAATGTGAGGACCAGGAACCATGATCCCGAATTAATGTGAGGACCAGACCGTGATCTGATATAATGTAAGGACCAGGAACCATGATCCGATATTAATGTGAAGACCAGGAACCGTGATCCGATATTAATGTAAGGACCAGGAACCATGATCCGATATTAATGTGAAGACCAGGAACCATGATCCGATATTAATGTGAGGACCAGGACCATGATCCGATATTATTATCCGATATTATGTGAGGACCAGACCTGATCCGATATTAATGTGAGGACCAGGAACCATGATCCGATATTAATGTGAGGACCAGGAACCATGATCCGATATTAATGTGAGGACCAGGAACCATGATCCGATATTAATGTGAGGACCAGGAACCATGAATCCGATGATCCGATATTAATGTGAGGACCAGGAACCATGATCCGATATTAATTGAGGACCAGGAACCATGATCCGATATTAATGTGAGGACCAGGAACCATGATCCGATATTATGTGAGGACCAGGAACCGTGATCCGATTTAATGTAAGGACCAGGAACCGTGATCCGATATTAATGATGATCCGATATTAATGTGAAGACCAGGAAACCATGATCCGAATATTAATGTTGAAGACCAGAACCATGATCCGATATTAATGTAAGGAAACCATGATATTCTGATATTAATGTGAAGACAGGAACCAGATCCGAATGTAAGGACCAGGAACCATGATCGGTTATTAATGTAAGGACCAGGAACCATGATCCGATATTAATGTGAGGACCAGGAACCATGATCCGATATTAATGTGAGGACCAGGAACCATGATCCGATATTAATGTGAAGACCAGGAACCATGATCCGATATTAATGTGAGGACCAGGAACCATGATCCGATATTAATGTAAGGACCAGGAACCGTGATCCGATATTAATGTAAGGACCAGGAACCATGATCCGATATTAATGTAAGGACCAGGAACCATGATCCGATATTAATGTGAGGGGACAACAAATAAGGTGACACTTGTTATATTAAAGTTAAGATGACAGTAGAATAACACTTAACTGGTTTGTTTTATTACTTTTTAATGTTTTTTTTAATCATGTCATGAATATTTTACAGTAATTAAAAATATATTTTAAAAAGATCGAGGATTTAAAACATTTAATTTTAATGACCTCTCACGGCCCACCTGCAGTCCCACGACGGCCCACCAGGGGGCCACGGCCCACACTTTGAGAATCACTGCTCCACAGTAGATTAAAAATATGAGGAAAATATGGAAGTATTTCTGTGCCACCTGAGTTTGAATATGAATTTTTAAGATTGAAAATTTTCAGCATTATAATCAGACTTTGAATTTTAAAAAACATCAGATTTCTAGCACTGAATTTTTTTTGCCTCTGAATTTTATTTTGTTAAAATAAATTCAGTGTTAAAAAAATTGTTGTCTTAAAATATTCAGTTTTTCAAAATTCAACACGCAAAGAAATTCAACACCCCAAAAAATTCAGTGTAAAAAAAAAAAAAAAATCAACATCTCAAAAAAATTCAGTGTAAAAAAATTCAATTCTCCACCATAATTGTCCTCCATTAAGGACAATGTTATTTAGCCATTTCTCCAATGCCTATCAACCGTATTTACGTTACACTAGAATAACGCCGTGGTGAAATATTGCTGCTGGGGACCTGCAACAGTGACTCGAGGTGTATGATTTAGCAGCATGGAGGGTGATGAGTGAAAACATCTCTCTGTTAGCATTCCGGCTAGCTTGCTAGCCAGCTATCAGCCTGCCTCGTTGTCTACAAATATATATGGCCCTGGATATTTATTTTGTTAGGTATAAGGTGAAACTAGTGATGTTAACGTCACTTTATTAATTATATTAATACAATGCTGCACCTGTCTGATGTTAGCATAGCTCTGGTGTGGGACAGACCTATGGACCAGAGCTAATGCTAATGCTAACGGAGAACTCATCACCCTACCTGCTGCTAAATCATCTTACTTTTACTAAACGGTGGTTAAATCAATCATCTAATAAACAAAGCTAACTTACCTTGACGTAAATGTAGGTGTGTTTTGTAACTTTCTCCACGTTCAGTTGATTGTGTGGACGGACACAACTTTAACCTATAGGCTGCATTCTCCAGCGTTTGTTTTATCTTGTTAAAGGGAATAAAAATGTCCCTCCAAACATTCTGGACACCTCGAGTCACTGTTGCAGGTCCCCAGCAGCAATATTTCACCACGGCGTTATTATAGTCTAATGTAAATACGGTTGATAAGCATCGGAAAAATGGCTAAATAACATTGTCCTTAATGGAGGAGCAGCGAGAATGTCCGACCTAGCAACAGTAACTAGGGAGGGGGCGGTGCTTACCGAAAGGTCAATTGTCAGCGTGACAGCAGCGACAGCCATGTTTCCATGTTTGATTGATTTCCTCAGATGCATATCAGGCTCGTTTGTGTTTGTATTTTAAATGGGGTTCGCTGGAAACCTGGAACGGTTTTGACTGTGAGTGAACTTTGAAAGAGCGTCGTTCACAACTGCCCAAATTAACTCGTTCACGCCCCCCGCTGGTGAAGGGGAAAGAGAGCGCGCTCAGTTCACATTCACGAAAAAAATATGAACGAGTTGGTGTACTTTCGTTCAGTGTACGTGTTCAGGTACAATCCTTGGTGGCGGTTGCCCGTCCAATGGTGTCCTTGTGGCGGTTTCCATCCCTTGGTGGTGGGCGTCGGCCATCCTTCATGGTGGTTTCATCCTTGGTGGTGGGGATGTCGTCCATCCTTCATGGTCATGTGTTTCAATTTCCTCATGGCAATCCTTGTGGTGGATGTCGTCCATCCTATATGGTGGTTTCATCCTTGGTGGCGGTGTCGTGGTGGTCGGTTTCCTCCTTCATGGTGGTTGGTCATCCTTGGTGGCGTTGTCGTCCATCCTTCATGGTCATGGTGGTTTGTCCTTGGTGGCGGTTGTATGGGTCATGGTGGTTTCGTGGTCATGGTGGCGGTTGTTCATCCTTCATGGTCATGGTGGTTTCGGCCTTGGTGGCGGTTTGTCGTCCATCTTCATGGTCATGTGGTTTGTCCTTGGTGCGGTTGTCGTCCATCCTTCAGGTATGGTGGTTTCAATCTTGGTGGTGGTTGTCGTCCATCCTTCGTCCATGGTCATGGTGGTTTCAAATGGTGGGGTTGTCGTCCATCCTTATGGTCATGGTGGTTCGTCCTTGGTGAGTCGGGTTTTCTCGTTCGGTTGTGCCTTCATGGTCTGGTGGTTTCATCCTTGGTGGTGGATTAGTTCATCCTTCATGGTCAGGTGGTTTCATCCTTGGTGGTGGAGCGTTCATCCGTCATGGTCATGGTGGTTTCATCCTTGGTGGCGGTTGTCGTCTAGCCTTCATGGTCATGGTGGTTTCATCCTTGGTGTGGATGTCGTTCATCCTTCGGTTTTCCTCTTGGTGGCGGTTGTGTCAATGGTCATGGTGGTTTCATCCTGGTGGCGGTTGCCGTCCATCCTTCATGGTCCATGGTGGTTTCATCCTTGGTGGCGGGCGTTGTTCATCCTTCATGGTGGTTTCATCCTTGGTGGCGGTTGCCGTCCATCCTTCATGGTCATGGTGGTTTCATCCTTGGCGGCGGTTGTCGTCCATCCTTCATGGTCATGTTGGTTTCATCCTTGGTGGTGGGCACTATCTCTTGTCCATCACTGGGATTCTTTCCCCTCTGTGGTAGACATCCTTCGCTTCCATCCTCGTCTCATCCCACCTCATGGATGGTGTCACCTTGGACTCTTCTGGGTCACCTTGGGTTTTGGTTCCTGAATGTTTTATTACCAGCACCTGGTTTTGGAGCTTGTTTTATTTCTGCTAATTTGTCGTAGCGTCCTTCAGGCACAAACCTGGAAAACTTTAGTAATTTTAAAAAGAAACCTGGTTTCAGAGCAGCTGGAGGGACTCTGAACCTGGAGGTGTGTGGTCCTTCGGAGGTCTGTGGATGATGCTGGAGCAGATCTGGTGCCTCCCTCGGACCCCCGCTGATGGAGACCCCTGAAGATGGTTGTTTGAACACCTTTGTTGCCGCAACATTTCTGTTTCTGCAGCCGGAATGAAGGAGTCTGTGTCGTCTGAGGTGGAGCTCAGAGGAACCGAGCCGGAGATCATGGAGATGTTGGTAGACTTCATCTACACGGGACGGTGAGCGGCCGGCTGAGAGCCACCGCAGGTGCAGGAGACGGTCGTCTAAACGGTTGTGTGGATCGTTCCAGGATCTCCGTGAACGACGGTAACGTGGTGGCGCTGGCGCACGCGGCCAACCAGTACCTGGTGGACCCGGTCAAGACCACGTGTGAGGAGTTCCTGAGAGGACGGATCGATGCGGCGAACTGCCTTGGTAACGAGGGGAACCGCGGGTACGGGCCGCCGCCGGTGTCGTGAGCGTAACTGTGGTGTTCTTGGTTGCAGGCATCTTAGCCCTGGCGGAGAACATCTACTGTCCAGAGCTGAAGGACAAAGCAGAGAGGTATGTCCAGAGGCACTTCAGGAAGGTGTCTGAGCTGGACGAGTTCCTGCAGCTGGACGTCACTCGTCTCACGGGTCTTCTACGTCAGAACACACTCATCGTCTGCAGCGAGGAGCAGGTCCACTTCCTGTCAGCGTTTGAGACAACAGGTCTCCGTTTCTGGACCAGAGACCCATTCCTGCAGGTCCTGCAGGTCCTGCAGTCTCCAGTCTGCAGGTCCTCCAGTCGTCCAGGTCCCCAGGTCCTCAGTCCTCCAGTCCTCCAGGTCCTCCGGTCCTCAGGTCCTGCAGGTCCTGCAGGTCCTCCAGGTCCTGCCAGTCCTCCAGGTCGTCCAGGTCCTTCAGGTCCTGCAGGTCCTCCAGGTCCTCCAGGTCCTCACAGGTCCTCCAGGTCCTCAGTCTTTCAGGTCCTCCAGGTCCTCCAGGTCCTCCAGGTCCTCCAGGTCCTCCAGGTCCTGCAGGTCCTGCAGGTCCTCCAGGTCCTGCAGGTCCTCCAGGTCCTCCAGGTCCTCCAGGTCCTCCAGGTCTCCAGGTCCTGCAGGTCCTCCAGGACTATAAGCTGCTGATGAAAAGTCACAGTTTCATCTCAAATGTTCTCAATTTGATGAAATTCAGTTTTTAGAGAAAAGTTAGTTTCTACGTCTCTAAAACGCTTCAGAATTATTCACATAATTAACCAGAAGATGTAGGACATTTGAAGAGACGACCTGAACGCTGTAGAATCATCCATCCATCCATCATTCGTTCTCCGTCCATCCCTCCATCCATCATTCGTTCCCCATCCATCCATCCATCCATCCATCATTCGTTCTCCATCCATCCATCCATCCTCTTCTTCTCCATCCATCCCCATCCATCCATCCATCCATCATCCTCCATCCATCTCCCTCCATCCTCATTCGTTCTCCATCCATCCATCATTCGTTCCATCCATCCATCCATCCGCCCATCCATCCATCATTCCATTCTCCATCCATCCATCATTCGTTCTCCATCCATCCATCATTCGTTCTCCATCCATCATTCGTTCTCCATCCATCCATCCATCCATCATCATCCATCATTCGTTCTCCATCCATCATTCGTTCTCCATCCATCCATCCATCCATCCATCATTTGTTCTTCCTCCATCCATCCATCCATTTGTTCTTCCTCCATCCATCCATCCATCATTTGTTCTTCATCCATCCATCCATTTGTTCTTCCTCCATCCATCCATCCATCATTCGTTCTTCCTCCATCCATCCATCCATCATTCGTTCTTCCTCTATCCATCCATCCATCATTCGTTCTCCATCCATCCATCCATCATTCGTTCTCCATCCATCCATCCATCATTCGTTCTCCATCTATCCATCATTCGTTCTTCATCATCCATCCATCATTTGTTCTCCATCCATCCATCATCATTTTGTTCTCCATCCATCCATCCATTTGTTTCTCCATCCCTCCATCCTCATCTTCCGTCCATCCATCCATTTGTCCATCCATCCATCCATTCCATCCTTGTTCCATCCATCCATCCTCCATCCCATCCATCCTTGTTCCATCCATCCATCCATCCATTTGTTCTCCTCCACCATCCATCCATCCATCCTTTGTTCTTCCTCCATCCATCCGTCCATTTGTTCATCCTCCATCCATCCGTCCATTTGTTCATCCTCCATCCATCCATCCATTTGTTCTTTCTCCATCCATCCATCATTTGTTCTTCCTCCATCCATCCATCTGTTCTTCCTCCATCCATCCATCCATCCATCCTTTGTTCATCCATCCATCCATCCATCCTCAGCTGTGATGAACAACGTTCTCCAGTAGAAGTTCACCGACCACAGAGCTGCTGGTTCAGATCCCAGCTGTGTCAGGAAGAGCATCCGGCATTAAACTGTAGATCTGGAGCACGTAGATCCGGAGCACGTAGATCTAGAGCACATAGATCTGGAGCACGTAGATCTGGAGCACGTAGATCCGGACCACGTAGATCCGGAGCACGTAGATCCGGAGCACGTAGATCTGGAGCACGTAGATCCGGACCACGTAGATCCGGAGCACGTAGGTCTGGAGCACGTAGATCCGGAGCACGTAGGTCTGGAGCACGTAGATCCGGACCACGTAGATCCGGAGCACGTAGGTCTGGAGCACGTAGATCTGCAGCACGTAGGTCTGCAGCACGTAGATCAAGAGCACGTAGATCAGGAGCACGTAGATCTAGAGCACATAGATCTGGAGCACATAGACCAGCTGCTGTGGCGCCTGAAGGGTCCAGATGTTCTCCAGCGGAGCTTTAACGGGTCGTTTCTGTTAAAGGAACCAACTGGATTTATTTAGTTGAACCCAGAAATAAAAGTGACATTTGATCAATTATCCAGTTAATTAATCAGGTCCTGATGAAACTTTTTGCTAATAATTAATGTTCTTTAATGACCAAAACGTTCAATAACACGTCAGGATCTGATCTTTTTACATCAGTTGTGATTTTACTGAAAACCTTCAGTTCAACTGAAATTCATTTCTTTAGTATAATTTTGTAAAAAAAATTTAAATTTGCTGTTTTAAAACGGCAACAATTTTTTAAATAAAATTTTACAACAAAAACAGATTTTTAGGACAAAGTTGAAATCGTGTGGACAGCTCCTAATTCAGTCCAGCTGAAATCAGGTGGGTTGGACCTGGACCAGGACCGGGCCTCTGGTTGGACCTGGACCAGGACCGGGCCTCTGGTTGGACCTGGACCCGGACCGGCCTCCGGTTGGACCTGGACCAGGACCGGGCCTCCGGTTGGACCTGGACCAGGCCTCCGGTTGGACCTGGACCCGGACCGGGCCTCCGGTTGGACCTTGACCGGGCCTCCGGTTGGACCTGGACCCGGACCGGGCCTCTGGTTGCACCTGGAATTGGACCAGGCGTCCGGTTGGACCTGGACCTGGACCGGACCTGGACCGGTGGTTGGACTGGACCGGGCCTCTGGTTGGACCTGGACCGGCCTCTGGTTGGACCTGGACCGGGGGCCTCCGACCGTCCTTGGACCAGGACCGGGCCTCCGGTTGGACCTGGACCAGGCCCCTCCGGTTGGACCTGGACCAGGACCGGGCCTCCGGTTGGACCTGGACCTGGACCGGGCCTCCGGTTGGACCTGGACCTGGACCGGGCCTCTGGTTGGACCTGGACCTGGACCGGGCCTCTGGTTGGACCTGGACCAGGACCGGGCCTCTGGTTGGACCTGGACCAGGACCGGGCCTCCGGTTGGACCTGGACCAGGCCTCCGGTTGGACCTGGACCAGGACCGGGCCTCCGGTTGGACCTGGACCAGGCCTCCGGTTGGACCTGACCTGGACCGGGCCTCCGGTTTGGACCTGGACCGGGCCTCGGTTGGACCTGGACCTGGGGACCTCCTGGTTGGACCTGGACCCGGTTGGACCTGGGACCTCTGGTTGGACCTGGACGGACCGGGCCTCCGTTGGACCTGGACCGGACCGGGGCCTCCTGGTTGGACCTGGACCAGGACCGGGCCTCCGGTTGGACTGGACCTGGACCAGGACCGGGCCTCCGGTGGACCCTGACCGGGCCTCCGGTTGGACCTGGACCTGGTTGGACCGGACCTCCGGTTGGACCGGACCCTCCCCGGACCGGGCCTCCGTTGGACCTGGACCCGGACCGGGCTCTGGTTGGACCTGGACCAGGACCGGGCCTCCGGTTGGACCTGGACCAGGCCTCTGGTTGGACCTGGACCTGGACCGGTCCGTGGACCTGGACCGGGCCTCGGTTGGGACCTGGACCCGGCCGGGCCTCCGGTTGGACCTGGACCGGACCGGGCCGGGCCTGGTTGGACCTGGACCGGGCCTCCTGGTTGGACCTGGACCAGGCCGGTTGGACCTGGACCTGGACCGGGCCTCCGGTTGGACCTGGACCGGACCGGCCTCCGGTTGGACCTGGACCAGGACCGGCCTCTTGGACCTGGGGACCGGGGCCTGGTGGGACCGGGGACCGGGCCTCTGGTTGGACCTGGACCAGGACCGGGCCTCTGGTTGGACCTGGACCAGGACCGGCCTCCCTGGACCAGGACCTCCGGTGGACCTGGACCCGGACCGGGCCCTCCGTTGACCTTTGGACCTGGACCAGGCCTCCGGTTTGGACCTGGACCGGACCGGACCTCTGGACCACCGGCCTCCGGTTGGACCTGGACCGGACCCGGGCCTTGGACCTGGTGGACCTGGACCGGCTCCGGTTGGACCTGGCCTGGCCTGGTTGGACCTGGACCGGACGGGCCTCCGGTTGGACCTGGACCAGGACCTCGGTTGGACTGGACCAGGACCGGGCCTCTGGTTGGACCTGGACCAGGACCGGGCCTCGACCGGCCTCCGGTGGACCTGGACCGGACCTGGACCTCCGGGCCTCCGGTTGGACCTGGACCAGGACCTGGACCTGGGCCGGGCCTCCGGTTGGACCTGGACCTGGACCGGGGCCTCCTGGTTGGACCTGGTTGGACCTGGAGGACCGGGCCTCTGGTTGGACCTGGACCAGGACCGGGCCTCCGGTTGGACCTGGACCTGGACCGGGCCTCCGGTTGGACCTGGACCTGGACCTCGGACCTGGACCGGCCTCCGGTTGGACCTGGACCGGGCCTCCGGTTGTGGACCTGGGGACCGGGCCTCCGGTTGGACCTGGACCTGGACCTGGTGGACCTGGACCGGGCCTCCGGTTTGGACCGGGTGGACCTGGACCGGGCCTGGTTGGACCTGGACCGGGCCTCCGGTTGGCCTGGACCGGACCGGGCCTGGTTGGACCTGGACCAGGACCGGGCCTCCGGTTGGACCTGGACCGGGCCTCCGGTTGGACCTGGACCTGGACCGGGCCTCCGGTTGGACCTGGACCGGGCCTCCGGTTGGACCTGGACCTGGACCGGGCCTCCGGTTGGACCTGGACCAGGACCGGGCCTCTGGTTGGACCTGGACCAGGACCGGGCCTCTGGTTGGACCTGGACCTGGACCGGGCCTCCTGGTTGGACCTGGACCAGGCCTCCGGTTGGACTGGACCAGGACCGGGCCTCCGGTTGACCTGGACCAGGCCGGTGGACCTGGACCTGGACCGGCCTCCGGTTTGGACCTGGACCTGGACCGGGGCCTCCGGTTGGACCTGGACCTGGACCGGGCCTCCGGTTGGACCTGGACCAGGACCGGGCCTCTGGTTGGACCTGGACCTGGACCGGGCCTCCGGTTGGACCTGGACCAGGACGGGCTCCGGTTGGACCTGGACCTGGACCGGGCCAGGCGTCCGGTTGGACCTGGGACCTGGACCTGGGCCCCGGTTGGACCTGGACCCGGACCGGGCCTCTGGTTGCACCTGGAATTGGACCAGGCGTCCGGTTGGACCTGGACCTGGACCGGGCCTCCGGTTGGACCTGGACCAGGACCGGGCCTCCGGTTGGACCTGGACCTGGACCTGGGTTGGACCTGGACCGGGCCTCTGGTTGCACCTGGAATTGGACCAGGACCGGGCCGGTTGGACCTGGACCTGGACCGGGCCTCCGGTTGGACCTGGACCGGACGGGCCTCCGGTTGGACCTGGACCTGGCCGGGCCTCCGGTTTGGACCGGGACGGACCGGGACCGGTTGCACCTGGAATTGGACCAGGCGTCCGGTTGGACCTGGACCTGGACCGGGCCTCCGGTTGGACCTGGACCAGGGACCGGGCCTGGACCTGGACCAGGACCTCTGGTTGGACCTGGACCGGGCCTCTGGTTGGACCTGGACCAGGACCGGGCCTCCGGTTGGACCAGGACCGGGCCTCCGGTTGGACCTGGACCGGGCTCCGGTTGGACCTGGACCAGGCCTCCGGTTGGACCTGGACCAGGACCGGGCCTCCGGTTGGACCTGACCTCCGGTTGGACTGGACCTGGACCGGGCCTCCGGTTGGACCTGGACTCCGGGACCTGGACCTGGACCGGGCCTCCGGCCTGGACCAGGACGGGCCTCTGGTTGGACCTGGACCAGGACCGGGCCTCTGGTTGGACCTGGACCAGGACCGGGCCTCCGGTTGGACCTGGACCAGGACCGGGCCTCCGGTTGGACCTGGACCAGGCCTCCGGTTGGACCTGGACCAGGCCTCCGGGGGACCTCCGGTTGGACTGGACCAGGGACCGGGCCTCCGGTGGACCTGGACGGGCCTCCGGTTGGACCTGGACCTGGACCGGGCCTCCGGTTGGACCTGGACCGGGCCTCCGGTTGGACCTGGACCTGGACCGGGCCTCCGGTTGGACCTGGACCTGGACGGGCCTCTGGTGGACCTGGACGGGCCTCCGGTTGGACCTGGACCTGGGACCGGGCCTCCGGTTGGACCTGGACCTGGACCCCTCGGGTTGGACCTGGACCGGGACCTGGGACCGGACGGGGCCTCCGGTTGGACCTGGACCTGGACCGGGCCTCCGGTTGGACCTGGACCGGACCTCCGGTTGGACCTGGGACCTGGACCTGGACCGGGCCTCCGGTTGGACCCCTGGACGGGCCTCTGGTTGCACCTGGAATTGGACCAGGCGTCTGGTTGGACCTGGACCTGGACCGGGCCTCTGGTTGGACCTGGACCGGGCCTCCGGTTGGACCTGGACCCGGACCGGGCCTCTGGTTGCACCTGGAATTGGACCAGGCGTCTGGTTGGACCTGGACCTGGACCGGGCCTCTGGTTGGACCTGGACCAGGACCGGGCCTCCGGTTGGACCCCTGGACCGGGCCTCTGGTTGGACCTGGACCTGGACCGGGCCTCCGGTTGGACCCCTGGACCGGGCCTCTGGTTGCACCTGGAATTGGACCAGGCGTCTGGTTGGACCTGGACCTGGACCGGGCCTCTGGTTGGACCTGGACCGGGCCTCCGGTTGGACCTGGACCGGGACCGGGCCTCTGGTTGCACCTGGAATTGGACCAGGCGTCTGGTTGGACCTGGACCTGGACCGGGCCTCTGGTTGGACCTGGACCGGGCCTCCGGTTGGACCTGGACCGGGCCTCTTGTTGGACCTGGACCAGGCGTCCGGTTGGACCTGGACCTGGACCGGGCCTCTGGTTGTCCTCTGAACGTCTCCGTCCTGTCCCAGATCTACGACGCTGCCATCCGCTGGCTGAAGGTGGACCCGCCCAGCAGACAGCAGCATGCGGTCCAGGTGTTGAGCTGCGTCTGCTTCCCGCTCATCTCCAGAACCTTCCTGTCCAGGACGGTCCAGTCTGAGCCGCTCATCCAGAACAACATCCAGTGTCTCGGCATGGTCAAAGGTCAGTAGGAGCGTTTCCAGATGTTCTCACAGTGAAAGCGTCTCCAGGTGGACGTTCCTGAACCGTCTCTTGAAGGTGGGATGGACTACCACCTGCTGGCCCCCTGGAACCGAGCGGATCTGGGCGTCATCAGCCGACGGCGGATCAAGAAGCCGTCGCCACGAATCGCCGTGTTCAACGACTCGCCGCCTCAGTCCTGCCGCTACTTCAACCCCAAGGTCAGTCACCTGAGCGGGCGGATGGTCACCTGAGCGGGCGGTCGGTCACCTGAGCGGTCGGTCGGTCACCTGAGCGGTCGGTCGGTCACCTGAGCGGTCGGTCGGTCACCTGAGCGGTCGGTCGGTTCAACCTGAGCGGGTCGGTCACCTGGTCACATGAGCGGTCAGGGGAGCGGCGGTCCTGAGCGGCGGTCACCTGAGCGGTCGGTCGGTCACCTGAGCGGGCGGGGTCACCTGAGCGGGGGTCGGTCACCTGAGCGAGCGGACGGTCGGTCACCTGAGGGTCGGTCACCTGAGCGAGCGGACGGTCGGTCACCTGAGCGAGACGGAGGCGGTCACCTGAGCGGACGGTCGGTCACCTGGGCGGACGGTCGGTCACCTGAGCAGGACGGTCACCTGAGAGGACGTCTGTCACATGAGCGGAGGTGAGTAAAATGAGCGGTCGGTAGGTAAAATGACTGAGCGGAGGTCGGTCGGGAGGTCACCTGAGAGCGGAAGGTAGGTAAATGGGCGGGAAGGTCGGTCACATGAGAGGGGGGGCGGCGGTCAACCTGAGCGGGCGGTCGGTCACCTGAGCGAGGCACGGTCGGTTCACCTGAGCGGGCGGTCGGTCACCTGGGCGAGCGGACGGTCGGTCACCTGAGCGAGCGGACGGGCGGTCACCTGAGCGGGCGGACGGTCACCTGAGCGGTCATTTACCTGAGCGGTCATTTACCTGAGCGGACGGTCACCTGAGCGAGCGGTCGGTCACCTGAGCGGGCGGTCGGTCACCTGAGCGGGCGGTCGGTCACCTGAGCAATCAGTCACCTGAGCGGGCGGTCGCTCACCTGAGTGGACGGTCACCTGAGCAGTCATTTACCTGAGCGGTCGGTCACCTGAGCGGTCGGTCACCTGAGCGGACGGTCGGTCACCTGAGCGGACGGTCACCTGAGCGGTTGGTCGGTCAGTCACCTGAGCGGACGGTCAGTCACCTGAGCGGACGGTCGGTCACCGGAGCGAGCGGACGGTCACCTGAGCGGGCGGTCGGTCACCTGAGCGGGCGGTCGGTCACCTGAGCGGACGGTCGGTCACCTGAGCGGGCGGACGGTCACCTGAGCAGTCATTTACCTGAGCGGTCGGTCACCTGAGCGGGCGGTCGGTCACCTGAGCGGACGGTCACCTGAGCGGACCTTCTCCTTCCTGCTGTAAAACTCAGTTTCCCAGCAGGAACTGGGACTTTGTAGCAGCTCATCACAGTATTTGACGTTTGCAAAAAACTGCAGAAGTTCTATTAGGAATAAGGGGGTGTGGCCAAAACCAGAGAGCCCGCCCTCTTTGGAACTCAGAATGAGTTGACTGAAGATCCATCTGAACTGGAAATGAGTCCATTTGGACCAGAACCCACCGGGTCTGTTATCATGGTTGGTGAAAGGTGAGAGTGAAGCCAGTGATGTCACACTAGAGCTCAAACCTGAGAGGTCAGGCCAGAAACCACCTCGTCTCCATCCGGTCCACTGGACCGGTCCAGTGGTCCGGTCTAGTGGTCCGGTCCAGTGGACCGGATGGAGACGAGGAGGTTTCAGACGCTGCCGTGTCTGTTTTCCACCCAAATACCTTTTAAAATGTCCTCAGTTTATTCGATTTTGGGTTTTTAAAAGGATTCAAGATGAAACATTCACCAGATGTTCTCTGGTTCTGGGTTCTGGTTCTCTGGGTTCTGGTTCTCTTGGTTCTGGTTTTCTGGTTCTCTGGTTCTGGTCCCTGGGCCTGGTTCTGGTTCTCTGGCCCTGGTTCTGGTTCTGGGCCTTTGTTCTGGTGTTCTGGGCCTGGTTCTCTGGTTCTGGTTCTCTGGCCCTGGTTCTCTGGGTTCTGGTTTTCTGGTTCTCTGGGCCAGCTTCTGGTTTTCTGGTTCCCTGGGCCTGGTTCTTGTTCTCTGGTTCTGGTTCTCTGGACCAGGTTCTGGTTTTCTGGTTCCCTGGGCCTGGTTCTTGTTCTCTGGTTCTGGTTCTCTTGGTCCTGGTTCTCTGGGCCAGGTTCTGGTTTTCTGGTTCCCTGGGCCTGGTTCTTGTTCTCTGGTTCTGGTTCTCTGGACCAGGTTCTGGTTTTCTGGTTCCCTGGGCCTGGTTCTTGTTCTCTGGTTCTGGTTCTCTTGGTTCTAGTTCTCTTGGTTCTGGTTCTTGTTCTCTGGGTTCTGGTTCTCTTGGTTTTGGTTCTGGTTCTCTGGTTCTGGTTCTCTGGGCCTGGTTCTCTGGTTCTTGTTCTCTTGGTTCTGGTTCTCTGGGCCTGGTTCTCTGGTTCTTGTTCTCTTGGTTCTGGTTCTCTGGTTCTGGTTCTGTTGCAGGAGTCCAGCTGGACGTGTATCCGCTGCTCCATGGAGGTGCGTCAGGACGCGGCAGCCGTCTACTGGGACGACGTCGTCTACGTCCTCGGTGGGTCGGGTCTCTCGGGTCCCGTCAGAAACACCGACTGCTACAACGTCCGGTGGGACAGCTGGTCCTCCAAGCCGGCGCCGCCGTCGGCCCGCAGCGGCCTGGCAGCCTGCGTCGCCCGGGGCAACATCTACGCTTCAGGAGGGGTAGCGGAGGGTGAGTCTGGGGGCGGAGTCTGAGTCTGGGGGCGGAGTCTGAGGGGAAACACCTGTGGTTGGGTCATAGGTCAGTGGTGCGTCAGCGCCCTCTGGTGGTACGGAGGCGCTAGAGGTTTACAACTACAAACCCTGAGTTTAATATAATAATGAGTTAAATATTTGAAACTTTGACACATAATAAATACAGAAACCATTTAACAACATATTAAAGTGTAGTTTAATTTATTTTGACTACATGAATGTAACAAAATGTAATCTGGCCCTTGGAGGGCCACCATGACGCTGATGTGGCCCTCAGTGAAAATGAGTCCGACACCCCTGGTGTCTCAAGAAACCGAGTGACGGCGTCGGACGTCGTGAGGACATCGTGAGGACATCGTGAGGACGGCGTCCTGATCAGCTAAACACGAGACTGACGGAGATGTAGCTGAAAATGACGGCGAACTTAGAAAAGCTCGTCTGAAATCATCCACAATCGTCCAGCGTCCCCAACTGGGACACGGAGACCAGGACCACCTTCAGAAGAATCCGCGCCGCCCCCTGGTGGACGCGTTGCTTCGTAACCAATAGTCGGCTTTCACGCCGCGTCATCCAACCGGATGTCGCCATCTTGGAGGCACGCGGCAACGTAAACAAAGCGCACACACCGGTGTAAATCGGACGTTTTCATTGAAAACGGTAAATTATTTCCGTGTTTTCGTCCGTACCAACCGGACAGACCGCGAGAGACACTTGGAGTTTTATAGACTTCCAAAGGTTATTAAAAATCAGGGAGAACAATGCCAGAAGTTGTCAGAGGAAAGGAGGCGCTAGTGGTTAGCGAAGCTAAACCAAGACCTGCGTGGCTAAAATCTGGACAACATCCGAATTAGTTCGGCCCATTTCGCATCAGGTTAGTTAAGTGAAATGTTGTTAGCTCTTAATTTCACACATGAACAATTATCAAGAGACAAAGCTCTTAATTTCTAGTCTAATGATAATATCAAGCTACCACCTAGCTACGCTAGCAGCACAGTTCTTAAAATGTAGAGCTACAATGTGCTATATTTCTCATTGTATTCCAGGTAAAAAGGTCTGACCTTTATCAAAAGGATGACCCAGATTGGGTCCTTCTGTTGGAATGACGGGTAGAAACCAGGTAGTTAACGATGTCGGGGTATCCAATCGAAGGGAGGCTCTCCGGCTCGTCGTTGCTCCAAGACGAGGGAGCTAACTCGTACGGATCGGCACCACTGACAAACTGTAACTTTCCAGAATATCGTTCTCTTTCCCGCGGACCAAGTCCTCCTCTGGATGTTGTTGCGTCTGTAACGAAGAGCTTTTCTGTGGTTTATCCGTCCGTTATCCGCGGTCGTTAGCATTGATCCAGCGGTGCGTTTACACCCGAGTACCTCCAAGATGGCCGCCGCGCATCCGGGTCACTGACCAAAACGTGACGTAGGTGCAAACCCTCTATAGAGGACGTATGGACTGGGCTGGACACCTGGACCCGGTCACGTCTGAGGGAAGATCACTGTCATTAGGCTTCAGGTGAGTCATGTGACCTGCAAACGTGGAAAAAAAAAAAAACCCTGAAAAACCACCTGACACGAGCGTAGAAACGTCTTGAGGGTCACGTCGACGTCATGAGTAGATGAGACGCAGTGAAAATCTGATGAACCTGTAACCGCTGTCCACAGGTGGCAGGACGCTCGGCTGTTTTGAGAGCTTCAACCCAGAAACGGGCACGTGGAGGGCGGAGCCCGACATGCCGACGCCCCGTTGCTGCCACGGCTCGGTGGAGGTCAACGGGCTGGTCTACGTTAGCGGAGGAATGGCGGACGCCAGCGCCAACGGCATCCTCAGCAGCTGCGCGGTCTTCAACCCCAACACCCAAGAGTGAGTTACCCGGTATATACCCAACGTATTTATTCACTGTGGCGAGACGCTATTAACGTCAGGACCAGACTTTAGGCTAACGAAGGCGCAGTCGCTCATTAGAGTCGTTACAGTCTGACGCTTCTTTCTACAACTGTGATGCTAGTTTCTGATTGGCTGAAGACTAACAGGCCGTTCAGGTAGACTCCTCCCCCTTTTCCCTGCGACTGCTGAGCAGCTGTTTAACCAGCTACAGTTGAAGTTTTGACTCAAAATTACAATTTTACAACAAAAATTAGCAACTTTCACAAAACGTGGAATTCACAAGTTTGACAAAAATTTTGGATTGTTGTCAAAGTTGCAGTTTTTTAAACTTTTAATTGTTTTCCAACAAAAAGCCACGATTTTATGTTAAAAGGTTTCAGTTTCATCAGTAAACTGCGACATTGAAACATTAGATTTTCACGACAAAAGTTTGATTTGAGGACAAAGTTGAACTTTTGTCAAAGAAAATGTTGAAGTTACAGGACAGAAAGTTTGTCAACAGTCGTAACTTTGTGGAACATTTTACAGCAGCGTCATGATTAGATTAATTAAATTAGATTAACTTTATTCATCCTCCAAGGGGGGAAATTCAAAATTAAAGTTGCATGAAATTTAAACTTTCACGACCCGAACTCCTGATTCTGTCTTTAAATATTTAAATGTGCTTTTTACAAAATTGCAACTTTAAATTTTACAGCAACTATCTCTGAATATTGGGACGGACAGATGTTTAAATTCACAACTTAACGACGGTTATAACTGACAGTTGTATGATGTTGCTTTTTTATGAAAATAAACCTTATTTATTAAATCTGAGTATTTGAGTCCTGCAGGTACATTATATTAGGGATGCACCATAACTGTTTTTTAAAACCGATACCGATAACTGATAACACACACATATACCTAAGATCAATACATCAATACTATGAACAAAATCAAAAATAGCTTTGACTTTTTAAATGAACAGATATTTATTTTTTTCCAATATAAAACTATTGTCAAGCCTCTCAAACATTTTCATAAAGCTATCAAACAAACCTATTTGATATCTCACATTAACTTAAATAAGGTTCATTACTGACTGATATAAAAAATAAAGGCTCCTTGAACTGATGGAAATACATGCATCAGAATTACTAACTGAAAAAGATTAACATTTAAAGGATTTTGGCTTGTGGTTCCATTTAAATTAATACCTTTAATTAAAGTAAATGAGGTTCAGTAGTTTTTGTTTATTCTTTAATCTCATGGAAGCTTTAGATGAGAGGAATGAGGGAGAGACTGCTGCTGGCTTGCGCACGTTAGCATTAGCTTCCGTTAGCTCACGTTAGCGTGATTTCAAAAACTCCATGGAAGTGATTGTTATGTTGTAGGTGGCTGATCAGGTTTTACGTATTAAAGCTTGTGCTTCCCTCCTCGTAGAATTCACTCGGAGGATTCGTCACAAATAACCACCAAACTATCTTCTTCTGAAACTTTAACGAAGTTCCACGCCGCCATGTTTGTTGTGATCAGCGCTGTGCTGCAGGCTGCATTCAAGGTGGAACGTAAATCCCAACGTTCCCTCATTTGCTAGTCGTTCTTTCAGCCTTTTCTATTTTTTTTTTTTTCTTTTTTAATGTGTAACATGAGGGAAAATACGCGAATATCAATTAAAGTCAGCAACTACTAAAATTATGACCGAGTTAACGAGTTGTTTTCTGGCATGAGGGGGTATTCTTGATTTTCCTGATTGAGAAATCGTTTTTCTGATTATGCCGACGTCACTTGAACATAACATTCACTGCTGGTCATTCAAGGCTCAGAGGGAGCGAGACACTGCTGTGTTGACAGAAATATAAATGTTATCGGGGCTATTAGTCGTGATATCGGACTTATCGGGATGATGTCATCATCCCTGTTATCGGCCCGATAGTTATCGTACTTTATATATTATATTATAAATGGTTGTTTTTCTTAGTTTTCCAGTTCTCATGTTCAGTCCTCTTTAACTTCTTGGTCCCGTTAATCTATTTTCTAGCTAAATGTCTCCTGTGAGGACCAACCACGATGGTCGTCGTTGAGGTTGATCCTCGTCTGGTTCCCTTTCAGGTGGAGGGAAGTGTCCTCCATGAGACAGGCCCGGAAGAACCACGGTCTGGTGGCCGTCAGGAACCGGATCTACGCCGTTGGAGGCCAGGGTCCACAAGGTAACGGAACCGCCGGCGCCGGCGCTGAAAGAGCGCTGCCCCGGACCGGAACACCAGAACCACCGGTCTGACTCTTTCCAGGGAAGCTGAGCTCCGTGGAGTTCTACGACGTCGAGGCCGACGAGTGGCGTCCGGCGACGCCGATGCCGTGGTTCGGTCTGGCGGTGAGGTGCGCGGCGGTTGGCGACGTCATCTACGTCTTGGCGGGGAAATGTCGAGGAGCGAAACGACTCAAGAACGTGATGGAGTACCAGACCAGAGCGGACAGGTGGGACCCGGTCCATCGTTCAGACTGGTGGTCTTACTGGTCTCCGGTGGTCTAACTGGTCTCTGGTGGTCTAACTGGTCTCTGGGGGTCTTACTGGTCTCTGGTGGTCTTACTGGTCTCTGGTGGTCTTACTGGTCTCTGGTGGTCTTACTGGTCTCCGGTGGTCTTACTGGTCTCTGGTGGTCTTACTGGTCTCCGGTGGTCTTACTGGTCTCTGGTGGTCTAACTGATCTCTGGTGGTCTTACTGGTCTCTGGGGGTCCTACTGGTCTCTGGGGGTCTAACTGGTCTCTGGGGGTCTAACTGGTCTCTGGGGGTCTAACTGGTCTCTGGTGGTCTTACTGGTCTCTGGTGGTCTTACTGGTCTCTGGTGGTCTTACTGGTCTCCGGTGGTCTAACTGGTCTCCGGTGGTCTTACTGGTCTCTGGGGGTCTAACTGGTCTCTGGGGGTCTAACTGGTCTCTGGGGGTCTTACTGGTCTCCGGTGGTCTTACTGGTCTCTGGTGGTCTAACTGGTCTCTGGTGGTCTTACTGGTCTCTGGTGGTCTTACTGGTCTCTGGTCTGGTGGTCTAACTGGTCTCTGGTGGTCCTACTGGTCTCTGGTGGTCCTACTGGTCTCTGGTGGTCTAACTGGTCTCCGGTGGTCTTACTGGTCTCTGGTGGTCTAACTGGTCTCTGGTGGTCGTACTGGTCTCTGGGGGTCCTACTGGTCTCTGGTGGTCCTACTGGTCTCTGGTGGTCTAACTGGTCTCTGGTGGTCTAACTGGTCTCCGGTGGTCTTACTGGTCTCCGGTGGTCTTACTGCTGGTCTCTGGTGGTCTTACTGGTCTCTGGTGGTCTAACTGGTCTAACTGGTCTCTGGTCTCTGGTCTCTGGTGGTCTTAACTGGTCTACTGGTCTCTGGTGGTCTTAACTGGTCTCCGGTGGTCTCTGGTCTAACTGGTCTCTGGTGGTCTTACTGGTCTCCGGTGGTCTTACTGGTGGTCTTACTGGTCTCTACTGGTCTCTGGTGGTCTTACTGGTCTCTGGTGGTCTACTGGTCTCTGGTCTCTGGTCTCTTACTGGTCTCTGGTGGTCTCTGGTGGTCTTACTGGTCTCTGGTGGTCTCTGGTGGTCTTACTGGTCTCCGGTGGTCTTACTGGTCTCTGGTGGTCTTACTGGTCTCTGGTGGTCTTACTGGTCTCCGGTGGTCTCTGGTGGTCTTACTGGTCTCTGGTGGTCTTACTGGTCTCTGGTGGTCTTACTGGTCTCCGGTGGTCTAACTGGTCTCTGGTCCTCAGGTGGGTGGTGAACTTCAAGGTCCAGGCGCTTCCCTCCACCAGCTGCATCATCTGTACCGTCAACCCTTAATGAACGTTACGGTTACGGTTGCAGAAGTTTACTGTAAATGTTTTCTGCTGTATTTTATTTGTTTTATATCACTGGCGTAAAGATCCTGGTTTTAATTTGAATATTGGATCTATGTGAATAATAAAGCTGTTTAAATCAGAGATGCTGAATGATTATTGATTAGTGATCCAAAGCGTTTGATCCTGGGACTCATCCTGGACCAGTTTCTCTCGGTCCAGGGCGGAGCTTCCCCCCGGTCTCGGTCCAGGGCAGGGCTTCCCCCCAGTCTCGGTCCAGGGCGGGGCTTCCCCCGGGTCTCGGTCCAGGGCGGAGCTTCCCCCCGTCTCTGTCCAGGGCGGGGCTTCCTCCCCGTCTCCGTCCAGGGCGGGGCTTCCCCCCGGTCTCCATCGGTCTACGGCGGAGTCTCTCCTGGTCTGTTAAAGTCCAGCTGCTCCATCAGGACACGCCGACTCTTTAATTTAGCAACTTATTGGCGTGAAGTTTGATTTAATATTGAAACTTTAAGGAATAAAACATTAACCCTCAAAATTGCTTAATTTGTAATTGAGTTAGTGATTATGGCATTTTGCTAATTTGTAACTCTCTTTAATTGCAACTGTCATAAAATTGTGAATTCCTCATTAATGTAACTTTGTTCTTAAAATCAAAGTTTTGATGAACCAACAACCGTTCCATCTACACCTGCTTGTTCCTGGGCGGGGTCACAGAGGTCGTGGGCGGGGTCACAGAGGTCAGCAGCAGCAGAGCCAGGTGTGTCTGAGAGGCAGGAACACCTGGACAGGTCGCCGGTCCATCACATCGATCGTTTGGGTGTAAAATAATAAAAAGCAGATTTGTCTCGACGTTATAACGTCTGTTTTAGAGCTGCACGTTTTTGTTTTAAAGTCATCAGACTGCTTTGATGGAGAAACAGCTGCTCAACAGTCGTTCTAAAGAAATGATTCATCTCACTGGAAGGTAAAAGGGGAGGAGCTTGAGCGCCACCTGCAGTCCACCTGTGCGGGTGAGCTCATCCTGGCTCCAAGAATCAGTGCTAAACAGTAGCAGCTGCTAAAGTGTTGTTTTAAGGTAAGCATCCTGGCTAACAAATGCTAACGGCTAAACAATGCTAATGAGTCAAGTATAAATTTAGTTAGCATCTGTTAACTAAACCCCCCCAATCGATGCTAACAGATGCTAAAGACTAACATCAATTGTGGAAATAAAATGATAGTATTCAGTAACAGAGATGAGGCTAACGACTAGTGGCATCCATTAGCATCAAAGCTAACTGATGCTCATTTTGACAGACTCCAGAGTGTGTGTGAAATAAAGACCCTCCTTTTGTGTTAAAACTGCACATTAAAGTTGTAAAAGCAAAAATATTTAATCGTGAAATCCAGACATTTAAAAACACTAAACTTTATCTGTCAGATGATTCTGACGTCCACGTAAAAGGAAAATACAGATCAGTGACTGACGCTGAGCTCCAAGCTGATGGGACGGAAAACTAAAAGGCACAACTGAACAAAAGTAGAAATGTAGGGACTAGAAATAAGTCTCAGAGCTTTACACTGGAACCACCGAACAACTGATCAATTTAAAAATAAGTCCAGTTGACGACAAACTTGGAGAGAAACCAGAATTCCTCACATCTGTGGACAGAAAATGAAATTTGAGTCCACCATTAAAAAAAACATTCATCCAGGACCTGCAGATCTACGTCTGTATATCTATGTTCAACCTGGAGGACCCGCAGATCTACGTCTGTATATCCACGTTTAAACTGGAGGACCTGCAGATCTACTGCTAAATATCTACGTTTTAACCTGGAGGACCCGCAGATCTACGTCTGTATATCTACGTTTAAACTGGAGGACCTGCAGATCTACTGCTAGATATCTACGTTTTAACCTGGAGGATCCGCAGATCTACGTCTGGATATCTACGTTTAAACTGGAGGACCTGCAGATCTACTGCTAAATATCTACGTTTTAACCTGGAGAACCCGCAGATCTACGTCTGTATATTTACGTTTAACCGGGAGGACCCGCAGATCTACTGTTAGATATCTACGTTTAACCGGGAGGACCCGCAGATCTACTGTTAGATATCTACGTTTAAACTGGAGGACCTGCAGATCTACTGCTAGATATCTACGTTTTAACCTGGAGAACCCGCAGATCTACGTCTGTATATTTACGTTTAACCGGGAGGACCCGCAGATCTACTGTTAGATATCTACGTCTGTATATCTGATTGATTTTACCGTAATATCCAGATTAAAGGCGCAGCAGAAACTGAGGAAGCTGATTTCAGTCATTTAAAGTTTTAATTCCCGTGTCAACGGTCTTGTTTTCAGTCTCGTCTCATGTCCAACAGTCTCGTCTCTCGTCCAACAGTCTCGTCTCTCGTCCAGCTCTGGATCAGCTGACTCTCTGATGAATAAACAGCCTCAGGAATGCGTTTCTCTGTAAAATCAGTGTTTGCTTTATTGTAGAAAAGAACCGTCACCGTCCCTTTAAGCACAGAACCAGTTCAAACCGGAACGTTCCTGTTCAGCTCGTCTGTTAATCCTGAGCTGGGCTTTTTGTTTTTTACACAATGCCAAGATTGAAAGACATCAGCAGTGAGCTTTTACGATTACATGATTAATAACCCTTATTATTATTATTATTATTATTTAAAAAACTGGTTCGGGTCTCTGACGTTAAAACCTCGTCAGGCCTCCGTTTGTGTCGTTATTCAGGAACACGTCCACCATTTGAAACGACACGGAGCTGGTTTGATCGTCTACGGACCACCACTGAAGAAGAAGCAGCTGTTACCGTTGGAAACCCAACAGCCAATCAGAGCCGAGCATTTGGAAGGTCAATAATGATAAATGTTCATGAAAGAATCTGAAGCTAAGCGGCCAGCAGGAGGCGCTGCAGGAAACCTTTTAGTGATCAGAAATACTTTTACATTTGTAAAAAAAAAAAAAAAACACAAATTCAGTTAAATCTTCGGGGGAAAAAATCATTCTGATCTTTTAAATTACTGTAATAATCTGTTTTAAAATCTTTATAAATTAAAGTTAAAACAAAAACATTGTGGCAGAAAAAAGAAAAATCAGAAATCAACTTTATAAAGTTGCATTTGTTTTTGCAGAAAGTCGACTCCTCAAACCTGTGGGGGCGTGGCCTGAATCCTGTGATGTAATCAAAGGGACCAATCAGCTCATGTGGGGAAACTAACGTTTGACCGTGACTGCAGCAGGGCTCGGTCCGGTAACGGGGGGCGGGGTGTCTGGTTCTGGTTCTGGTCCAGGTCTCAGCTCGTCCTTCAGCTGGACCCGTCCTCCCGTCTGTCTCCTTAACGAGCAGCTGAGTCATCAAAGCCCCGCCCCTCCTCGCGACGGTCCTCCAGAACCGTCACAGCTCGTCTTTACGGTTGGCCCGGCCCGGATGGTCCATGCCGAAGAACGAGGACGGGAGCCCGTGGACGTCCCTCTCTCTCTTCACGAAGGCGGAGAAGGACGAGACGCAGTTCCCGATGAAGTGGTCCGCCTGGCCCAGGACGTAGAGGTCCAACTGGGCCGAGTCCGGCTGGAGGGACACCACCCTGACCTGCAGGGGACACGGGGACAGACCAGGGGACATGAGGACCGGCGGGGACGCAGGGGGCGGAGCCGGGCGCCGGCTCGACTCCACCCCCTTGATCTGCAGAACATTTCTGTTGAGAGAACCGTCCTACAGCTTTATGTTGGGGG
>JAGFBZ010002102.1:75000-120950 GCA_018398805.1 Hirundichthys speculiger
GGACAGACAGAACCGTGGAGAGCCGTGGACAGAAGCGAGGACAGAAGCGTGGACAGAGCCGTGGACAGCTGGACAGAAGCGTGGACAGGACCGTGGACAGAAGCGTGGACAGAAGCGTGGACAGAAGCGTGGACAGAGCTGGACAGGACAGGACACATGGACAGGACCGTGACAGGACCGGGACAGAAGCAGACAGGACCGTGGACAGAAGCGTGGACAGAAGCGAGGACAGAGCCGTGGACAGAACGTGGACAGAGCATGGACAGGACCGGGGACAGAACCGTGGACAGAAGCGTGGACAGAAGCGTGGACAGAGCTGTGGACAGAACGTGGACAGGACCGAGGACAGAAGCATGGACAGTACCGGGGACAGAACCGTGGACAGAGAAGTGGACAGAAGCGTGGACAGAGCCGTGGACAGGACCGTGGACAAAGCGTGGACAGAAGCGTGGACAGAAGCGTGGACAGGACTGGGACAGGACCGTGGACAGAAGCGTGGACAGAGCCGTGGACAGAAGCGTGGCAGGACAGTGGATAGAACCGTGGACAGGACAGTGGACAGAGCTGTGGACAGAGCCGTGGACAGAGCCCTGGACAGAGCCGTGGACAGAAGCGTGGACAGGACCGTGGAGAGGACCGTGGACAGAAGCGTGGACAGTGGACAGAAGCGTGGACGAGGACAGAAGTGGACAGAAGCGAGGACAGAAGCGAGGACAGAGCCTGGACAGAACATGGACAGACCGGGACAGAACCGGACAGAAGCGTGGACAGGAGCTGTGGACAGAAGCGTGGACAGGACCGTGGACAGAAGTGGACGAAGCGCGTGGACAGGACCGTGGACAGTGGACAGAGCCGTGGACAGAACCGTGGACAGAACCGTGGACAGAGTGGACGAGACATAACCGTGGACAGAGCCGTGGAAGCGTACAGCCGTGGACAGGACGAGCCGTGGACAGACTGGACAGAAGCCTGGACAGAAGCGTGGACAGTGGACAGAACCGTGGACAGAGCGTGGACGAGTCCTGGACAGAACCGTGGACAGAGCCGTGGACAGAAGCGTGGACAGAGCCGTGGACAGAACCGTGGACAGAAGCGTGGACAGAAGCGTGGACAGAGTCCTGGACAGAACCGTGGACAGAGCGTGGACAGAAGCGTGGACAGAGCCGTGGACAGACCGTGGACAGAAGCGTGGACAGAGCCGTGGACAGAGCCGTGGACAGAACCGTGGACAGAACCGTGGACAGAAGCGTGGACAGAAGCATGGACAGAAGCGTGGACAGAAGCGTGGACAGGACCGGGGACAGAACCGTGGACAGGACCGTGGACAGAACCGTGGACAGAAGCGTGGACAGAAGGGACAGAAGCGTGGACAGAGCCGTGGACAGAAGCGAGGACAGAAGCGTGGACAGAGCCGTGGACAGAAGCGTGGACAGAAGCGTGGACAGAACCGTGGACAGAAGCGTGGACAGAAGCGTGGACAGGACCGTGGACAGAAGCGTGGACAGAAGCGTGGACAGAAGCGTGGACAGGACCGTGGACAGAACCGTGGACAGGACCATGGACAGGACGGTGGACTCACCCAGTCCACGCCGATCCTCAGGTGGACTCCAACGTACGGTCGGGTCAGCAGCGTCTCGATCTGCTCCCGTCCCTCCTTCTGCATCCTGTCGGACCAGACCACGTAGCGCTGCAGCCCCACGTGCTCCTCCAGAACCGGGAACTGGGCCGGGGCCCCCGGCAGCGCCAGGACCGGGTGCTCGGAGGCGGGGAACCTGGTCACGAGAGCCCGTCTGGTTGTGACCCGCAGGTGCGGCTGAAGGTGCGGAGGTGCTGCGGTGGTGGACTCACCTCTTCATCCACTGGGGCTGGTGGTAGGAGCTGAAGGAGATCCCGCTGAACAGAACCGACCCGTCAAAGTCCACTCCCACGTGGTCCCAGAACGGACCGAAGGGGTTCCCGTCCTGGAACGGATCAGAACCATCAGGGCCTATGAAGCGTCCTGTCTAGATCTGTCTAGATCTGTCTCCAGCAACGTCTAACTGGAATCAGCACCTACAGAACCTTGAGTGGAGGTCCGTTTGGGTCAGAACCAGCCTCTAAACACTCTATTTCTGATCAATGGGTTTGGACAGTTCTACTCTAACAGGATCTAGATCTGTCTCCAGCAGCTCTAACTGTGGTGACGGCTCCTCCTCTGTCCTGGTGGTTGCAGTTCTACTCTAACAGGATCTAGATCTGTCTCCTATTCCAAGGATCTAGATCTCTCTAACTGTGGTGACGTCCTCCTCTGTCCTGGTGGCTGCATTTCTACTCTAACAGGATCTAGATCTATCTCCAGCAGCTCTAACTGTGGTGACGGCTCCTCCTCTGTCCTGGTGGTTGCAGTTCTACTCTAACAGGATCTAGATCTTCTGTCCTGGTTTGCAGTTTCAGGATCTAGATCTGTCTCCAAGCTCTAAACCGTGGTGACGGCTCCTCCTCTGTCCTGGTGGCTCAGCTACTCTAACAGGATCTAGATCTATCTCCAGCTGTGTGGTCCAGTCTACTCTAACAGGATCTAGATCTGTCTCCAGCAGCTCTAACTGTGGTGACGGCTCCTCCTCTGTCCTGGTGGTTGCAGTTCTACTCTAACAGGATCTAGATCTGTCTCCAGCAGCTCTAACTGTGGTGACGGCTCCTCCTCTGTCCTGGTGGTTGCAGTTCTACTCTAACAGGATCTAGATCTGTCTCCAGCAGCTCTAACTGTGACGGCTCCTCCTCTGTCCTGGTGGCTGCAGTTCTACTCTAACAGGATCTAGATCTGTCTCCAGCAGCTCTAACTGTGGTGACGGCTCCTCCTCTGTCCTGGTGGTTGCAGTTCTACTCTAACGGATCTAGATCTTCTCCAGCAGCTCTAACTGTGGTGACGGCTCCTCCTCTGTCCTGGTGGTTGCAGTTTACTCTCAACAGATCTAGATCTGTCTCCAGCAGCTCTAACTGTGGTGACGGCTCCTCCTCTGTCCTGGTGGCTGCAGTTCTACTCTAACAGGATCTAGATCTGTCTCCAGCAGCTCTGCTGTGGTGACGGCTCCTCCTCTGTCCTGGTGGTTGCAGTTCTACTCTAACAGGATCTAGATCTGTCTCCAGCAGCTCTAACTGTGGTGACGCTCCTCCTCTGTCCTGGTGGTTGCAGTTCTACTCTAACAGGATCTAGATCTGTCTCCAGCAGCTCTAACTGTGGTGACGGCTCCTCCTCTGTCCTGGTGGCTTGCAGTTCTACTCTAACAGGATCTAGATCTGTCTCCAGCAGCTCTGACTGTGGGACGGCTCCTCCTCTGTCCTGGTGGTTGCAGTTCTACTCTAACAGGATCTAGATCTGTCTCCAGCAGCTCTAACTGTGGTGACGGCTCCTCCTCTGTCCTGGTGGTTGCAGTTCTACTCTAACAGGATCTAGATCTGTCTCCAGCAGCTCTAACTGTGGTGACGGCTCCTCCTCTGTCCTGGTGGTTGCAGTTCTACTCTAACAGGATCTAGATCTGTCTCCAGCAGCTCTGACTGTGGTGACGGCTCCTCCTCTGTCCTGGTGGTTGCAGTTCTACTCTAACAGGATCTAGATCTGTCCTCCACAGCTCTTAACTGTGGTGACGGCTCCTCCTCTGTCCTGTGGCTGCAGTTCTACTCTAAGGATCTAGATCTGTCTCCAGCAGCTCTAACTGTGGTGACGGCTCCTCCTCTGTCCTGGTGGTTGCAGTTCTACTCTACAGGATCTAGATCTGTCTCCAGCAGCTCTAACTGTGGTGACGGCTCCTCCTCTGTCCTGGTGGTTGCAGTTCACTACTAACGGATCTAGATCTGTCTCCAGAAGCTCTAACTGTGGTGACGGCTCCTCCTTGGTCCTGGGTTCTAACTCTAAACAGGATCTAGATCTGTCTCCAGCAGCTCTTAACTGTGGTGACGGCTCCTCCTCTGTCCTGGTGGTTGCAGTTCTACTCTAACAGGATCTAGATCTGTCTCCAGCAGCTCTACTGTGGTGACAGCTCCTCCTCTGTCCTGGTGGTTGCAGTTCTACTCTAACAGGATCTAGATCTCTCTCCAGCAGCTCTCTAACTGTGGTGACGGCTCCTCCTCTGTCCTGGTGGTTGCAGTTCTACTCTAACAGGATCTAGATCTGTCTCCAGCAGCTCTAACTGTGGTGACGTCTCCTCCTCTGTCCTGGTGGCTGCAGTTCTACTCTAACAGGATCTAGATCTGTCTCCAGCAGCTCTGACTGTGGTGACGGCTCCTCCTCTGTCCTGGTGGCTGCAGTTCTACTCTAACAGGATCTAGATCTGTCTCCAGCAGCTCTGACTGTGGTGACGGCTCCTCCTCTGTCCTGGTGGTTGCAGTTCTACTCTAACAGGATCTAGATCTGTCTCCAGCAGCTCTGACTGTGGTGACGGCTCCTCCTCTGTCCTGGTGGTTGCAGTTCTACTCTAACAGGATCTAGATCTGTCTCCAGCAGCTCTAACTGTGGTGACGGCTCCTCCTCTGTCCTGGTGGCTGCAGTTCTACTCTAACAGGATCTAGATCTGTCTCCAGCAGCTCTAACTGTGGTGACGGCTCCTCCTCTGTCCTGGTGGTTGCAGTTCTACTCTAACAGGATCTAGATCTGTCTCCAGCAGCTCTAACTGTGGTGACAGCTCCTCCTCTGTCCTGGTGGCTGCAGTTCTACTCTAACAGGATCTAGATCTGTCTCCAGCAGCTCTAACTGTGGTGACAGCTCCTCCTCTGTCCTGGTGGTTGCAGTTCTACTCTAACAGGATCTAGATCTGTCTCCAGCAGCTCTAACTGTGGTGATGGCTCCTCCTCTGTCCTGGTGGTTGCAGTTCTACTCTAACAGGATCTAGATCTGTCTCCAGCAGCTCTAACTGTGGTGATGGCTGTGGTTGCAGTTCTACTCTAACAGGATCTAGATCTGTCTCCAGCAGCTCTGACTGTGGTGACGGCTCCTCCTCTGTCCTGGTGGCTGCAGTTCTACTCTAACAGGATCTAGATCTGTCTCCAGCAGCTCTGACTGTGGTGACGGCTCCTCCTCTGTCCTGGTGGTTGCAGTTCTACTCTAACAGGATCTAGATCTGTCTCCAGCAGCTCTGACTGTGGTGACGGCTCCTCCTCTGTCCTGGTGGTTGCAGTTCTACTCTAACAGGATCTAGATCTGTCTCCAGCAGCTCTAACTGTGGTGACGGCTCCTCCTCTGTCCTGGTGGCTGCAGTTCTACTCTAACAGGATCTAGATCTGTCTCCAGCAGCTCTAACTGTGGTGACAGCTCCTCCTCTGTCCTGGTGGTTGCAGTTCTACTCTAACAGGATCTAGATCTGTCTCCAGCAGCTCTAACTGTGGTGATGGCTGTGGTTGCAGTTCTACTCTAACAGGATCTAGATCTGTCTCCTGCAGCTCTAACTGTGGTGATGGCTCCTCCTCTGTCCTGGTGGTTTGCAGTTTCTACTCTAACAGGATCTAGATCTGTCTCCAGCAGCTCTACTGTGGTGACGGCTCCTCCTCTGTCCTGGTGGTTGCAGTTCTACTCTAACAGGATCTAGATCTGTCTCCAGCAGCTCTAACTGTGGTGACGGCTCCTCCTCTGTCCTGGTGGTTGCAGTTCTACTCTAACAGGATCTAGATCTGTCTCCAGCAGCTCTAACTGTGGTGACGGCTCCTCCTCTGTCCTGGTGGTTGCAGTTCTACTCTAACAGGATCTAGATCTGTCTCCAGCAGCTCTGACTGTGGTGACGGCTCCTCCTCTGTCCTGGTGGTTGCAGTTCTACTCTAACAGGATCTAGATCTGTCTCCAGCAGCTCTAACTGTGGTGACGGCTCCTCCTCTGTCCTGGTGGTTGCAGTTCTACTCTAACAGGATCTAGATCTGTCTCCAGCAGCTCTAACTGTGGTGACGGCTCCTCCTCTGTCCTGGTGGTTGCAGTTCTACTCTAACAGGATCTAGATCTGTCTCCAGCAGCTCTAACTGTGGTGACGGCTCCTCCTCTGTCCTGGTGGTTGCAGTTCTACTCTCTAACAGGATCTAGATCTGTCTCCAGCAGCTCTAACTGTGGTGACGGCTCCTCCTCTGTCCTGGTGGTTGCAGTTCTACTCTAACAGGATCTAGATCTGTCTCCAGCAGCTCTAACTGTGGTGACGGCTCCTCCTCTGTCCTGGTGGTTGCAGTTCTACTCTAACAGGATCTAGATCTGTCTCCAGCAGCTCTAACTGTGGTGACGGCTCCTCCTCTGTCCTGGTGGTTGCAGTTCTACTCTAACAGGATCTAGATCTGTCTCCAGCAGCTCTGACTGTGGTGACGGCTCCTCCTCTGTCCTGGTGGTTGCAGTTCTACTCTAACAGGATCTAGATCTGTCTCCAGCAGCTCTGACTGTGGTGATGGCTCCTCCTCTGTCCTGGTGGTTGCAGTTCTACTCTAACAGGATCTAGATCTGTCTCCAGCAGCTCTAACTGTGGTGACGGCTCCTCCTCTGTCCTGGTGGTTGCAGTTCTACTCTCTAACAGGATCTAGATCTGTCTCCAGCAGCTCTGACTGTGGTGACGGCTCCTCCTCTGTCCTGGTGGTTGCAGTTCTACTCTAACAGGATCTAGATCTGTCTCCAGCAGCTCTAACTGTGGTGACGGCTCCTCCTCTGTCCTGGTGGTTGCAGTTCTACTCTAACAGGATCTAGATCTGTCTCCAGCAGCTCTAACTGTGGTGACGGCTCCTCCTCTGTCCTGGTGGTTGCAGTTCTACTCTAACAGGATCTAGATCTGTCTCCAGCAGCTCTAACTGTGGTGACGGCTCCTCCTCTGTCCTGGTGGTTGCAGTTCTACTCTAACAGGATCTAGATCTGTCTCCAGCAGCTCTAACTGTGGTGACGGCTCCTCCTCTGTCCTGGTGGTTGCAGTTCTACTCTAACAGGATCTAGATCTGTCTCCAGCAGCTCTAACTGTGGTGACGGCTCCTCCTCCTCTGTCCTTGTGGTTGCAGTTCTACTCTAACAGGATCTAGATCTGTCTCCAGCAGCTCTGACTGTGGTGACGGCTCCTCCTCTGTCCTGGTGGTTGCAGTTCTACTCTAACAGGATCTAGATCTGTCTCCAGCAGCTCTAACTGTGGTGACGGCTCCTCCTCTGTCCTGGTGGTTGCAGTTCTACTCTAACAGGATCTAGATCTGTCTCCAGCAGCTCTAACTGTGGTGACGGCTCCTCCTCTGTCCTGGTGGTTGCAGTTCTACTCTAAACAGGATCTAGATCTGTCTCCAGCAGCTCTAACTGTGGTGACGGCTCCTCCTCTGTCCTGGTGGTTGCAGTTCTACTCTAACAGGATCTAGATCTGTCTCCAGCAGCTCTAACTGTGGTGACGGCTCCTCCTCTGTCCTGGTGGTTGCAGTTCTACTCTAACAGGATCTAGATCTGTCTCCAGCAGCTCTGACTGTGGTGACGGCTCTCTCCTCTGTCCTGGTGGTTGCAGTTCTACTCTAACAGGATCTAGATCTGTCTCCAGCAGCTCTGACTGTGGTGACGGCTCCTCCTCTGTCCTGGTGGTTGCAGTTCTACTCTACAGGATCTAGATCTGTCTCAGGCTCTAACTGTGGTGACGGCTCCTCCTCTGTCCTGGTGGTTGCAGTTTACTCTAACAGGATCTAGATCTGTCTCCAGCAGCTCTAACTGTGGTGAGGCTGTCCTGGTGGTGCAGTTCTACTCTAACAGGATCTAGATCTGTCTCCAGCAGCTCTGACTGTGGTGACGGCTCCTCCTCTGTCCTGGTGGTTGCAGTTCTACTCTAACAGGATCTAGATCTGTCTCCAGCAGCTCTAACTGTGGTGACGGCTCCTCCTCTGTCCTGGTGGTTGCAGTTCTACTCTAACAGGATCTAGATCTGTGGTGACGGCTCCTCCTCTGTCCTGGTGGTTGCAGTTCTACTCTAACAGGATCTAGATCTGTCTCCAGCAGCTCTGACTGTGGTGACGGCTCCTCCTCTGTCCTGGTGGTTGCAGTTCTACTCTAACAGGATCTAGATCTGTCTCCAGCAGCTCTGACTGTGGTGACGGCTCCTCCTCTGTCCTGGTGGTTGCAGTTCTACTCTAACAGGATCTAGATCTGTCTCCAGCAGCTCTAACTGTGGTGACGGCTCCTCCTCTGTCCTGGTGGTTGCAGTTCTACTCTAACAGGATCTAGATCTGTCTCCAGCAGCTCTGACTGTGGTGACGGCTCCTCCTCTGTCCTGGTGGTTGCAGTTCTACTCTAACAGGATCTAGATCTGTCTCCAGCAGCTCTGACTGTGGTGACGGCTCCTCCTCTGTCCTGGTGGTTGCAGTTCTACTCTAACAGGATCTAGATCTGTCTCCAGCAGCTCTGAACTGTGGTGACGGCTCCTCCTCTGTCCTGGTGGTTGCAGTTCTACTCTAACAGGATCTAGATCTGTCTCCAGCAGCTCTACTGTGGTGACGGCTCCTCCTCTGTCCTGGTGGTTGCAGTTCTACTCTAACAGGATCTAGATCTGTCTCCAGCAGCTCTTAACTGTGGTGACGGCTCCTCCTCTGTCCTGGTGGTTGCAGTTCTACTCTAACAGGATCTAGATCTGTCTCCAGCAGCTCTAACTGTGGTGACGGCTCCTCCTCTGTCCTGGTGGTTGCAGTTCTACTCTAACAGGATCTAGATCTGTCTCCAGCAGCTCTAACTGTGGTGACGGCTCCTCCTCTGTCCTGGTGGTGCAGTTCTACTCTAACAGGATCTAGATCTGTCTCCAGCAGCTCTGACTGTGGTGACGGCTCCTCCTCTGTCCTGGTGGTTGCAGTTCTACTCTAACAGGATCTAGATCTGTCTCCAGCAGCTCTAACTGTGGTGACGGCTCCTCCTCTGTCCTGGTGGTTGCAGTTCTACTCTAACAGGATCTAGATCTGTCTCCAGCAGCTCTGACTGTGGTGACGGCTCCTCCTCTGTCCTGGTGGTTGCAGTTCTACTCTAACAGGATCTAGATCTGTCTCCAGCAGCTCTGACTGTGGTGACGGCTCCTCCTCTGTCCTGGTGGTTGCAGTTCTACTCTAACAGGATCTAGATCTGTCTCCAGCAGCTCTAACTGTGGTGACGGCTCCTCCTCTGTCCTGGTGGTTGCAGTTCTACTCTAACAGGATCTAGATCTGTCTCCAGCAGCTCTGACTGTGGTGACGGCTCCTCCTCTGTCCTGGTGGTTGCAGTTCTACTCTAACAGGATCTAGATCTGTCTCCAGCAGCTCTGACTGTGGTGACGGCTCCTCCTCTCCTGGTGGTTGCAGTTCTACTCTAACAGGATCTAGATCTGTCTCCAGCAGCTCTAACTGTGGTGACGGCTCCTCCTCTGTCCTGGTGGTTGCAGTTCTACTCTAACAGGATCTAGATCTGTCTCCAGCAGCTCTGACTGTGGTGAACGGCTCCTCCTCTGTCCTGGTGGTTGCAGTTCTACTCTAACAGGATCTAGATCTGTCTCCAGCAGCTCTGACTGTGGTGACGGCTCCTCCTCTGTCCTGGTGGTTGCAGTTCTACTCTAACAGGATCTAGATCTGTCTCCAGCAGCTCTAACTGTGGGTGACGGCTCCTCCTCTGTCCTGGTGGTTGCAGTCTACTCTAACAGGATCTAGATCTGTCTCCAGCAGCTCTAACTGTGGTGACGGCTCCTCCTCTGTCCTGGTGGTGCAGTTCTACTCTAACAGGATCTAGATCTGTCTCCAGCAGCTCTGACTGTGGTGACGGCTCCTCCTCTGTCCTGGTGGTTGCAGTTCTACTCTAACAGGATCTAGATCTGTCTCCAGCAGCTCTAACTGTGGTGACGGCTCCTCCTCTGTCCTGGTGGTTGCAGTTCTACTCTAACAGGATCTAGATCTGTCTCCAGCAGCTCTGACTGTGGTGACGGCTCCTCCTCTGTCCTGGTGGTTGCAGTTCTACTCTAACAGGATCTAGATCTGTCTCCAGCAGCTCTGAACTGTGGTGACGGCTCCTCCTCTGTCCTGGTGGTTGCAGTTCTACTCTAACAGGATCTAGATCTGTCTCCAGCAGCTCTAACTGTGGTGACGGCTCCTCCTCTGTCCTGGTGGTTGCAGTTCTACTCTAACAGGATCTAGATCTGTCTCCAGCAGCTCTGACTGTGGTGACGGCTCCTCCTCTGTCCTGGTGGTTGCAGTTCTACTCTAACAGGATCTAGATCTGTCCTGGTGGTTGCAGTTCTACTCTAACAGGATCTAGATCTGTCTCCAGCAGCTCTAACTGTGGTGACGGCTCCTCCTCTGTCCTGGTGGTTGCAGTTCTACTCTAACAGGATCTAGATCTGTCTCCAGCAGCTCTGACTGTGGTGACGGCTCCTCCTCTGTCCTGGTGGTTGCAGTTCTACTCTAACAGGATCTAGATCTGTCTCCAGCAGCTCTAACTGTGGTGACGGCTCCTCCTCTGTCCTGGTGGTTGCAGGTCTACTCTAACAGGATCTAGATCTGTCTCCAGCAGCTCTAACTGTGGTGACGGCTCCTCCTCTGTCCTGGTGGTTGCAGTTCTACTCTAACAGGATCTAGATCTGTCTCCAGCAGCTCTAACTGTGGTGACGGCTCCTCCTCTGTCCTGGTGGTTGCAGTTCTACTCTAACAGGATCTAGATCTGTCTCCAGCAGCTCTAACTGTGGTGACGGCTCCTCCTCTGTCCTGGTGGTTGCAGTTCTACTCTAACAGGATCTAGATCTGTCTCCAGCAGCTCTGACTGTGGTGACGGCTCCTCCTCTGTCCTGGTGGTTGCAGTTCTACTCTAACAGGATCTAGATCTGTCTCCAGCAGCTCTAACTGTGGTGACGTCTCCTCCTCTGTCCTGGTGGTTGCAGTTCTACTCTAACAGGATCTAGATCTGTCTCCAGCAGCTCTAACTGTGGTGACGGCTCCTCCTCTGTCCTGGTGGCTGCAGTTCTACTCTAACAGGATCTAGATCTGTCTCCAGCAGCTCTAACTGTGGTGACGGCTCCTCCTCTGTCCTGGTGGCTGCAGTTCTACTCTAACAGGATCTAGATCTGTCTCCAGCAGCTCTAACTGTGGTGACGGCTCCTCCTCTGTCCTGGTGGCTGCAGTTCTACTCTAACAGGATCTAGATCTGTCTCCAGCAGCTCTAACTGTGGTGACGGCTCCTCCTCTGTCCTGGTGGTTGCAGTTCTACTCTAACAGGATCTAGATCTGTCTCCAGCAGCTCTAACTGTGGTGACGGCTCCTCCTCTGTCCTGGTGGTTGCAGTTCTACTCTAACAGGATCTAGATCTGTCTCCAGCAGCTCTAACTGTGGTGACGGCTCCTCCTCTGTCCTGGTGGTTGCAGTTCTACTCTAACAGGATCTAGATCTGTCTCCAGCAGCTCTGACTGTGGTGACGGCTCCTCCTCTGTCCTGGTGGTTGCAGTTCTACTCTAACAGGATCTAGATCTGTCTCCAGCAGCTCTAACTGTGGTGACGGCTCCTCCTCTGTCCTGGTGGTTGCAGTTCTACTCTAACAGGATCTAGATCTGTCTCCAGCAGCTCTAACTGTGGTGACGGCTCCTCCTCTGTCCTGGTGGTTGCAGTTCTACTCTAACAGGATCTAGATCTGTCTCCAGCAGCTCTAACTGTGGTGACGGCTCCTCCTCTGTCCTGGTGGTGCAGTTCTACTCTAACAGGATCTAGATCTGTCTCCAGCAGCTCTAACTGTGGTGACGGCTCCTCCTCTGTCCTGGTGGTTGCAGTTCTACTCTAACAGGATCTAGATCTGTCTCCAGCAGCTCTAACTGTGGTGACGGCTGCTCCTCTGTCCTGGTGGCTGCAGTTCTACTCTAACAGGATCTAGATCTGTCTCCAGCAGCTCTGACTGTGGTGACGGTTCCTCCTCTGTCCTGGTGGCTGCAGTTCTACTCTAACAGGATCTAGATCTGTCTCCAGCAGCTCTAACTGTGGTGACGGCTCCTCCTCTGTCCTGGTGGTTGCAATTCTACTCTAACTGGATCTAGATCTGTCTCCAGCAGCTCTAACTGTGGTGACGGCTCCTCCTCTGTCCTGGTGGTTGCAGTTCTACTCTAACAGGATCTAGATCTGTCTCCAGCAGCTCTAACTGTGGTGACGGCTCCTCCTCTGTCCTGGTGGTTGCAGTTCTACTCTAACAGGATCTAGATCTGTCTCCAGCAGCTCTAACTGTGGTGACGGCTCCTCCTCTGTCCTGGTGGTTGCAGTTCTACTCTAACAGGATCTAGATCTGTCTCCAGCAGCTCTGACTGTGGTGACGGTTCCTCCTCTGTGCTGGTGGTTGCAGTTCTACTCTAACAGGATCTAGATCTGTCTCCAGCAGCTCTAACTGTGGTGACGGCTCCTCCTCTGTCCTGGTGGTTGCAGTTCTACTCTAACAGGATCTAGATCTGTCTCCAGCAGCTCTAACTGTGGTGACGGCTCCTCCTCTGTCCTGGTGGTTGCAGTTCTACTCTAACAGGATCTAGATCTGTCTCCAGCAGCTCTAACTGTGGTGACGGCTCCTCCTCTGTCCTGGTGGTTGCAGTTCTACTCTAACAGGATCTAGATCTGTCTCCAGCAGCTCTAACTGTGGTGACGGCTCCTCCTCTGTCCTGGTGGTTGCAGTTCTACTCTAACAGGATCTAGATCTGTCTCCAGCAGCTCTGACTGTGGTGACGGCTCCTCCTCTGTCCTGGTGGTTGCAGTTCTACTCTAACAGGATCTAGATCTGTCTCCAGCAGCTCTAACTGTGGTGACGGCTCCTCCTCTGTCCTGGTGGTTGCAGTTCTACTCTAACAGGATCTAGATCTGTCTCCAGCAGCTCTAACTGTGGTGACGGCTCCTCCTCTGTCCTGGTGGTTGCAGTTCTACTCTAACAGGATCTAGATCTGTCTCCAGCAGCTCTAACTGTGGTGACGGCTGCTCCTCTGTCCTGGTGGTTGCAGTTCTACTCTAACAGGATCTAGATCTGTCTCCAGCAGCTCTAACTGTGGTGACGTCTCCTCCTCTGTCCTGGTGGTTGCAGTTCTACTCTAACAGGATCTAGATCTGTCTCCAGCAGCTCTAACTGTGGTGACGGCTCCTCCTCTGTCCTGGTGGTTGCAGTTCTACTCTAGCAGGATCTAGATCTGTCTCCAGCAGCTCTAACTGTGGTGACGTCTCCTCCTCTGTCCTGGTGGTTGCAGTTCTACTCTAACAGGATCTAGATCTGTCTCCAGCAGCTCTAACTGTGGTGACGGCTCCTCCTCTGTCCTGGTGGTTGCAGTTCTACTCTAACAGGATCTGTCTCCTGCTCTGACCTTCATGGGGCAGGACTTCCTGTCGGGGCTCCGCTGGGCCGCCGTCTCAAAGCAGTAGGCGTCCCTCCGTCCCGGGGGCCAGTGTCTGGGGGCCAACGTCTCCATGAAGTCCTCCAGACTGACGACGCGGTGGAAGGCGGTCAGCGCCTCCAGCTGGAAGAACTCGCTGTAGGGGACGTGGACCTGACGGGACGAGACGGAGGTAGGCTCAGCTGAAGACATCTCAATGTCCCTGACCCATAACCGAGCCAGGTACCAGAACCGACCCCGGTACCAGAGCTGACCCCAGGTACCAGAACTGACTCCAGGTACCAGAACCGACCCCAGGTACCAGAGCTGACCCTAGGTACCAGAGCTGACCCCAGGTACCAGAACCGACCCCGGTACCAGAAACCGACCCCGGTACCAGAGCTGACCCCAGGTACCAGAACTGACCCCAGGTACCAGAACTGACTCCAGGTACCAGAGCTGACCCCAGGTACCAGAGCTGACCCTAGGTACCAGAGCTGACCCCAGGTACCAGAACCGACCCTGGTACCAGAACCGACCCCGGTACCAGAGCTGACCCCAGGTACCAGAGCTGACCCCAGGTACCAGAACTGACCCAGGTATCAGAGCTGACCCCAGGTACCAGAACTGACCCAGGTACCAGAGCTGACTCCAGGTACCAGAACTGACTCCAGGTACCAGAACTGACTCCAGGTACCAGAGCTGACCCCTGGTACCAGAACCGACCCCGGTACCAGAGCTGACCCCAGGTACCAGAGCTGACCCCAGGTACCAGAACTGACCCAGGTATCAGAGCTGACCCCAGGTACCAGAACTGACCCAGGTACCAGAGCTGACTCCAGGTACCAGAACTGACTCCAGGTACCAGAGCTGACCCCAGGTACCAGAGCTGACCCTAGGTACCAGAGCTGACCCCAGGTACCAGAACCGACCCTGGTACCAGAACAGACCCCGGTACCAGAGCTGACCCCAGGTACCAGAACCGACCCCAGGTACCAGAGCCGACCCCAGGTACCAGAGCTGACCCCAGGTACCAGAACTGACTCCAGGTACCAGAGCTGACCCCAGGTACCAGAACTGACTCCAGGTACCAGAGCTGACCCCAGGTACCAGAGCTGACTCCAGGTACCAGAACTGACTCCAGGTACCAGAGCTGACCCCAGGTACCAGAGCTGACCCCAGGTACCAGAGCTGACCCCAGGTACCAGAGCTGACCCCAGGTACCAGAGCCGACCCCGGTACCAGAACTGACCCCAGGTACCAGAACTGACCCCAGGTACCAGAACCGACTCCAGGTACCAGAGCTGACCCCAGGTACCAGAACCAACCCCGGTACCAGAACCAACCCCGGTACCAGAGCTGACCCCAGGTACCAGAGCTGACCCCAGGTACCAGAGCTGACCCCGGTACCAGAACTGACCCCAGGTACCAGAGCCGACCCTGGTACCAGAACTGACTCCAGGTACCAGAGCCGACCCTGGTACCAGAACTGACTCCAGGTACCAGCTGGTCTGGAGGCGGGGCCTCTTTGAGTTGGTATCAGGAGTCTTCTGTTGCTGGACCCAGACGCAGGTAGTTTTGGGGTCTGATGTTTTAGCCCCGCCCACCTCTACCTGCATCAGTACCAGTGGAGGACTGATGCTGCTGTGCAGCTCTGTCCAGGGCTGGTACCAGTACTGGTTCTGCTTTCTGCTGGTGGTCCTGGTATCCATGTTGGTGTTGGCGGTACCGGTACTTACGTTGGTGTACGGCGGCTTGTGGTGGCGGTAAACTATCCAGGGAGGCACCGCCAGGGTTCGGTTCAACATCTTCGCAAAGGCCAGAGAACCCAGGAAGTGGTCCGCCTGGTTCCCAAACCGACCTGAAGCATCACATCGGACATTTGGCTAATAACGTTTATAAACTAAAAAATAACAAAAAAGCTGTTATGTCAGCGTCACAGAATAAACTATAAATCTAATAAAGAAAATAAATCTCATGCAGCCTCAGAGGGAACCAGCCAGTCGTTCTGAGTCCGTCTCAAGCCTGGATAAATCCAGGATTAATGGATTAATCCTGGATTAATCCATTAATCCAGGATTAATCCTGAATTAATGGATAAATCCAGGATTAATGGATTAATCCTGGATAAATCCAGGATTAATCCTGAATTAATGGATTAATCCAGGATTAATGGACTAATCCTGGATTATCCTGGATTAATCCTGAAGTAATGGATTGATCCAGGATTAATGGATTAATCCTGGATTAATCCAGGATTAATCCAGGATTAATCCTGGATTAATGGATTAATCCTGGATTATCCTGGATTATCCTGGATTAATCCATTAATTCAGGATTAATCCAGGATTAATGGACTAATCCTGGATTATCCTGGATTAATCCATTAATTCAGGATTAATCCAGGATTAATCATCCAATCTAAAACATCACATTTACTGATCTACATACATGAAAAAACTGGACAAAACATAAAACACCTAAATGTGTAGTCTGCTATTATATAAATATTTCATTTTTATATATTTATATTTGTGTGTTTACACATGTAATTAATATATTTAATAAATAAACGGTAATTTTTTTTTTTTTTAGATAAACGCAGTCAGTGCTACTTTTACTTTTACTATCTGATTTTATCTAGTTTGATACCAAGTTAATAATATTCACGTCTGCATTTACGACACTTTACGACATTAAAATGAGAATAAAATCTAAATACTTTTACATTCCAGTACAGGCTGATCATGCTGTTTTCATGCGGATGATTCCAGAAACAAGAAATTCACCATCTGATTTGATCAACAGGCTGAATGAAGTTATATAATTCAGTTAATTTTGACCTGGTTTCCACAGCAACCAGGCGCAGGCGCAGTGAGACCACGGAGCTAACCGGCTACATCCTCCTGTTTTAAAGAGGAATCAAAGCGTAAACGTCATGGATAAAGTCTCGTCCCGGCGGGACCGCAGCTTGAGACCGTGTTTCAGAGAACGTTAACGGGCCGCGGGAGCCGTTTACTCCCAGCTGGATCATCTAACTACAGCTCACGAGCGAGCAAAGTTTCGTGTGTTCATGAACGTCCAGCAGCTTCTCCAGACCGACTCACCCATGCAGGGACAGTATAAAACGTAGCCATTCTGGTCCCATGTGAGCTCCTGGGTGAGACTGTGACAGGTCTGCAGCAGAAGAGAAGAAAATAAACACACGAGTGAAGCTGGGAGCTCTTTAGCCGCCATTGTGGGTCATGTCGCTCCTCCGCGGCGACAAACCAACGATGGAGCGGCAGGCTGCCCCCTACCGGCCTGGAGAGGAACGACCTTTATGGTCTGCAGGAAGGAGAAACGACAAGTTATTTTATTTTACAAAACAAAACACTTATTACTAAGTGTATTGAAAAAATAAATACATTTTGGCGACATGTTGCACAGATAGATCTTTCATCTTGATTAAATAATCACTGAAAGTTCTTTATTGACAACTGACCACTAGAGGCTGCAGTTCCTCTACTGACCACTAGAGGCTGCAGTTCCTCTACTGACCACTAGAGGCTGCGGTTCCTCTACCGACCACTAGAGGCTGCAGTTCCTCTACTGACCACTAGAGGCTGCAGTTCCTCTACTGACCACTAGAGGCTGCAGTTCCTCTACTGACCACTAGAGGCTGCGGTTCCTCTACCAACCACTAGAGGCTGCAGTTCCTCTACCGACCACTAGAGGCTGCGGTTCCTCTACCGACCACTAGAGGCTGCAGTTCCTCTACTGACCACTAGAGGCTGCAGTTCCTCTACCGACCACTAGAGGCTGCAGTTCCTCTACTGACCACTAGAGGCTGCGGTTCCTCTACCGACCACTAGAGGCTGCAGTTCCTCTACTGACCACTAGAGGCTGCAGTTCCTCTACTGACCACTAGAGGCTACAGTTCCTCTACTGACCACTAGAGGCTGCGGTTCCTCTACCAACCACTAGAGGCTGCAGTTCCTCTACCGACCACTAGAGGCTGCGGTTCCTCTACCGACCACTAGAGGCTGCAGTTCCTCTACTGACCACTAGAGGCTGCAGTTCCTCTACTGACCACTAGAGGCTGTGGTTCCTCTACCGACCACTAGAGGCTGCGGTTCCTCTACCGACCACTAGAGGCTGCGGTTCCTCTACCGACCACTAGAGGCTACAGTTCCTCTACTGACCACTAGAGGCTGTGGTTCCTCTACCGACCACTAGAGGCTGCAGTTCCTCTACTGACCACTAGAGGCTGGCGGTTCCTCTACCGACCACTAGAGGCTGCGGTTCCTCTACCGACCACTAGAGGCTGGGTTCCTCTACCGACCACTAGAGGCTGCGGTTCCTCCACCGACCACTAGAGGCTACAGTTCCTCTACTGACCACTAGAGGCTGTGGTTCCTCTACTGACCACTAGAGGCTACAGTTCCTCTACTGACCACTAGAGGCTGTGGTTCCTCTACCGACCACTAGAGGCTGCGGTTCCTCTACTGACCACTAGAGGCTGCGGTTCCTCCACCGACCACTAGAGGCTGCGGTTCCTCTACCGACCACTAGAGGCTGCGGTTCCTCTACTGACCACTAGAGGCTGCGGTTCCTCTACCGACCACTAGAGGCTGTGGTTCCTCCACTGACCACTAGAGGCTGTGGTTCCTCTACTGACCACTAGAGGCTGCGGTTCCTCTACCGACCACTAGAGGCTGTGATTCCTCTACTGACCACTAGAGGCTGTGGTTCCTCTACCGACCACTAGAGGCTGCGGTTCCTCTACCGACCACTAGAGGCTGCAGTTCCTCTACGGGCCACTAGAGGCTGTGGTTCCTCCACTGACCACTAGAGGCTGCGGTTCCTCTACTGACCACTAGAGGCTGCGGTTCCTCTACTGACCACTAGAGGCTGCAGTTCCTCCACTGACCACTAGAGGCTGCGGTTCCTCTACCGACCACTAGAGGCTGTGATTCCTCTACTGACCACTAGAGGCTGTGATTCCTCTACTGACCACTAGAGGCTGCGGTTCCTCTACTGACCACTAGAGGCTGTGATTCCTCTACTGACCACTAGAGGCTGTGATTCCTCTACTGACCACTAGAGGCTACAGTTCCTCTACTGACCACTAGAGGCTGTGGTTCCTCTACCGACCACTAGAGGCTGCAGTTCCTCTACTGACCACTAGAGGCTGTGGTTCCTCTACCGACCACTAGAGGCTGCGGTTCCTCTACCGACCACTAGAGGCTGCGGTTCCTCTACCGACCACTAGAGGCTGCGGTTCCTCCACCGACCACTAGAGGCTACAGTTCCTCTACTGACCACTAGAGGCTGTGGTTCCTCTACTGACCACTAGAGGCTACAGTTCCTCTACTGACCACTAGAGGCTGTGGTTCCTCTACCGACCACTAGAGGCTGCAGTTCCTCTACTGACCACTAGAGGCTGCGGTTCCTCCACCGACCACTAGAGGCTGCGGTTCCTCTACCGACCACTAGAGGCTGCGGTTCCTCTACCGACCACTAGAGGCTGCGGTTCCTCTACGGGCCACTAGAGGCTGTGGTTCCTCCACTGACCACTAGAGGCTGTGGTTCCTCTACTGACCACTAGAGGCTGCGGTTCCTCTACCGACCACTAGAGGCTGTGATTCCTCTACTGACCACTAGAGGCTGTGGTTCCTCTACCGACCACTAGAGGCTGCGGTTCCTCTACCGACCACTAGAGGCTGCAGTTCCTCTACGGGCCACTAGAGGCTGTGGTTCCTCCACTGACCACTAGAGGCTGCGGTTCCTCTACTGACCACTAGAGGCTGCGGTTCCTCTACTGACCACTAGAGGCTGCAGTTCCTCCACTGACCACTAGAGGCTGCGGTTCCTCTACCGACCACTAGAGGCTGTGATTCCTCTACTGACCACTAGAGGCTGTGGTTCCTCTACCGACCACTAGAGGCTGCGGTTCCTCTACCGACCACTAGAGGCTGCAGTTCCTCTACGGGCCACTAGAGGCTGTGGTTCCTCCACTGACCACTAGAGGCTGCGGTTCCTCTACCGACCACTAGAGGCTGCAGTTCCTCTACTGACCACTAGAGGCTGCGGTTCCTCTACCGACCACTAGAGGCTGCAGTTCCTCTACTGACCACTAGAGGCTGCGGTTCCTCTACTGACCACTAGAGGCTGCAGTTCCTCTACTGACCACTAGAGGCTGTGGTTCCTCTACTGACCACTAGAGGCTGCGGTTCCTCTACTGACCACTAGAGGCTGCAGTTCCTCTACCGACCACTAGAGGCTGCAGCTCTAAAATTTGCAATTTTCCAAGAAAAATTTGTGATTTTCCACCACAAGTCTAAATTTTGCTGTATAATTTACGATTTTTATCAAATTTGAGTTTTTATGACAAAACTGAGCTCTTTTAATGCCAAAAAGTTTTAATATTTTACAACAAAAATGTGTGATTTAAGGACTTATAGCTGTAATTTTGACACCCTAAAGGACCATGAAGTCCCATTTTGACATTAGCACGTGTTGGACGAATACGAGCAGGTTTGTTCAGACCAGGAACTGGAACCAGCAGGAACCTTTGATGGTAACCAACCACAGTTCACAGTCACCATGTGTGACTGTGAACATAAAGCCAACAAATTAAACATTTTATGCAAAAATGTCACACTCTAAATGCACACAGTGACTCAGCAGAAATGAGTTCAGGAGCAGAAGCTGGATGAGATGTTTTCAGTCCCAGAGAGCTGATGGCTGAGATCAGCTGGGTGATAACCACCCGGCTGGAGCTCTGTCGTTTATAACGGACCTTCACATGTGCGCTCAACATGCCTGAACGCAGGGTCCCTGTCGGCATGGCAACACGCGGCCTGGGCGTGGTCTCCAAACCCTCGCCTGGATGTGTGGAGGCTCTGTGAGACCTAATCAGCTGATAATTGCTTAAATATGCCACATCAAAGACATAATTATCCACCGCTGAGACGGTGAGCGGCGCAGCCGCTCTGATCTCCGTACGTTTCCTGGTAATTACAGCAAATCAGAGAGAAAAAAAAGATTACCAAACTGTAACAGATAAATTACAACTATGTGCAAAAGTCAGAATCTGCTCTATTAATCTCCTGATTTTTTTTTTTTTTTTTTAATAAAAACATTGGGCCCAGGGCCGTGCACAGATATTTATGGGGCAGGTGCCCGAGCCCACAGAAGGATATAATATAATATAATATAATATAATATAATATAATATAATATAATATAATATAATATAATATAATATAATATTTTAATATATTTTATATATAATTTAATATTTTATAGCGCGTTAACGCATGTTGCTCACATGCTTTTGTTTTGAAAAGTCTGTTACTGGCTGCTGCAGAACCAGAAGAGAATTTGCATCTAAACAGGTGGAAAAGCTCATTTGTTGCATATTTGCAACATTTTAGCATAAAATCACAAATATTGCAAAGTCTGACGTTTTAAAATTAAATTAAGATTTTATGTCATAAAGTTTTTCTGTCCTAAAAATTTCCAAAGAAAATAAATGCAAAATTGTGAATTTCACAAAATCACGTCTTGCTGTAAAAAGCCTTTTATTTTCTCATGAAATCTCAACTCTTGTAAAATTGTGACTTTTTGACATAAAATTACAAGTTTGTGTCTAAAAATCACAGTTTTTGTTGTAAAATTGCAAATATGGGATCAGGTCCAGACCAGAACCAGACCAGAACCAGACCAGATCCAGATCATGTCCAGACCAGATCCAGATCAGATCCAGACCAGATCCAGACCAGAACCAGACCAGATCCAGATCAGATCCAGATCATGTCCAGACCAGATCCAGACCAGAACCAGACCAAATCCAGACCAGATCCAGATCATGTCCAGACCAGAACCAGACCAGATCCAGACCAGATCCAGACCAGAACCAGACCAGATCCAGATCAGATCCAGATCATGTCCAGACCAGATCCAGACCAGAACCAGACCAGAACCAGATCAGATCCAGATCAGATCCAGATCATGTCCAGACCAGATCCAGACCAGCTCCAGACCAGATCCAGACCAGATCCAGATCAGATCCAGACCAGATCCAGACCAGACCAGATCCAGACCAGATCCAGATCCAGACCAGATCCAGACCAGATCCAGACCAGATCCAGACCAGATCCAGACCAGATCCAGATCAGAACCAGACCAGATCCAGACCAGATCCAGACCAGATCCAGATCAGATCCAGACCAGATCCAGATCAGATCCAGACCAGAACCAGACCAGACCAGATCCAGATCAGATCCAGATCCAGATCCAGATCCAGATCCAGATCAGATCAGATCATGTCCAGACCAGATCCAGACCAGAACCAGACCAGAACCAGATCAGATCCAGATCAGATCCAGATCATGTCCAGACCAGATCCAGACCAGCTCCAGACCAGATCCAGACCAGATCCAGACCAGAACCAGACCAGATCCAGACCAGCTCCAGACCAGCTCCAGACCAGATAAGATCCAGATCAGATCCAGACCAGATCCAGATCAGACCCAGACCAGATCCAGTCCAGATCCATACCAGATCCAGATCAGATCCAGACCAGAACCAGATCAGATCCAGATCAGATCCAGACCAGATCCAGACCAGATCCAGACCAGCTCCAGACCAGCTCCAGACCAGACCAGATCCAGACCAGATCCAGATCCAGACCAGACCAGATCCAGACCAGATCCAGACCAGATCCAGACCAGACCCAGACCAGATCCAGATCAGAACCAGACCAGATCCAGACCAGATCCATACCCGATCCAGATCAGATCCAGACCAGATCCAGATCAGATCCAGACCAGAACCAGACCAGATCCAGATCAGAACCAGACCAGATCCAGATCAGATCCAGATCATGTCCAGACCAGATCCAGACCAGAACCAGACCAGAACCAGATCAGATCCAGATCAGATCCAGATCATGTCCAGACCAGATCCAGACCAGCTCCAGACCAGCTCCAGACCAGATTAGATCCAGACCAGATCCAGACCAGATCCAGACCAGAACCAGACCAGATCCAGACCAGCTCCAGACCAGCTCCAGACCAGATAAGATCCAGATCAGATCCAGACCAGATCCAGATCAGACCCAGACCAGATCCAGACCAGATCCAGACCAGATCCAGTCCAGATCCATACCAGATCCAGATCAGATCCAGACCAGAACCAGACCAGATCCAGATCCAGATCCAGACCAGATCCAGACCAGATCCAGACCAGATCCAGACCAGCTCCAGACCAGCTCCAGACCAGACCAGATCCAGACCAGATCCAGATCGGATCCAGACCAGATCCAGATTAGATCCAGATCAGATCCAGACCAGATCCAGATCAGATCCAGACCAGATCCAGACCAGATCCAGGACAGATCCAGATAAGATCCAGATCCAGACCAGATCCAGATCAGATCCAGACCAGCTCCAGACCAGATCCAGACCAGATCCAGACCAGATCCAGACCAGCTCCAGACCAGATCCAGACCAGCTCCAGATTAGATCCAGACCAGATCCAGATCAGAACCAGACCAGATCCAGACCAGCTCCAGACCAGACCCAGACCAGATCCAGATCAGACCAGATCCAGATCCAGACCAGACCAGCCAGACCAGACCAGATCCAGATCCAGACCAGATCCAGATCCAGAACCAGACCAGATCCAGACCAGATCCAGATCCAGACCAGATCCAGACAGATCAGATCAGATCCAGACAGATCCAGATCAGATCCAGACCAGACCAGATCCAGATCCAGATCCAGGATCCAGACCAGATCCAGATTAGATCCAGATCAGATCCAGACCAGATCCAGACCAGATCCAGACCAGATCCAGACCAGCTCCAGACCAGCTCCAGACCAGATCCAGATCAGAAGACCAGACCAGACCAGATCCAGACCAGCTCCAGACCAGACCCAGACCAGATCCAGATCAGAACCAGACCAGATCCAGACCAGATCCATACCAGATCCAGACCAGATCCAGATCAGATCCAGACCAGAACAAGACCAGATCCAGATCGGATCCAGACCAGATCCAGATCAGATCCAGACCAGATCCAGACCAGATCCAGACCAGATCCAGACCAGCTCCAGACCAGATCCAGACCAGCTCCAGACCAGCTCCAGACCAGATCCAGATCAGAACCAGACCAGATCCAGACCAGCTCCAGACCAGACCCAGACCAGATCCAGATCAGAACCAGACCAGATCCAGACCAGATCCAGACCAGAACCAGACCGGATCCAGATCGGATCCAGACCAGATCCAGATTAGATCCAGACCAGATCCAGATCAGATCCAGACCAGATCCAGACCAGATCCAGATCAGATCCAGATCAGATCCAGACCAGATCCAGACCAGATCCAGACCAGATCCAGACCAGATCCAGATCAGATCCAGACCAGATCCAGACCAGATTCAGACCAGAACCAGATCAGATCCAGATCAGATCCAGACCAGATCCAGACCAGATCCAGACCAGATCCAGACCAGATTCAGACCAGAACCAGTCCAGATCCAGACCAGCTCCAGACCAGATCCAGACCAGAACCAGACCAGAACCACATCAGATCCAGACCAGATCCAGACCAGATCCAGACCAGATCCAGTCTTCTCCATCAGCTGTTCAGGTTCTGATGTTCCTCCAGCAGATGGACTGAACTCTACAACAGACTGATGGAACATCTGGATGAAACTGAGTTTCCTCCAGAACTAAATTCTGTTCTGGTCCTGATCTGGTCCAGAACTGCTGAGTCATCAGAGTTTCTGTAGACGACATTTAATTCAACAAAAATTAAATTCAAACTCAACTAACTAAATATTTATAGAAAAGTGTCTCATAAATCTGCAAGTAAATTATTTTTATAAATTCCTAAAATAAATTCTTGAATTTATTTTGATTTGTTGCCAAAACTCACAAATGTCTAATAAAAACAAGAATAACAGTCCAGACTGACAGACCAGAACCCCCCTGATGGGGTTCTGGTCTGGGTTCTGGTCTGGGTTCTGTTCAGGTTTCTGGTCTGGGTTCTGTTAAGGGTTCTGGTCTGGGTTCTGGTCCTTTATATTCCAGCCACTCTGACTCTCCTGTGTGTGGGTCATGTGATCAGTTAAAACCCTCATCCTGGACCCTCCTGGACCCTCCAGAACCATCCTGGACTCATCAGTCTCCATCCAGGGTTCTTCAGAACCCGTCCCTGGTCTCCAGCTGGACCCTCTGGTTATTTTTAGCCCCCCTCAGCTGACGGGTCACTGGCTCCGCCCCCTCCACCTTATCAACCCGCTGCAGGCGGCTGGTGACCCGCCTCGCTGCCGTGTCCCCGCCTGGTACCAGGACCAGGTCCGGTCCAGATAGTCCTCCTGCCTGGACCTTATCGCCCTCCAGACGGCGGCTGCTGACGTCACAGCAGCAGAACCTCTGAGGTCCAGAGTTCAGGTCTGGAGGAGAAACTCAGACCTGAACCTGAACCAGAACCTGAACCAGAACCCAGATACCAGACCAGAACCCAGATACCAGACCAGAACCCAGACACCAGACCAGAACCCAGACACCAGACCAGAACCCAGACACCAGACCAGAACCCGAACTCCACTTTAAGATAATAAGATACATTTGAAACATCACCTGATCTTAGTGGGTCTCAGTAGAAGACACACAAACCACCTTGACCCCCAGAACCCCCAGAACCTCCAGAACCTCCAGAACCCCCAGAACCCCTTCTGGACCCTGAAGACCAGCCAGCTGCTGGTGCAGATGTGCAGACGGCTATAAAAGCAGATGTTTTATCAGTTTGCTGGTCTGGACCATTGAGGTGTGTATTAACATAACGCCAAGAGGAAAAGACATCAGCAACAGACTGAGAGAAGTGACTAGAAATGAGTTTGTATGAATAAAGTCTTTAGAAATTCACAGATTTTCTGATTTTATGAACTCACAAACTTGAAAAAATAAATTAAAATAATTAAATAGAATCTAAACTAGAAGAGCACAACAGTTCTCCCATAGAGCGATTTACTGGATCAGAACCGGATCAGCCTCTGGGTTCTGATAGAGGCGGATCAGAACCAAAATGAAATCAGTTCTTCCTTTTCACATTTCTGACAACTCCTGAAGATTTCATCAGAACCCATCCAGAACCTTTAGAACTTTTATCTGGATCACAGATAAAAACAGATAAAAACGACCTCGTTGCTGGAGGGAAAAATGAGTCTCAATAGACTTAAAAAATTACTAAATAAATAAAAAAAACAAAATCAGAATTCTGAATCTCAACACCTGGAAGTCTCTAAAGTTGTGAATCTGTATATTTTTCTGACAACATGTATTTTGTCAGAAATGTTCACATTTATACAGTAAATGTGCAAACAGATCTGTGAATTTGTCAGAAATTTTAAGTTCTGTCACAAATTCAAAATCTATGATTAAAAATGAGAGAAGTGACTAGAAAGGGGTCACCTGACACAGGTCACCTGACACAGGTCAGGTGATCTGTGGTCAGGTGATCTGTGGTCATGTGACCTGTGGTCAGGTGATCTGTGTTCAGGTGACCTGTGATCAGGTGATCTGTCTTCAGGTGACCTGTAATCAGGTGATCTGTGGTCAGGTGACCTGTGTTCAGGTGACCTGTGTTCAGGTGATCTGTGGTCAGGTGACCTGTGTTCAGGTGACCTGTGATCAGGTGATCTGTGTTCAGGTGACCTGTGATCATGTGACCTGTGATCAGGTTATCTGTGGTCAGGTGATCTGTGTTCAGGTGACCTGTGGTCAGGTGATCTGTGTTCAGGTGATCTGTGATCAGGTGACCTGTGTTCAGGTGACCTGTGTCCAGGTGGTTTTATTAGTTTTTACAGAAAAACTAAAATCACCTGTCTACACCTGTTAATACCAGACACACATTCACTAAACTCAGACACCTGATTACGTCACTGATGACACCAGCAGCTAAACTAACCATCGCTCCTGTGGTTGGCTGGTCTGTGGATCACCTGGTTCTGGTCACATGACTCCAGGTGTGACTGGTTGTGGAACCGTCTGGGGAGGAGATTCCAGGCTGCTCTGTAGGTGTTGGTCTCCTGCTGAAGGTTCATGTTGGACGTAGATGCTTGTTTTACTCCTTCTGTCCAACCGTCTGTCCTACATGTGGACATGATGTCTTCAGAAGACTGTCTCTGGTCCTGGACCCGAACCGTGGAGCTCCCGTTGCCTGGGCAACCAGAGCGACTCGGTGTCTGGTCGAGGGACCTCCTGGATCATTTCAGGACCAGTCCAGGTGGACAGGTGACCTGTGACCGGTCCAGGTCCTGGAGCTCTGCTCGTCCTGGTTTCAGCTGTCAGGACTCGTCCTGAATGTCCCTTCAGTGGAGACAGTTGAAATAAGGACGTCTGGACAGATTAGATCCGTGTCAACAGTGATATTAATGAGCACCGTAGATAAACAGGTCCTCCAGGTCTTCCAGGTCTTCCAGGTCTTCCAGGTCCTCTAGGTCCTCCAGGTCTTCCAGGTCCTGCAGGTCCTCCAGGTCCTCCAGGTCTTCCAGGTCCCCAGGTCCTCCAGGTCCTCCAGGTCCTCCAGGTCTTCCAGGTCCCCCAGGTCTTCCAGGTCCTCCAGGTCCTCCAGGTCTTCCAGGTCCTCCAGGTCCTCCAGGTCTTCCAGGTCCTCCAGGAGCTCCAGGTCCTCCAGGTCTTCCAGGTCTTCCAGGTCCTCCAGGTCCTCCAGGTCTCCAGGTCTTCCAGGTCCTCCAGGTCCTTCCAGGTCTTCCAGGTCCTCCAGGTCTTCCAGGTCTTCCAGGTCCTTCCAGGTCCTCCAGGTCTTCCAGGTCCTCCAGGTCTTCCAGGTCTTCCAGGTCTTCCAGGTCCTCCAGGTCCAGGTCTTCCAGGTCCTCCAGGTCTTCCAGGTCTTCCAGGTCTTCCAGGTCCTCCAGGTCCTCCAGGTCCTCCAGGTCCTTCCAGGTCCTCCAGGTCCTCCAGGTCCTCCAGGTCCTCCAGGTCCTCCAGGTCTCCAGGTCCTCCAGGTCTTCCAGGTCCTCCAGGTCCTCCAGGTCCTCCAGGTCCTCCAGGTCCTCCAGGTCCTCCAGGTCCTCCAGGTCCTCCAGGTCCTCCAGGTCCTCCAGGTCCTCCAGGTCCTCCAGATCCTCCAGGTCCTCCAGGTCCTCCAGGTCCTCCAGGTCCTCCAGGTCCTCCAGGTCCTCCAGGTCCTCCAGGTCCTCCAGGTCCTCCAGGTCCTCCAGGTCCTCCAGGTCCTCCAGGTCCTCCAGGTCCTCAGGTCCTCCAGGTCCTCCAGGTCCTCCAGGTCCTCCAGGTCCTCCAGGTCCTCCAGGTCCTCCAGGTCCTCCAGGTCCAGGTCCTCCAGGTCTTCCAGGTCCTCCAGGTCCTCCAGGTCCTCCAGGTCCTCCAGGTCCTCCAGGTCCTCCAGGTCCTCCTCCAGGTCCTCCAGGTCCTCCAGGTCCTCCAGGTCCTCCAGGTCCTCCAGGTCCTCCAGGTCCTCCAGGTCCTCCAGGTCCTCCAGGTCCTCCAGGTCCTCAGGTCCTCCAGGTCCTTCCTCCAGGTCCTCCAGGTCCTCCAGGTCTTTCCAGGTCCTCCAGGTCCTCCTCCAGGTCCTCCAGGTCCCAGGTCCAGGTCCTCCAGGTCTCCATCCAGGTCCTCCAGGTCCTCCAGGTCTTCCAGGTCCTCCAGGTCTTCCAGGTCCTCCAGGTCCTCCAGGTCCTCCAGGTCCTCCAGGTCCTCCAGGTCCTCCAGGTCCTCCAGGTCTTCCAGGTCTTCCAGGTCTTCCAGGTCCTCCAGGTCCTCCAGGTCCTCCAGGTCCTCCAGGTCCTCCAGGTCTCCAGGTCCTCCAGGTCCTCCAGGTCCTCCAGGTCCTCCAGGTCCTTCCAGGTCTTCCAGGTCCTCCAGGTCCTCCAGGTCCTCCAGGTCTTCCAGGTCCTCCAGGTCCTCCAGGTCCTCCAGGTCTTCCAGGTCTTCCAGGTCCTCCAGGTCCTCCAGGTCTCCAGGTCTTCCAGGTCCTCCAGGTCCTCCAGGTCCTCCAGGTCTCCAGGTCAGGTCCAGGCCTCCAGGTCCAGGTCCTCCAGGTCCTCCAGGTCCAGGTCTCAGGTCCCAGGTCCTCCAGGTCCAGGTCCAGGTCTCCAGGTCTTCCAGGTCCTCCAGGTCCTCCAGGTCCTCCAGGTCCTCCAGGTCTCCAGGTCTCCAGGTCCTCCAGGTCCTCCAGGTCCTCCTTCAGGACTCAGATCCCTGATGTTGTTCCCAGAATCCTTTGCAACCCTCCAGTCTGGGGATCCTGGACCTGCAGGTTCCACTGGGACCACGTCTCTTCTACTTCCTGTTTCAGCGCCATCTTGTTTCGTTTCCTTCTTCTTGATGCTGCTGCAGCTTTTCTAACGTCTCGTTTTATTGGGATTTTTATTTTTAATGGATTTTTTTCAGATTCAAACTCAGGATTATTTCAGGTTTTCTTTGCTTTCAAATATTGAAATTATCAGACAGAAAAATATATATTATTTATATATATAAAATATATATATTTTTTTTTCCTGTTGAGAAAGGCAAAAGAAAAAAATAGTTTAAATATATATAACTTAGTTGTTTTCAGTTAAAAGTTATTAATATATTTCTTAACCTCATATTTGGAAGCAAACAGTTGAACTTGCTTGATGAAGATACTCCAGCTGTGAAATTAGATTTTTAATTGTTATATTTCACCAACTAAAATGTTTTTTTGTTTTTTTTTAAAGAAATTACCGTTTGAGCTGGAGTCAAAAATAAAAGTTTCTCCACTTTTGATGTTAAAAATCAGAAACTAACTGTTAAGTCTGAAGCATCAAAAACAAATAAAGATGTTTCCAGAAGTATCGAGACACAAATCAGGATAAATTCAGCAGCTTTACCAAGACTGAAACTAGAACAATAAACTTGTGGGGTTTCTTTGTTTTTCTTTTTACAAACATTCAAAGTTTCTTCGCCCGAAACTTCAGAGAAAACTATTTAACTAACAAACAAAATCTACCCAACTTCTGTATTTTTATATATCATGTTTCCTCCTCCCCCTTTTTAAATTCTTTTTTTTTTCTTTAGATAAAATTATATGCAGTCAAATGTCAAAGTTCTTCCACCTTTAACGCGAAAAAGCATAAATAAATAAATAAATAAATAATAATTGGACTCTAACTGTCGTGTTTGAAGCATCCAGAACAAATAAAGTTGTTTTTGAATCCGGCCGCTCGTCGTTTGTTTCGCGTTTAAAAACAGCGACTTCAGCGGAGTTCAGTTAAATTAATCTGCTGGTTTTCGATCCAAACCGACGACCGGCTCCGGATTTTAATCGTTCGGTCGCTCGTTAACGCTTCTGCGGGGTTTTATCGACGTTAAAACCGGAGCGGAAGTGAGTTTTCGGGCTGTTTTCGGCATCAACAGGTATCTTCACCGAGAGACTTCTGATGCGTTCAGGTTCGTTCGGAAATGTCGCCGTCGAGTGGAAGCGGCTGTGTTTTTGGAAATGAGAGTAAAACAAAATAGATCGAGTTCAACTAAAAGCGGCGGGTTTACAGATTTACAGATCGAGCCGCAGGTTAACGACTTAATCTGGAGCCATATCTGTCTCGCTTTAACAAAATAATACATTTCACCACATAAACTATCAATTCCTGTTATGTAACTCTAATATATGAGCAGCATGGAAGGCAGCGTCATTAAAAAAATTTAATTACCCAAATAAAATCGAGAAAACTCACTGTTAAGTTCAGATAGTCTTTTACATTTTAATTACTAGCTATATATATATATTTTAACTCTTTAGAACTAAATTTCAGATCAAAGCATAACAACTTTGAAGTCAACAAGGTCCTAATTTATCTGACAATTTAGTTTGTTTTACTTAAAAAAAAATCAGCTGCTAACAACGATCCATTTTATTCTGCATTATTACAAAATGATTACAGGATTTAAGGCCTGATAATCATCTTTTATTTTATTATAACGTCAACAGAAAATGTATAAAAGTTTATACGCTGTTTAATAACTGCAGCGACACCAAAGCGTGTAAAAACATTATTATTATAAACACATTTACGGCTAAGAAATCATATTACAAAGTTCAGAAAGAAAAGGCGTTAAAGTACTTAACATTTTAGAAATGTTGCTAAAAGAATTTAAGAATGATTTTAAGAGATAAAGTTGATTAAAGTTGTTCAGAAAATATTTGAAATGTTTAAGAAAACGATGTAAATGGTTACAATCGTTTCTAAAATAGTTAGAGAAACGTAAGAAATCGTTTTAATTGTTAAAGAATATTTTAAGCTGCTAAAAGCATTTAAATATGAAACATTCAGCTTTTTCAGGCCGTCGCATCCTGACAGTCTGGAAGAATTTACTGATTTATTTTAAAAAGGTTTAGAATTATAGAAATAGTTTCAACGTGAAGCGGTTAAACTGGTTAAAATGTTTTTCATGGTTGAAAGCAAACGAGTTATAAAAGTTATAAACGAGTTAAAAGCTTTTAAATATAAAAATGTTCAGATGTTTCAGGAAACGTTAGTTTTAGTGTTTGTTCATGGAAAATAAAGAAAATGATTTTATTTTGAGCTCCAGGTAGCTCACCTGGTTGAAGAGTCCAGGTCCAGGTCCAGGTCTTGGTTCTGGTCCTGGTTCTGGTTCTGGTCCTGGTCCAGGTCCAGATCCAGATCCTGGTTCTGGTCCTGGTCTGGTTCCTGGTTCTGGTCCTGGTTCTGGTCCTGGTCCTGGTCCTGGTTCTGGTCCTGGTCCTGGTTCTGGTCCTGGTCCTGGTCCTGGTCTTGGTCCTGGTCCTGGTTCTGGTTCTGGTCCTGGTCCAGGTCCAGATCCAGATCCTGGTTCTGGTCCTGGTCCTGGTTCTGGTCCTGGTCCTGGTTCCTGGTTCTGGTCTGGTCTGGTCCTGGTCCTGGTCCTGGTCCTGGTTCCTGGTTCTGGTCCTTTGGTCCTGGTCTGGTTCTGGTTCTGGTCTGGTTCTGTGGGGTTTGTCAGCTCGTCTGTTGTAATTAGAATAATTATTCCTGTGAGTTCACTTGTATTTAATGTATAAACTTTAATAAACTGGTTTCTGTTTAAAAAGACTTTCTTGTGAACTGGTTCAGTAAAATATCCAGTAAAATAAAAGTGTATAAACACATAAACATGTTTATGTGTTTCTTATTTATTCTGGTTTTTTTCCAGTTCAGTCTAGTAAAACCAGTATGTTGTTAACAGCAGAGCAACTTTATACATTTTTAAACATGTTTTAAATCATTTTAATTTTCTAGATAAAGAAGGTAACTAATTTTTTCTTTAATAAGTGAACTGAGGTGAAAGAAAGAAAAATATCATTTTTAAATGTTCTCTTTACGTTTAAAACTGTTTCTTCCTTTATTTAATGTTATTTATGCTTTTTCATTTTTTTTTGGATATTTTTTTCTGAACATCTTTTCTGAAGGTGAAACAGCTGGTTAAACTGGGAAGACTGGCTGCTCTTACTGGTTTAAAAATACATTTTAAATTTTTTTTACATTTTTTTTAAAAGATAACTTGTATTTATTTAATCATTATTCGTGTATTTATTCACACTTCCCTACATATATTTTCTTTTTCTGAACAGCTGTAGTGCAGGTGTAATAACTGGGTCATAACTGGGAGTTGTGGTTGTGGAACCAGCATGAAAAAAAAAAAAAAAAAAAAAAAAAGTTTGTGAAAGTGCTGTGACGTCACGCTCCCACAATGCTTACCGCCCCAGAACTCCGCTGCAGCGCGAGCGGAGCCAGACGCGCTCGGGCCTCGCATGTAGAAAAATATCGGAAAAAAATCAGAAAAAATCATTAAAGAGCAGCTCGCGCGGAGGAAGCGGCGCGTGTCCGTGGCGTGGGCTCTGCCGCGGCGGATTCCTGCTCCGGACCGGGACGGAAGCCCACCGGGACTCCGTGTGGACGGACTCAATGCGCTGCTGGAAACTTTTCGGTGGGTAAACTGTTAGTTTTTTTTCCTGCTGCTCGTCATGCGCCTGCACGTCCTCCGCGTGTGCGCGTGCGGCCCTCGCGAGCCTCACGGCCACTCGCGTCCGCGGCCGGTGACACATCGACGCGCGGGACTCGGGATTTGTTGTGAACGTGCTGTTACGGTCGTTGGAAGTTACAAACGCGTGAAGTTGTTCCGCGGACAGGGCCGCTGCCGGCGGAGCGGGGGCCGCGGGCCGCCGGGCCCCCCGCCGGCGGGGCCGCGGGGCCGCGGGGCCGCGGGGGGGTGGGGGGTGGGGGGGCTGCGGAGCCCCAGAGGTGGTCCAGCTGGTGGACTGGTTTCAGACTGGAGGTGTTGAAGTGAGTGGAGTTAGTGACCAGCTGGTTAACTGGTAGATTAGATGTTTACGTCAATAAGTTTAAACCTAAAAAAACAACAACTGCTGAATTTCTGACTTTTTAAACATATATTTGAATAAAGGAAAAAAAAACCCTTATAAATGCATAAATAAATAACATTTAGAAATTCAGATTTAACCATTTGCCAGAAAATTCTGAATTTCTGACTTTTAAACCTCAAAAATTAAGGATTATTTTTTAAACTTCACAGACTAAGAATTGTTTTAATAAAATCTCAGATTTTGTGATTTGATAAGAAAATCATAAAAAAAACAGGAAATGTGACTAAAAATAAACTAATTAAAAAAGGGGAACTCAAACATATAAATAAATAAATATAATAAATACAATTCAGTTTCTGACAATTTCAGAGAAAAGTTCAACATTTTAATTGTATAAACTTGACAATAACAAACCTTAAATTCTCACAATAAACACTGTCATTAGCAAGAAAACTTTTCAGCTTTATTATCTGAAAATCTGTAGAAATTCAGATTTAAAATAAAACATTTACAGAATTTAAAAGAATAGAAATTTTGACTGAGGAAACTAAAAACTCAACCCTTTATTTATACATTTATAAACATATTACAACTTATTAAACCTGTACATTTGCAGGCAAAAATTCAGATTTCATTAGATTAGATTAGATAAACTTTATTCAGTCTAAAATCTAAAGTTCAATCATATAATTGCAAATTTTCAAAACTAAAATCTCACTTAAAACATGCAAAAAATCTAATTTGATCATTTTCTTTAATAAAAATATGCAGAAAGTCTGAATATTAATTCACAAATTTGAAAGAAAAAGAGAAAACTAAACTTTGCTTCTTGCTTTTTAAACATAAATATTTCTAAATTTGCAAATTTGAGAAAAAAAACTCACAATTTGGCAAAAAATGAAAAACATTCGTCTTTATAAACTGAAAATCTGCAGGAAAAAAGTTCTGATTTGATAAACTTGTTAAAATCTAAATGTAAACACAGAAAATTTGACTTTATAAACTCAGGTGTTGAAGAGAAAATTCAAAACTTTAAACTTTAAATGGCTAAAAAAACAATTTAATTCAACAAAACACATTTTAAATCTGTTAAGAAAAACAAACTAGCAAACTTGAAAGAAAATAAACTATTTCTAATTTTGGCAAATTTCTTAGAAAACACAAATTCTGACCATTAAAACTTATTTTGAGAAAATATAGAAATTCTGACGTTATAAACTGCAGATTTGTGTGTAAAAACTCCAAAATTATAATTTAGTGATTCAGATTTTATAAATGTTTGAAAATGTGACAGAATTCAGAGACTCAGACTTTTAAAACTCATAAACTAAAATAAAAAAATCATTGAGCCCAGAAACTGAAGTTTGTTTGAATAAACTGAAATTGTGCAAGAAAAGTAGAAATTTAAACGTATAAACCCGAACGTTACGTCTGACTTAACAAACTCGAAAATTAACAAAAACTTCATCTTTAACTGAGAATTTCTGACCTGATAAATTATCAAATTAAAAAGAAATGTCACATTTTCTGATTATAAAAACTTTTGGAAGAAAACTAGAAACTTCATGTTCTTATAAACATGTATTTTTTTGACTTTTTAAACCCACAAAAATTGAACAAGAAAACTAAAAAATGACGACTTCAAAAACCTGCAAGAAACAATAAAATAGTGACTTTAAGAAAATAGTAGAATTTCAGATTTTATAAACCTGCGAACAAAAAAATCCAAATTTACCAAAATAAAATATTTTTTTTATTATTATTATTATTATTATTGTGATAAAATGTATAAACTTGCATATTTGATAAAACAACGACTCAGACAATGTTGTTTTTACAAGTTAACAGATTTAAAAAGAAACCTCAGATTTTGAACTTTTGGAAGAAAACTAGAAAAATCACGTGTTCATCAACACGAATCTTCCAGTTTAAAAGCAGAATTTTGGACTTTTTAAACTCAAAAAATTGGAAAAGAAAACCTGAAAATTTGGCAGAAAAAAGTTAGAAACAGACTTTTTAGATTTGCTGAAATTTGGAGGACGTCCTGAGAACAGCAGCAGATGTTTGGGGTCGTTTCTGATCTTCATTCTCGTCTCCAAGTGAAGATGATTTGTTTATGTCTGCAGTGATTCTGGGTCTGTTGGGCGCCTCCTGGTGGCCTGGAGGTCTGTTGTTCTTTAGGCAGGTTTTTGGTGGTTTGGTGGTAGTTTGGTGAGTGGTAGTTTGGTGGTAGTTTGGTAGTGGTGTTGGTGGGTGGTTGGGTTGGTAGGTGGTGGGTGGGTGGTATGGTTGGTGGTGGTGGGTGGGATGGTGGTGGTGGTAGTTTGGTTGTGGTGTGGTGGTCTGGTGGTTCGGTGTGGTGGGGTAGTGGTCTGGGGGTGGTGTTGGTGGTAGTTGGTGGTGGTCTGGTAGGTCTGGGTGGTAGTGGTGGGTGGTGGTAGTGGTTGGGTTTGGTGGTGGTGGTGGTGGTGGTGGTCTGGTGGTTTGGTAGTGTGGTGGTGGTTGGTGTGGTGGTGTTGGTGGTGGTCTAGTGATTTGGTCTGATGGTGGGTCTGGTGGTAGTGGTAGTGGTCTGGTGGTAGTTTGGTAGGTTTGGTGGTTGTCTGGGTGGTGGTCTGGTAGGGTCTGGTGGTTGGTGGTGTTTGGTTGGTATTTGTTTGGTGGTGGTGGTAGTCTGGTGTCTGGTGGTAGGTCTGGTGGTGGTCTGGGTGGTAGTGGTCTGGTGGTAGTTTTGGGTGGTCTGGTATGGTCTGGTGGTAGTCTGGTAGTGGTCTGGTCTGGTTGGTAGTTTGGTGGTCTGGTGGTAGTTTGGTGGTGGTCTGTGGTGGTCTGGTCATAGTTTGGTGGTGGTCCGGTGGTGGTCTGGTAGGTGGTGGTGGGTGTATGGTAGTTTGGTGTGTAGGGTGGTGTCTGGTAGTGGTGGTTGTGGGTTGGGTAGTTTGGTCGTAGTTGGTGGTGGTGGTGGTGAGGTGATGGTTGGTCGTAGTTTGGTGGGTGGTGGTGTGGTGGTGGTCTAGGTGGTCTGGTGGTAGTTTGGTGGTAGTTGGTGGGGTGGTAATGGTCTGGTCGTAGTCTGGTGGTAGTTGTAATGGTGGTGGGTAGGGGTTGGTGGTGGTAGTCTAGTGTCTGGTGGTAGTGGGTGGTGGTGGTAGTTGGTGGTGGAGTGATGTGGTGGTTGGGTCTGGTTGTGGTGTTTGGGGGGTGGTTGGTGGTGTTGGTGGTGGTATGGTTTTGGTGGTGGTCTGGTGGTGGTCGTAGTTTGGTGGTGGTAGTCTGGTGGTATCCTGGTGGTGGTTTGGTAGTTTTGGGTGGGTCTGGTGGTAGTTTGGTGGTGTTCTGGTAATGGCCTGGTAGTAGTTTGGTGGTGGTCTGGTGGTAGTTGGTGGTGGTGAGTTGTGTTAGTTTGGTGGTGGTCTGGTGAGTTTGATGGTAGTTTGGTGTGGTCTAGTGATGGTCTGGTCGTAGTTTGGTGGTGGTCTAGTAATGGTCTGGTCGTAGTTTGGTGGTGGCTGGTCGTAGTTTGGTGATGGTCTGGTGGTGGTCTAGTAATGGTCTGGTAGTGGTCTGGTGATGGTCTGGTCGTAGTTTGGTGGCGGTCCAGTGATGGTCTGGTGGTAGTCTGGTGGTAGTCTGGTAGTGGTCTGGTCGTTGTTTGGTGGTAGTTTGGTGGTGGCCTGGTGGTAGTTTGATGGTAGTCTGGTGGTGGTCTAGTAATGGTCTGGGGTTGTTTGGTGGTGGTCCGGTGATGGTCTGGTGGTGGTCTGGTAATGGTCTGGTCGTAGTTTGGTAATGGTCTGGTGGTAGTTTGGTGGCGGTCCGGTGATGGTCTGGTGGCGTGCAGGCGGGTTGTGCCTCTGAGGGGGAGGGGAAGCCTCTCATCCGTCTGGAGGAGGAAACGTGGTCAGAAAGTCGTATCTTGTCTGCGTGAGCGTCAGTGTTTGGTGAAGTCAGAGTTTTTGTAGCTGGCGTGTCCTGAAGCCGCTCAGGCGCTTAGGTTTGAAGAGCTGGGGGGCGGGGTTAGGGGTTAGGGGTTAGGGTTAGGGGTTAGGGGTTAGGGGTCGGGGGTGGCTGGGTTCGCCCGTCCAATTGTTGCTGAGGTGCTTTCACGCGTCCGCCGTCTCTTCGGTGTGGACGTGAGCGAAAGACGAGGCTCAGCTGATCTGGATGAGACTAAAACGAGCAGAGATGATGTTTGTTCTGCTGTTTTTGTCACAACAGCCGTGATCTGTCATTCATTACCTGTTGAGCAAATATCTGGGTTTTATACACAAAAAATAACCTCAGCAAAGGTCATGTGATGTTAGGAGATCAGATACAGTCACTGAGGAACATCTTCAGGTAACTTTGTTCATTTTATCTTCATTTATTTAAGAAAAGTGAAGCCAAAGAGAGAAAAATAAAAGCAACTGGTGAGGGCAATGCTAAGTACCACCTGACTGCTTCCACAGGATTTAAGATGAGCTGATCATCAGCAGACCTCCAGAGAAGCACATGTTGAGCATTCAGGGCATGTTAAAGCAATGCCAAAGGGAAAAGACATCATCAGCAGCTGTTTTAGAGAAGTCGGGGAAGGGCTACAAAACCACTGAGAAACTTTTACTGTTTGGAGCCGATTATCAACAGAAAACCTTCAAGACAGTCTTAAAACTTAAACTTAAACTTAAACTTAAAACTTAATAAAAAATCTAACTCTTTAAACTAGATAGGCGCTCTTTAATGTTTGTGCTCTTTCTTCCTCTGTGGTTGGGGTCAGAGCAGCTCATGAACTGGTAGCTCATTGGCTGCTGTTACAGCGTGGTGTAGCTTCCCAGCATGCTCAGACATTAATGCTAACGCTGAATGATGCTAACAGATTATGCCAACAGACGATGCTAACAGACAGACGAACGCTAATGGATGACGCTAACAGACAGACAAATGCTAACGAATGATGCTAACAGATTATGCCAACAGACGATGCTAACAGACAGACGAACACTAATGGATGACGCTAACAGACAGACAAATGCTAATGGATGATGCTAACAGACAGACGAACGCTAATAGATGACACTAACAGACAGACGAATGCTAATGGATGATGATAACAGATGATGCTAACAGACAGGCGAACGCTAATGGATGATGCTAACAGACAAACGAATGCTAATGGATGATGCTAACAGAGGATGCTAACAGACAGACAAACACTAATGGATGACGCTAACAGACAGACGAATGCTAATGGATGATGCTAACAGATGATGCTAACAGACAGACGAACGCTAATAGATGACACTAACAGACAGACGAATGCTAATGGATGATGATAACAGATGATGCTAACAGACAGGCAAACGCTAATGGATGACGCTAACAGACAGACGAATGCTAATGGATGATGCTAACAGATGATGCTAAAAGACGATGCTAACAGACAGACCAATGCAAATGGATGACGCTAACAGACAGATGAATGCTAATGGATGACGTTAACAGATGATGCTAAGAGACAGACAAACACTAATGGATGATGCTAACAGATGATGCTAACAGAAAAATGCTATCAGATGATGCTAACAGATTAAGCTAACAGACAAATGCTAACAGATGAACACTATCAGACGATGCTAACAGATTAAGTTTACAGACAAATTCTAACAGGATGCTAACAGATGGACACTCTCAGATGAGGCTAACAGATTGATACTATCAGACAATGCTAACAGGCGAGCACTATCCGATGATGCTAACAGACAGATAAATGCTAATGTATAACTGCTAATGGATGGATGCTAACAAACGGTGCTTCCTCCTCCTGACTGGAAGGTCCTGGTGTGGGAGGTCCTGACTGTGGAGCTGATTTTGTTAAATGGCTTCTATTTTACAGTTACTGACCCAGTAAAACAAGTTACAGGTTATTGGATTCTGACTTTATGAACTAAAAGTTTGTTAAAAAACCGAGCTGATCTGGATAAACTTGACAAATCTGCATTAAACCTGAAAAAACACAGAAAATGTAACTTTGTAGATTTTTAATTTGTGGTTTTTCAAGAGAAAACTGTACTGTAACTGTAGTAGACTGTAAACGACAAATAGAAACATAAAATTCAGACTGAATAAACTTGTTTATGTGTGAAGAAAAATAAAAATAAAATTCATTTTCTGAATTTTACAAATTTCAAAGAAAAAAAATTTCTGTTTAAATTTGGAAATTTTGAAAACTTGATGAACTTTCTAATTAGCAGAAAAACAAAAAAAATTTGATTTTAATCTTTGGAAAGAAATAACTCAAAAAATTAAAAAGATTCTGATTCAGACAAGAAATTCTAACTTTTTAACAAAATAAACTGAGAACTTTATACTTTTGTAACCTGACGTGTTAAGAAGAAAATCTAGAATTTCTGACTTCATAAATCTGAAAATTTGCAGGAAAAACTCAGAAATTCAGATTTGATGAACTTGCAGATATTCAAAAGTAAACTAAACTTAGACTTTACCTTCCTGCAAATTTAAGAGAAAATATGTAGAATTAAATGTTAGCACAATGCCAAGAGGTGAAGACATCAGCAACGATACTAGAGGAGTCTGGAAACCCCAGATCTCCGTCTCACTGAACCTCCACACTGTGAAGCACGGCGGTGGAGGGCTGATGATCTGGGGTTGCTTTACCCATCATTCAATTTTTTCCTCTTTTTGGCTTCATTTTTCTCTAAATAAATGAAGGTGCAGCAGTAAAAAAGTGATATGTTGTTGTCAGACGCTCGATGATCAGATTATTTTAGATTCGTTTTTAACACTAAAAGAAGAAGAAGAGGAAACCGAACCAAAGTGGATCTATAGAGGAGATGCTGATGTTCCCCGTGACCATCTGACCATCTGACCATCTGACCATGTGACCATGTGACCATGTGACCAACTGACCATGACCATGACCATCTGACCATGTGACCATCTGACCATGTGACCATCTGACCATGTGACCATCTGACCATGTGACCTGACGGCAGTTTGTTTTTCTGCTGAACGCAGTCTGAACTTTGCTTCATTTAAGGTGTTTTTATGACATCAGCTGTGTGACTTCCTGTGATTGAACCAGGACGTCTCCGCTGGGACGGATCGGATGCGTCCATCACTAATATTTGGTTGATATTTTTTTCTTTTTAATTGCTGCTCATTCTCACTTCTGTGGACCATTTACACCTGAACACAGGTGACTCAAACACCTAAACTTAGTTTACGATGAATCGGTGAATGCAGTTTCTATCATCGTCTTTTTTAGCCTCTGTTCTCTTAGCTGCTTGGTGTTGTGTTTTAGAGGCGGCAGTTCCTCTAAAAAAAATCTGACCAATTCATTTCAGTTTTATTTGTATAGCATCTGTTACCATGACAACTGTCTCCAGGTCTTTACATAGACCCAGATCATGTCCCCCGAGACAATATCATTAACTAAAATTATAATATTTAATCCTAATCAATGATAATGGAGGTAAAAAACTCCCACAGAGGGAGGATGGAGGACAGAGAGAGGAGGGAGGACAGAGAGAGGACGGAGGACAGAGAGAGGATGGAGGACAGAGGGAGGATGGAGGACAGAGAGAGGAGGGAGGACAGAGAGAGGACAGGAGGACAGAAGAGAGGATGGAGGACAGAGAGGATGGAGGACAGAGGATGGAAGGAGACAGAGAGAGGATGGAGGATGGAGGACAGAGAGAGGATGGAGGACAGAGAGAGGATGGAGGACAGAGAGAGGATGGAGGACAGAGAGGAGAGAGGATGGAGAGAAGAGGAGGACAGAGAGGAGGAGGACAGAGAGAGTATGGAGGACAGAGAGGATGGAGGACCGAGAGGATGGAGGACAGAGAGGAGGGACAGAGATGATGGAGGACAGAGAGATGAGAGGACAGAAAGGAGGAGAGAGACAGAGAGGACAGAGAGAGGATGGAGGACAGAGAGGATGGAGGACAGAGAGAGGATGGAGGACAGAGAGAGGAGGAGGATGGAGGACAGAGAGGATGAGAGGATGAGACAGAGAGAGGATGGAGGACAGAGAGAGGATGGAGGACAGAGAGAGGAGGAGAGGACATAGAGGATGGAGGACAGAGAGAGAGGATGGAGACAGAGAGAGGATGGAGGACAGAGAGAGGAGGATGGAGGACAGAGAGAGGATGGAGGACAGACAGAAGAGGATGAGAGGATAGGATAGACAGGGAGGACGAGAGAGGATGGAGGACAGAGAGATGGATGGAGGACAGAGAGGATGGACAGGATAGGAGAGAGAGAGGAGGACAGAGGAGGATGAGGACAGAGAGTAGGATGGAGGACAGAGAGGAATGGAGGACAGAGAGAGGAGGATGGAGGACATAGAGAAGAGGAGAGACAGACAGAGGATGGAGGTGAGAGGACAGAGAGGACAGGAGGACAGAGAGGATGGAGAGACAGAGAGAGGATGGAGGACAGAGAGGATGGAGGAGAGAGATGGAGGACAGAGAGAGGAGGGAGAGAGGATGGAGGACAGAGAGGATGGAGGACAGAGAGAGGATGGAGGACAGAGAGGAGGAACAGGAGACAAGAGGGGGATGGAGGACGAGAGAGGAGGAGGACGAGAGAGGAGGACAAGAGAGATGGAGGACAGAGAGGATGGAGGAGAGAGGAGGAGGACAGAGAGAGAGAGGACAGAGAGAGGAATGGAGGACAGAGAGAGGATGGAGGACAGAGAGAGGATGGAGAGACAGAGAGGGATGGAGGACAGAGAGAGGATGGAGGACAGAGAGAGGAGGAGAGAGGAGGGAGGAGAGGGGATGGAGGAGAGAGGATGGAGGACAGAGATGAGGATGGAGGACAGAGAGAGGATGGAGGACAGAGAGGATGGAGGACAGAGAGAGGATGAGGAGGACAGAGAGGAGGACAGAGAGAGGAGGAGGACAGAGAGGAGGAGGACAGGAGAGGATGGAGGACAGAGAGAGATGGAGGACAGAGAGAGGAGAGGGATGGAGGACAGAGAGGGACAGAGAGGATGAGAGGACAGAGAGGAGGATGGAGGACAGAGAGGATGGAGACAGGAGAGAGAGGAGGAGGACAGAGAGAGGATGGACGACAGAGAGGTGGGGACAGAGAGAGGATGGAGGACAGAGAGAGGAGGAGGAGGACAGAGAGGAGTGGAGGACAGAGAGAGGAGGAGGACAGAGAGGATGGAGGACAGAGAGAGATGGAGGACAGAGAGATGGAGGACAGAGAGAGGAGGACAGAGAGAGGATGGAGGACAGAGAGGTGGAGGACAGAGAGAGATGGAGGACAGAGAGAGATGGAGACAGAGAGAGGATGGAGGACAGAGAGGGTGGAGGACAGAGAGAGGATGGAGGACAGAGAGAGGATGGAGGACAGAGAGAGGATGGAGGACAGAGAGGATGGAGGAGGAGAGGAGGGACAGAGAGGAGGAGGACAGAGAGAGATGGAGGACAGAGAGGAGGAGGACAGAGAGGAGGAGGAGGATGACAGAGAGAGGATGGAGGACAGAGAGGGATGAGGGGACAGAGAGAGAGGACGAGAGAAAGAGAGGATGGAGGGACAGAGAGGAGGATGGAGGACAGAGAGGAGGAGGACAGAGAGAGAGATGGGAGGACAGAGAGAGGATGGAGGACAGAGAGAGGACAGAGACAGGAGAGGAAGGACAGAGAGATGGATGGAGGGACAGAGAGGAGGGAGGACAGAGAAGAGAGATGGAGGACAGAGAGATGGAGGACAGAGAGGATGGAGGACAGAGAGAGGAGGTGAGGACAGAGAGTGGAGGACAGAGAGAGGATGGAGGACAGAGGATGGATGGAGGATAGAGAGAGAGGATGGAGGACAGAGAGAGGATGGAGGACAGAGAGAGATGAGGACAGAGAGGATGGAGGACAGATATGAGGACAGGAGGACAGAGAGAGGATGGAGGACAGAGAGGAAGGAGAGAGGGAGAGGACAGGATAGGAGGACAGAGAGAGGATGGAGGACAGAGGAGAGGAGAGGATGGAGGACAAGAGAGGAGGACAGAGGAGGGGAGGACAGAGAGGATGGAGGACAGAGAGGATAGGAGAACAAGAGAGGACAGAGATGGAGGATGGGGGACAGGAGGAGAGGACAGAGAGCAGAGGGATGGAGGACAGAGAGAGGATGGAGGACAAACAGAGAGGAGGAGAACAGAGAGGATGGAGGAAAGAGAGGGAGGTGGAGGACAGAGAGGAGGATGGAGGACAGAGAGGAGGAGGACAAGAGAGGATGGAGGACAGAGAGGATGGCGGGACAGGAGGATGGAGGACAGAGAGAGGATGGAGGGTGGAGGACAGAGAGAGGATGGAGAGGGAACAGAGAGAGGATGGAGGCAGAGAGGATGGAGGGAGGAGAGGAGGACAGAGAGAGATGGAGGGAGGATGGAGGACAGAGAGGGGGAGGAGAGAGAGGACAGGAGGACAGAGAGAGTAGCAGGTAGCAGCACTGAGGTGAGATGGACAGAGGAGGGAACTGCAGGCAGCATGAAACTCAGGAAACTCTGACCTGAAAACACACAGAAAGAAAAGAGAAAAAAAGGAGGAAAACAGCAACAAATACAGGAAAGAAAATGGAGCCAGTTACAGTAACGAGCTGCTGCTAATTAACTGTGGAGAGGATGCAGTTCCTCTACTGACCACTAGAGGCTGCAGTTCCAAACTCTAAATGGCTACATAACCTCTTACAATTTGCTTCTCTAAGATTTTGCTGATGTCTTTCCCTTTTGTCATTGTGTTATCACACACTTTGTGGTTGCTGCTCCGCTCAAACTCATTAACGTGTTGACTTGTGACGCTTAGTCGCTCCATCACGGAGGCGAGTCAGCGCTCTGTGACAGGGAGGGAGGGAGGTCCGCAGCTCCCAGAATCTCCCACAATGCCTTGCACCTCTGCGGGCAGTGGCGGCAGCAGCTGATTTCCATGAGAAAAGAGCATCGGTGGGGTTAACAGGAGGGACGGCCCTCTGAGGGGGGACACGGCGGTTAATAACCACGGACGAATCGGAAAGCTCTGTTCCCCTTTATTTGTAGTCCTTCACCTCTCAGGGGTGGGGGGGGGGGGGGGGGGAGGAGGACACTGGGTTCACACCAGCATGAACGCCGGTCACTGAAGAGCTGCAGGAAGATCGCTCTGTTTGTTATAAAACACAATGCCATGCAGCTAAGACATCAAAAAACCTCTTACAGCATGTAGAATCATACGTTAGCATGAGCTAAGCTAGAGGAGGGTCCGTCACCAGTAGAGGAGGGTCCGTCACCAGTAGAGGAGGGTCCGTCACCGGTAGAGGAGGGTCCGTTACCGGTAGAGGAGGGTCCTTCTCCAGTAGAGGAGGGTCCGTTACCGGTAGAGGAGGGTCCTTCTCATAGAGGAGGGTCCGTGAGACCAGGTAGAGGAGGGTCCGTCACACCGTAGAGGAGGGTCCGTACCGTCACCATAGAGGAGGGTCCGCCACAAGTAGAGGAGGGTCCGTTACCGGTAGAGGAGGGTCCTTCTCCAGTAGAGGAGGGTCCGTTACCGGTAGAGGAGGGTCCGTCTCCAGTAGAGGAGGGTCCGTGACCAGTAGAGGAGGGTCCGTCACCGGTAGAGGAGGGTCCGTCACCGGTAGAGGAGTAGGAGGGAGAGGAGGGTCCTTCTCCAGTAGAGGAGGGTCCGTGAGTAGAGGGAGGGTCCGTCACCAGTAGAGGACCGTAGAGGAGGGTCCGTCTACCGGTAGAGGAGGGTCCGTCACCATAGAGGAGGTAGTAGGAGGGTCCGTCACCAGTAGAGGAGGGTCCGTCACCATAGTCCGTCACCAATAGAGGAGGTCCGCCACAAGTAGAGGAGGGTCCGGGTAGAGGAGGGTCCTTCTCCGTAGAGGGAGGGTCCGTTACCAGTAGAGGAGGGTCCTTCCAGTCCAGAGAGGAGGGTCCGTCACCAGTAGAGGAGGGTCCGTCACCGGTAGAGGAGGGTCCGTCACCAGTAGAGGAGGGTCCGTCACCAATAGAGGAGGGTCCGCCACAAGTAGAGGAGGGTCTGTCCTTCTCCAGTAGAGGAGGGTCCGTGACCAGTAGAGGAGGGTCCGTCTGCGGTAGAGGAGGGTCCGTCACCAGTAGACGAGGGTCCGTCACCGGTAGCGGAGGGTCCGTCACCAGTAGAGGAGGGTCCGTTACCGGTAGAGGAGGGTCCGTCACCGGTAGAGGAGGGTCCGTTACCGGTAGAGGAGGGTCCGTCACCGGTAGAGGAGGGTCCGTCACCAGTAGAGGAGGGTCCGTTACCGGTAGAGGAGGGTCCGTCACTGGTAGAGGGGTCCGTCACCAGTAGAGGAGGGTCCGTCTCCAGTAGGGGAGGGTCCGTCACCAGTAGAGGAGGGTCCGTCACCAGTAGAGGAGGGTCAGTCTCCGGCAGAGGAGGGTCCTTCACCAGTAGGGGAGGGTCCGTCTGCGGTAGAGAGGGTCCGTCACCGGTAGAGGAGGGTCCGTCACCAGTAGAGGAGGGTCCGTCACCGGTAGAGGAGGGTCCGTCACCGGTAGAGGAGGGTCATCCGTCAGTAGAGGAGGGTCCGTCACCAGTAGAGGAGGGTCCGTCACCAGTAGAGGAGGGTCCGTCACCAGTAGAGGAGGGTCCGTCACCAGTAGAGGAGGGTCCGTTCACCAGTAGAGGAGGGTCCGTCACCAGTAGAGGAGGGTCCGTCACCAGTAGAGGAGGGTCACCAGTAGAGGAGGGTCCGTCACCGGTAGAGGAGGGTCCGTCACCAGTAGAGGAGGGTCCGTCACCGGTAGAGGAGGGTCCGTCTCCAGTAGAGGAGGGTCCGTCACCAGTAGAGGAGGGTCCGTTACCGGTAGGAGGGTCCGTCACCAGTAGAGGAGGGTCCGTCACCAGTAGAGGAGGGTCCGTCTCCAGTAGAGGAGGGTCTGTCACCAGTAGAGGAGGGTCCGTCACCAGTAGGGGAGGGTCTGTCACCAGTAGAGGAGGGTCCGTCTCCAGTAGGGGAGGGTCCTTATCCAATAGAGGAGGGTCCGTCACCGGTAGAGGAGGGTCCGTCACCGTAGGGGAGGGTCCGTATCCAATAGAGGAGGGTTCGTCACCGGTAGAGGAGGGTCCGTCTCTGGTAGAGGAGGGTCCGTTACCGGTAGAGGAGGGTCCGTCACCGGTAGAGGAGGGTCCATCTCTGGTAGAGGAGGGTCCGTTACCGGTAGAGGAGGTCCCGGTTAGAGGAGGGTCCGTCACCGTAGAGAGGGCCGTCTCCGTCAGAGGAGGTCCTCACCAGTAGGGAGGGTCCGTCAACCACCGTCACCAGTATGGAGGGTCCGTCACCAGTAGAGGAGGGTCC
>JAGFBZ010002103.1:0-42252 GCA_018398805.1 Hirundichthys speculiger
ATTTCTATGTAAAAATATAATCAAACGAATATACTAAACCCCCAACAACCCAAACATATAACACATTCTGTAATATGTCATAAAACTGATATACACTCATGAACTCTATAAGAACTGTATATTGTAAAATATATGAATAAATAAACATCCGTAATGCATTTAATTATTGAGTTCATCCCACTTAGAAGAAAAGGAGACCCAAAATGTCAGATGACAGGCCAGTGTGACAGCTTCAGATGAAATGAAAAGGTGACCTTCAATGGATCAAAACGATGTGAAAAAATTATTGAAATCCTTCGATCCTCCCGAGTTCACATAAGCACGTCAGAAGGTGTTCAAGCTCCATAAGCCTGGCAGCATCTACTCTGGTCGTACCAACGTATTCTGCCACAGGACTCTTAATGGCACCATAAAGGGGGTTCTCATCCTGCCACAGAAGGACACAACAGAGTTGCACAAATAACATTCATCTAATATATGTTAGTTCAAAAGGGTTCAACAGACTCAGAGATGTTTATGGATTAGAAAATATCTGCAATATCGATATGTGGATTAAAATCGACTCACCTTCCGATTTGTTATAATCCATGATTATTAAGAAACTGTCAGTATGTTATAATGTTAAAGTCAAAAACATTGTGCAGAAACAGGCAGTATATGTGTTAAAAATTAAAAGATAGTAAAACATGTTTAAAATAATAAACTAATCAATAAAATGGTATCCTTATTGTAAATTCATTACGGTGAATATAAATTTAGAATGGTATCATTTCTTCCCTTTTATCACTTACAAAAAGCCTTTCCACTCACTTACAATTATCCGTCCTTTATTATATTTTCACTTTATCACTTCATCCTAGTGTCTTCCACTCATGTCCTTCAAAATTATAAATGTCTTCACATACTATCTCTGTCCTTCTTTAATGCATTCATATTTTCTTATTTCCTTCATTCTCCACTCTTGCCTGACACTCCCTCAGGAAGTGATACCTAAAACCGACCCAATTATATACAATAAATATACTAAACCACCAAGAAAGGATGGAAGAGAGACACAACTCAAGACAACTGCCGCCAAGAGACCATCAGAGCCACAAACACAGCCCCACCCCAACTACAGCCACATCAAATCAACCATGAAACTCCAGACGTCACAGCTTCCCCTGGAATCGGTTTCCTCAGATCGCAGAATCTTTATATCAGAACGTGAAAAGTTCATTGAACAAGTCCTTCGTGTCCAGTGCGAGAGCCACCTCGCTTCAATGTCTTTGGCAGATCATGCAGCAGCAGAGTTGAGATCTTTAGAAACAACATCTTTCTTGACCAATGCGTTGAAGATTCGTCTTTAGAGGAAAATGTGTGTAGGGGTCACCATGAAATCCAGATCCACAGAGACCAGAATAAGCCATAAAGGAAGCAGGAGCAGAGTCTGCAGACGTCAGACAACTCCAGTCTAACAGCCTCCCCGAGTCGTAAATCTCTCCATCCCCTCACGGCACTAAAAACAAACTGAATGTGACCACTAACTTAGAGGACTTGTAATGTTTAACTGCTTACAGCAGAAAAAAAAACAAAAAGTGTAAAACACAAGAAATCCAAGAAAAACAGAACTCCATCCGTCACAGGAAAGAAATCCCAAAACAAAAAGCACTAATGTGACTAACCCCACAAAAAATTCCAACAGCATTTAGACAAACCCCCCAAAAAAATCAAACTGCTAACCTGCGTCCACAAAAAGAATCATAACCGCCCTATTACATCATTCAAGCATCATTAATAATAATCAAACTATCTCCCTTTGTATTCACCGTATCGAATAATATGTATGAATAAAATAGACTGAGGCCTCCTAACCAGCCAATTTATTAATCATAGACCCCTTATATATTTCTATGAAACCAATATGAATGAGAGACTGCATAAAAGTAAACCCATCACCTGTAATCCCACAGAATAAAAGAAACACAGAATCAAATGCAAAAACATGTCAAACAGAATAAAAACCTCATCACAGCTATAGGGAAAAGTGTTAGTACTGACATCAGCATGCATAACATCAAACATTGTATAAAACACACATATAATAAAATTCTCCCACATATCGACCTCAGTACACCAACCTTCTGGTATACTTCATCATTATATCATGATCTATATACCATATCACATAATATTATCATAATACCAAGTTAAAGCAAATCAACAATACCTTATAATAATACCTGGCCTGAGGAATCATCAGACTCCACAGACATAAAGTCATTGGGTATAGTCACAGGATTTGTCCTTTTGTCAGGTAAAGAGGTCCATTTTCTGTCAGTTCCGGACCTTATGTCAGTTTACAGTTAGTCCTGTCAGCATCCAGAATATAACGTGGGTCATATCCAGTATTGTAAGGTTTGTCTTCGTAGGCCATCACACACACACACACACACCAAAAATAAAAAATAAAACAAAATGAATAAAATAAACAAAATAAAAAAGGACCATGGTCTTTCAGATGTGGGGGAGTAGAGGACAGGAAGAAAAAACAGCACAGTTAGAAAAGGAGGGGGTCGAAGGAGGAGGAGGGGGTGATCAAAGTAAGAAAAGTCTTCTTCTTTTTTCCTGTAATGCATTCCTGTAAAATTCTTCAAAACCTTAGTTATTTAGTTCATATTATAAGTACTTCATCATTCTCAATTTAATCACCTATAATAACCTTGCTGTAATTGAATAAACATCTCCCAACTTCTCAACCTCCCTTTAACAACTACAGGACAAAGAAGCACTCATCCGTCTCACTAAAGGGAGAGAGGGGGGACGAAGCATGTCCCCTGCTGCTGTAAACTCTCCACAGCACCCTCACTGCCTCTTATCAAAATATCGATCCAAACCAAAAGCATTATCCGACCAGACATCTCGATAAACAGATTCACCAAACACCCACGTCAAATAAAAACCCAAACAAGGTGAAAAGATGAACCTAGAGTCACCAAACGTCACCCATTATCTTCTGCATAATCTACCATTGACCCAGAGGCTGTGAAAAGATTATTGGGTAATCTGAGCAGAAGGGGAGAATAATGCTGACTGCATTATACCATCGCAACCAGATCGAGCAGAACCCGAATTATTACAATTTCTGGCCCAGTGTCCCTGCTGGCCACAACGATAACATAAATCCCGAAGACGTCGAGAATTAGGGTTTTGATTTTTCTTACGTCCCCGATCCGGGACACCACGTCTAATCAGAAATGCTGCATCTAAGGGACAGAGGGCTCAAAGAGCACCTTCAGTCTGTTGTATTATTGTCAACCATATTTCGTCCAAAAAACAGTGGCAATCCGCATAAAATCTCTCTGCCTCACCTAGGGCTTTAATAGTTTTCATTTTCTGAAAAACATCTGCTTGACAATTTTGCAATTCAGCTGCTGCCAGACCATCCTCAACTTGTCGTAAGATCAAAGGGAAAACGTCGGGGTCGACTACCCCTCCCTCTCCTATCTGTGCACAAGAAAGAAGACCACGTTTCTGCATCTCTCCAACCCAGGACACAAATCTGTCCTCGGCTTTGTCATGTTCCAATCTAAGGACCTTTCTTAACCATCTCAATAGAGTTTTATGTAGTACCGATCCAAGAGAACCGGATTTACATTCTGACAACTTGTCACCCATTTTATCAAGTTATGACAGACAAAGAAAAACATAAAACATATACAGCATAATTATACACGCAATATATCCGACTGTGAATATTATCCCAGATAAAAGACTTGATTAAGAAGCTTCTACACAAAATAGAAATTTTGTGCGCTTAAATCATTGAGGGTAACCCAGCCTTTTTCTGGTTATTCTTCAACAGCTTGAATACATCACCCTAATGAAATTAAAACTCGTTGTCTATCCAACCCCAAAAAACCCCGACAGAAATTCATCCGATGATCCGAGACAGAATGCAGGAATTCCGCCCACAATGTGAAGCGTACACTGCAGCCTCCCAGTTTAATTTATCAAATCGGATGAAAAAACCACCCACACATTCAAATTTTATTCCTGGAGGTCCCCGACCATCCCCATAGTACTATTTTTAGGTCCCTGACCCAATTTCTCAGCTGCCAGTCCCATACTGGTTTTCGTGCGCAATACCAGCTCCCAGACCTGGTATGTAATATTGTGCATGGCCCAAAAATTACACAAAGGTAATATTATTTTTCACAAACCATAGTTATTACTTAAATCAGCTATAAATTTATGAACGTGAGGAAGATCCTGTCAGAGAACCAAATTTAAATACCCAATAATAATTTTGCAGAGTTTCTCACCCTTTGCTGGCCAGCATCGGACTTCTGTCCGGATCTCCAGCGTTCTGTCATAAAATCTCACAATCAGAGACTTTAAAGACGACCAGATCCTGCGTCGGGGTCACCATTGAAAAAACTGTTTTCTCCGTTTCTTTATTGGTGCCTAAATGACAAATCTAGAAAGCAAAGATCAATCAAAATTTAATACAATCATTGTACACAAAGAATAGTTCTGCCATGCAGAATATTTTAATCGGCCGATGGTACCTTGTCCAGGACATCACCAAGATTGTAGAGTCGAAAAAATGAATCTGCAGCTTGACGGGCCTCAACTGCTCTGGGGCCTTGACTTCTCCCCCAAACCCTGCTGTCTTTAGGTCACACAGGGATGTTGTCCTTATCTAGTTGCTGAGTTTATGTCTAGACAGATCACAGATTTACAAGGTTATGGGTTGCTGTAATTTTCCATCTCATGCTGAACTGTATGGAATGAACTGTTCCCCGTTAATCTTGGCATTCTTCTGAAGAATCCCGATGCTGTGAAGTGCTCTGTGATTTTTGGCTGCAGCCTTGGAGAATGAACCTCCGTTTTGCACCTCCGTCGTTGTCAGTGCCTTACTTCACAGCGAAATAGATTGCCTCACCAGGGCACAGAAATTAATAGTTCTTACAACCAAGAAGATCCTAAATTCTTGGCATTACAGTGGCGTCCCTGGGTTTTCTTTTTTGGGTTTTTCTGCGCTTTGTCTGCTGCTCGTTCGCTGCAGGCCCCGGATCGGGGGAGGTGTAGCTCCTTTTGGCCGCAAGTTCCGTTAGCCTTGGAAATCCGGCCTCGTGACGGGGCTCCGTGGCGGCGGGTCGGGGACTTTGGCTGCGGTCTGGACGGACCCCTGTGCTCTGGTGAGTGTACTTTTTTTCCTTTTTGGTCGGACGGTGCGGTGTGTGTGTGTGCTTCCCTGCCTGGCTGTGCTTGTGCTGTTCTGGCTCTATGCCCGTGTGCTTGGCTGCCGCTGGCCTGTTTCTGTGTCCGTTGGATCGCGTGCACATTGGTCTTCTGTCGCCTTTGGTGCCGGTTCCGGGAGAGCGCCGGTGGTCCCTGGTGTTACTGGCCGTGGGGGGCCAGGCTGCCTGGTGTGCGCTATGTGGGCTGCACCCATGTGAGACAAATGCACGCTGCAAGTCCGTTTGTGCCTATCTTTAAAGATCCAGAGGAGGCGTGTCCTTAGTTCCTCTGACTTTTGGTCCTTTGTTCCCGAAGTCCAGATAGTCAGTCACAGTCTGGGTTAATCAACAACTGTTTGTTCCGGAGTCTTCAAACTGGTGATGAGGGTGAGCGGATGTTAAAGTAATTAAGTCCAGATGTCCAGTCCAAACAAAAGTGGTGTGTTTGATCCAAGAAAGGGGGTTGTAACTAGATACGTTGATCTATGCCATGCATAGTCCTTTGAAGACAGCAGGTCAGGAGGTCAAGCAACAACTCAGCAGTCCCCTCTTACAGCCACCCCCAGGCAATAAGTTTAGCTCTGCATCTAACTAAGAATTTCTAAATCCTTACACCTTCCTAAAAGTTTGCATTAATAATTAATAAACCATGTCTTAACCTGAACCATTAAATCAGCATCTATAGCAGGTTAATATATTCTAGTTCATCTTGATAGGTCCCCTCTAAATCAATCATCTGGAGAGCCAGACAGACAATGTCCCATTCTCGTCCAGGATAATTTCACTTGGTTGTTTATTGCACTTCCAAACTGACAGATATTGGTTTTTTGGTGACGACAGTGGAAGTAATTATAAGTGATTCCTTTTTCACAGCATCAACATGCCCAAATAAATGTTTTAAATCATTATCTCTTTTTATTGATATAATTATGGTAACAGGGCAAGAGGATCATCTTTAATTTAGTCTCAAAACTATTAATGCTTAAATTTGGGCCGATCAATAGACTAACACCTCCAAACTCGGGCTTCCTCAATCTGTTGTCCATCTTCTTAAAACCTAGTTAATATTTAAACATGTCAGTAAAATGCCAATGAAGGACAACAGCACTAAACTAACTGCACAGTCATACAACACTTGACTCCTCGTCATCCTTCTGTATGTTTTCCAAAATTTTTTTCTCTCACCGCACATTTTCTCCTTTTATTTTCTTCAAAATGACACAGAAACGCAGCAACACACAACAGACGTGAGAGTTATGAGCCACACACACAAACGCACCACCTGCAGGCGGAACAATCCTGTCGTGCCATGCCGACACACACCCAGACCCGACTCGGAAGAAGTAGTTGACTACAGATCTACCAAAAATGCCTCTGTGGCTCATCAACTCCCGCTCCATATATTGACAAATAAACCCGACAAAAAACACAGACCAGACAACCCAGAAAAAAGTTTCAACAATCCACCAGCAGAACCTTTTCCATCCGCTTTGTGACGAAGCTGGAACGGTAACTCTGCTGCACACATGGAAGATGTTCAAGTTCCACTCCGCTGACGGAGGAACTAAATTAAATCCAGGAAGAATAAAAGGGACGTAGACTGGACCCCCAACCGACGAACAAACACCTTTAATTCAACAAACCCAAAACATCTTGTCCGGGACCATACCATGAGCCGGCTGTTTTACCTTTACCTCCCTTTCACCACCGGAACGGGCAGGCATCTCCCCCTGCGATTAAATCTCTTAGATTCACAACTACGGAGCTCTGGATTCCCATCCTTTCTCTCTGATCGTCATCAGTATACTGCTCTCCACTCTTTTTTTTTGTTACATTTTCTATATATTTTTTTTACATTTTATGAACTTAAATCTTACCTAAGCGTCATCCAGGCACCGCGCAGAACCAATCCCAGCAGAAATGTCACAAACTGATGTAGGGGGACTCGTGTGACTTTATTAATATTTTAATAATCCTTGGGGTTGCCACCGGCTTTTGGTAAAAAGACGGAAAACTTAAAGAACAAATGAGTCACAATTTGTAGTGGGTTCTTGACGAGTTGGATTGGCCGTGGAAAATTAATCATCAGAGTCGCTAATACGTTGTACAACATTTATTTAGACAGAGACAAGAACACAAAACATATAAGACATTCATATATATATAAACAGGCACATCAACATCGCGAATTCTTCATATTTGGCTATAGCGCATGACAGGAAGTGATGATAGAGAGAAAAAGGAAGGAAGAGAATCATAATAAGAAAGATGGCGGGTACGCACGGGTTGCTAACAGCTAATCTGTTATCAAAGTGAACAAATTAATGAAAAACCGCTTTCTTTTTTCCAATCTCCGCAGGCTCTACAATATTCTTTATTCTCCTGGCCCGGCCCCTCAGTGCCCAGAGGTTCTTCTTTCTTTGGACGCTGAGAAGGCCTTTGACAGGGTCGAATGGGATTTCCTTTTTGCAGTCCTCAAAAGGGTTTGGTTTGGGGGACGGATTTATAACCTGGGTCAAGTTGTTGTATCAGTCTCCCCTTGCTTCTGTGTTAACCAATTCTTTTAGGTCCTGTTACTTCCCCCTCCACCGGGGAACAAGACAGGGTTGTCCATTGTCCCCCCTTCTGTTTGCACTCTCTATTGAACCTTTGGCTATTGCATTGCGCTCTCTAGAGGGCTATGATGGGATTTATAGAGGAGGGGTTGAAAATAGAGTGTCCTTATATGCAGACGACCTACTTTTATATGTAACAAACCCCCAAAAATCTATGCCAGCCATCCTGTCTGTTTTAAATGAATATGGTCAAATTTCAGGTTATAAAATAAATTACTGTAAGAGTGAGCTTTTCCCAATTAATAAGGCTGCACTTAGCCTTTCATATTCTCACCTACCATTTAAAATAGCTACAAACTCTCTTCAATATTTGGGTGTGGTGGTGACAAAGAGTATAGCTGGTCTGTTTGCTGCAAACTTTAAGCCGCTAATTGAACGCACTATCCAGGACTTGGAAAGGTGGTCCCATCTTCATATCACCCTAGCAGGTAGAATCAATATTATAAAAATGACTGTCCTTCCAAAATTTTTGTTCTTATTCCAAACTATTCCTATAATAATACGAAAATCTTTCTTCTCAACCCTTGACTCAATTATTTCCAATTTCATATGGAACAAGAAGAAACCCAGAATTAGGAAAGCTTATATGCAGCGACCAAAACTGAGTGGAGGTATGGGACTACCTAATTTTCAGTTTTACTATTGGTCATGTAATATTCGTGCTCTATCATTTTGGGTACAGTTTGATAAGCAGGATGAGAATCCTTTTTGGGTACAAATGGAACATAATTCCTGTGGTTTGACTTCCTTGACTGCCCTCTTGTTTTCTCCAATGCCTTTATCACTGCACTATGTTAAGAATAACCCTATTGTAACCCAATCTCTGAAAATATGGTCTGCTGTGAGGAGGCAGCATGGTTGGCATAATGGATCCCTGCTAGCCCCCATTTATCCAAGCCACCTTTTCCCACCCTCTGTTATAGATGACTCCTTTCACATTTGGAAACATAATGGTATAGCCAATATGAAGGATCTATTTATAAATAAAATATTTTCTACCTTTTTACAGCTACGGAGGAAATTCAACTTACCCCAATCTCACCTTTTCAAATTCTTCCAGATTCGTAGTTATATTAAAACGAGCGTACCCTCTTTTCCTAATCTTCCTGAGGAGTCCCCTTTAGAATCACTGTTCAACTTCAAACCCTCAAAAAGGGGAGCTATCTCCTTCATTTATAATTTCTTGTCAAGTCAACAAAGTCCATCACTACAATTTATAAATCTGCATGGGAGGACGATCTGGGGGTGACCTTGACAGCAGAGCAGTGGCAGAGAGCCCGGGAGGGGGTGCACACAGCTTCAATTTGTGCCCGACATGGCCTCATTCAATTTAAGGTGTTGCATCGTCTTCACTTTTCCAAAAAATTAAACTGTCAAGATTCCTCCCGGATGTGGACCCAATGTGTGACAGATGCAGGCTCTCACCGGGCTCTCTGGCTCACTCATTCTGGCTTTGTCCTAAATTACACAACTATTGGACTTCAATCTTTAACACTCTTTCAGAGGTTCTCAAGATAGAGATCCAGCCAGACCCGAAGATAGCCATTTTTGGCGTAGTGGGAGAGAACAATAAAAACCTATCTGGAAACAACCTTAAAATGACCAAATTTGTCACTTTGCTGGCCCGGAAACTGATTCTTTTAAATTGGAAGAGTGCTCATCCACCGAACTGGACCCATTGGATGAGAGAAATTCTACAGCTCCTCAAACTTGAAAAGTTGAGATTCACTATACGTGGATCTTTAGATAAGTTTGAAAATATTTGGAAGCCTTTTATGGACTACATTAAAGCTAGGCTTTGATCTCCCCTCCCCTCACAAAGGCTCCGTGATTGCAATAAACTTGAATATCTATACATACGATATCCATTTGCTTCACCACCTGTCACAATGTGCCATTTTTTTTTTTTTTTTTCTGGTTCAGTTGATGCAACTGCAAAATGTGAATGTATGTAAGTTTGTTAGTTCGTCTTTTTGTTTTCTCTGTTTGTAGTTTTTTCCTGAAAAAGTCAATAAAAACATATTTAAAAAAAAAAAAAAAAAAGTGAACAAATTAATAAAGAGGGGCAATTCTCGAACTAATTAGCTGCCGAATAATGGGGAAGTGTGGTCCGGACGTGGTCAGTGACGCACGGACCGGTCGGAACCGTCAACACTGGGAGACACCAAATCTTATCTCTTTCAGCCTTACCCTGGAGGAAGTCTGGCGCTTACTTGTCGGCGCATCGGTTGGCACAGTTCGCAGTGGCCTTCTCCGGGAATCGTGTTCAGCCGATGTCTCTCTGGAGGTCTCCGGACGTAGCGCGTGACTCGGCGGGTCGTACCGCTTTCTTTCGTGGGTCGGTTCTCAGAATCCGACCGGCAGGCTGAGATGACTGGTGTCCCGGTTGGTGACTGGTCGGCAGGGATCAGCAGAAAAAAGTTCGATTGCACGTTAAAAGTTGACGTGCGCCCCCAAAAGAAAAGACGGGCCAACAAAAATCAAAATTGTGAAACTAAGGCGAAACCTCTGGGGATTTGGCAAGAGTTCTCGGCGTGGGCTTTCGGGTGTCAAACGTCGCGCGTTTGAACACTGCAGCAGCACAAAACGCTTACGAAAAAGTTATCAAACTTACAACTAACTTCGTTAGTTGAGATTCGTGATTGTTCTATCAAAAGTCGATGTGGCTCGTGCCAAGCTTCTGTAAAAATTTGAGGACAAGAATGTGCAAAAGCAAAATCAACTATGTAAATAAAATAAAGCAACCAAATTGATTTCAGAGTGTTACCGTACCACAAAATTTCCAAGAAAATAAAAATGAAAGTTTCAAAAGAAAGGAGAAGAAATTTAAGAAGGCAAGAGAGTAAGAAAGCAAGAGACAAGAGTGCAAGCGTAGAGAAGAGGACAAAGGACTGATCTGGCTTTATACTCCCCGAATATTCATGAACGTTTATGCAAATAAATGGGGTAGGATCAATATTGTCCAATTCGAAGCAGGGAATTCTCCCGCGGATTCCGGAGCATTGCATTCTGGGAGATGAAGTTTTTGATCTTTTGTAGTCCACAAGTTTAAACAACATTTAAACCGTCAGGGTGTGTAAACAAACATCACAAACGCAAATATCACAGTCGTGTCACACAGAATAATAACTTTTAACCTTTCATTTAAAAACAGCCTTTTGGAAGATCAGGTTATAAATGACAGGAATTTAACACACAAAATTAACCAGCTTAACTTCACAGTCTTTCTTTTCAGGTGTTCTTGAATGTTATATTCTCCTCAGTTATGACAGTTTTACGGAAATCATAGTAGTTTTGTCCTGTAAGAAAATTGTTTATATAAACTTTTTATCGTCTGTTCAGAAGACGAGAGAGATTTCTGTCTGGTCCTCTTTCAAATGCCGCATTCTTGGAGGGGGTTTTATGGCACTTTGTGAGGGTCTTTGTGAGGGTTCCTTCATTCCGGGTGTCATCTCGGACCAGAGTTATAGGCTTCAAAGTGGTTTCGGATTGGTTACCATGGTAATGTTGGTTTTATGGTTTACAGATGTGGTCCTGGACAAGAGTTTGCCATGGCAACCTGGACATTCTCGAATTTATGATTTTGGTGCTTTGTGATCCGTTGGTACGGGGTGAAAGGTTTCAGGGCTGCAGAGGCGGCTTTAATATAATAAAATAAAGATCCGAAGAGGAATCCTACACTGATTTAATTCTTCGATGTCCCGCACTCAAGCGTCGGCAGAAAACGTGGTGCCAGAAACATATGGGGGACACACAGCAGCCTCACGGAAACAGCCCAGATGATCAGGACCGTGTCAACACAAGCGCTTCCAAAGGGTCCCTCATCTCTTAAAGTCCTTTACTGGGTAGAACCACACAAGCTATATCACTTGGACCTGGAGCCAGAGGAGGAACGCAGCGCCCAGCAGAAAAAAACCTAAAAATGGAACAAGATATGGCGAGATGAAAATCTTTAAACAAACAGATTCCCAGATGGTCACATGATCTCGAAAACGTTGAAATACGTTTATTATCTGTCATGAATCCAGCCTAGTGAGTGTCATGCTACAAGTTTCTTTCTGTGGCACGGACCACGGTGGACCACGGCATTTGCTTTAGTGTGCACTGTTCAGTATCCCGTCTACATAAGGTGACATCAAGTCATCAGCCATGTCTGAGTCTGAGTTTATATAATATGTAATTCTACTCACCACTTTTGTTGGAATTTGTCATGTCTGTACAAATACTGTCTGACTGGGAACCCCCTGAAAGGGATCACTGCTTCTCAATCCTCTGGTCTGAACATGACCACCTGCACAGATACTGAATAACCAGGAATCACTTTTCCTTCTTAAGGGCCTTAATGTAGCTCCAGAACCAGCTCCATCTGATAACTGGGACTCTCAAGGTTGACTTGCTGAGAAGGAGTCTGGTGTCTCCTACCTTTCTTGATTTTGGGATCACCAAAAGCTTAGCTTGTTTCCCAATATAGTAACTTGGTGATCCAAATGCAGGACAGTGGGAAGGCAGTTTGGTGGGTGCCTGAACACTTCTTTCACTTTTGTTCTTTGTACCTGTTGGATGTTAAAAGTATGCTGTTTTTACCAGGCCCCTGCTGTGGTGAAGAGTAAACTTGTGGCCAGACCAGTTTAAGGTTTCTGAATAAATTCCTTTAAAGGGAGAGTTGAGTGCAAAAAGGAAGAGAAAAACTTCCTGCTGGTCTTAAATAACACTTAGGTGTAAAGAAAAACAACTACAACTTAGAATAAAAATAATAATAAAAAAAAAAGTAATAATAATAATAATAATAATTATAATAATATTTTCACTGCTGATAGTGTGTGTGTGTGGCTTCTTCTGTACTTTTAGCCTGCGCAAAACCAACCGCGTTATCTGCATACAACTGGGCTTGGAAACCATCACAGGTATCAAAAAATTCATTAATGTACAAGGAAAACAAAATAAGTCCAAGTATGGACCCCTGAGGGACCCCAACAGGACAGTCCAGGTAAGGGGATTTGGCACCACTGACCACCACACACTGCTTTCTGTCAGCGAGGTAAGATCCCTTCCATTTAAGAGCGGATGTAGAGAAATTAAAACGGGACAGCTTGGCCAACAGTACTCGGTGGTCCACGGTGTCAAAGGCCCTTTTAAGATCAAGGAAAATGGCACCCACACAAGCATTTCTTTCCAGTAGACATTTGGTTTTTCCAACAAACATAGTGATGCTGACCACCACCTGGAAGAGTGAGGGAATGATAAAGCAGTCTTTTTTTGTGATGCAACATTGCCTGAGGCATCAAGGTACAGTGTCAGTGGGGTCCTCCTTAGATGCTCAACACCGGTAATTGCTCCAGTCTCAGTGTGCATGTGTACACCAAAGGGGTTAACCTGGAAGAGTTGCATGTAGCTGGGCATTTCGTGATATTTACTGTCAGATTCCTTCAATATGTTCTATATGGCTCCAAGTGATCCTTTCAGGTTTTTTTACTTTCCTGCTTGACTCCTCATTTGTGACTACTTTGTCAGCACTCCATCTATTTTCCAGTGGGAACTTCTGTTGGTCATCCCCTGGATCAGTGGTGCTCAAACTGTGGTATGAGTACCACCAGTGGTACGCGAGCGCTCTCTGGTGGAAAACGGGGGAACTTCATGACTTTCCAGATTTTCACTTTTTTTTTTTTAAATCGGAAACATACAATGCACTATAAACACAACATTTCAAACGAAATTAGGGTAAAAAAAAATAACCTCAATAAGGAATAAACATCTCTCCTTTGTGTAAAGCTAATTGATCTTTCGGTAAGCACCCTCTTCCTAGTTACTGTTGCTAGGTCGGACAAACTTGCTGCTCCTGCATTAATTCGCTATTTTTCTGATGTGTATCATCAGTGTTGATATTATATTATAATAATGCTGTAGCATAGGGCTTTTAAGCCTCTGTACTGTGGAGTCACAGCAGTGTGACGTTGTTACCGTAAAGCATCTGATATATATGTGTGTAATGGAACGGCGGATTCAGAATAAAAAGAACACAGTGAGCACAGTCGTTGTCAGACAATTATTGAACATAACAAACGCCATGGTGAGATATTGCTGCTGGTGACCTGCAACAGTGACTCAAGGTGTTCAGACCGTTTGGAAGGGGCATTTTTTTTTTCCCTTTCCCAAGCCAAAACAAACGCTGGAAAAATGCAGACTGTGAGTTAAGTTATGTGTCCATCCACACAAGCAACTGAATGTGGGGAAAGTTACAAAACACATCTACATTTACTCCAAGGTAAGTTTACTTTGTTTATTAGATGATTGATTTAACCACCGTTTAGTAAAAGTAATAATATGATTTAGCGGCAGCGAGGGTGATGAGTTCTCTGTTAGCATTAGCTCTGGTCCATAGTGTCGATGACTTCTCCACTATGGACCAGAGCTCGCTATCCACCTATAAGCCTGCCTTGTTGTCTGCAAATATATATGGCCCTGGATATCTCGTTTGTTAGGTATAATGTGAGGCCTGTGATATTAACATCACTTTATTAATTATATTAATACAATGCTGCGACTGTTTCATGTTAACATAGCTCTGGTGTGGGATAGACCTATGGACCAGAGCTAATGCTATTGATCAGATGCAGCGTTGGAACTCTGACACTGGTCTTCTGGTTCTCTGACAGACAGACATGGCTTGATTGGTTCTTCACCAAGTGATGGATGCTCATTGAGGTGGACTATAAAGTACTTTAGCATCAATGATTTCCAACTTTCCCTCTTGAAACAGAAACAAAATCCTTCACAACCAATGGCGGATGTTTTTATGGACTTGACCAAAGTGTCATAATGTTTACGGTCAGAATTTCTAGGCGCACCCATGGAGTGGAGGGGTTCCAGTTCGTTGTCGTCAGGGGTTTGTCCCTTTTTGTGGATGACTTGGTCCTGTTGGCACCAGGTGGGGATCTTCAACTCTTACTGGAGCTGGTTGTTGGTTGGTCTGGGAGTGTTTCTGCCTTCCCTGGGAGGAGCTGGAGGAAACAACTGAAGAGAGGGAGGTCTGGGTCTCTCTGTACAAGCTACTGCCCCGGTGACCCAACTACGAATTCAGCAGAATGTAACGCACCACTGGTAAGTGGTCTAGGTTTGTAAGGAGCCAAGGGGAAAACCACTAAAACCATACAAGAAAGCACACACAGCAAAATAGGTTGAATTGCAACTATTCGTTTAGTGAAGTGAACTTGCAGGTAAAAAGAGTCACAACTTCGTTGGTCCATGCATTCCTGCTACTCTCAGTAGTGAAGATTTTATGAGCTTTTTTAGTAGGAAAATAATCAAAATTAGAGATGAGATCGGCCAGGCCCAGCTGTCGGCGGCTGTGGACATCCCTGCAGCTTCGTTGATTTCTTCCGTTTCTGATTTGACTCTGGACTGTTTTTCTCCTGTGGGCCTCTCTGAGTTGACCTCAACTATCAGTAAAGCTAAACCATCTACATGTCTGTTGGATCCCATCCCAACTCGACTGTTCAAGGATGTTATGTCCTCTATTGGTATATCAATTTTGGATCAGATTAACCTATCTCTACAATTAGGATATGTGCCACAGGTTTTTAAAGTTGGAGTCATTAAACCTTTGCTCAAGAAACCATCCCTTGACATCTTGGCAAACTATAGACCAATATCCAACCTTCCATTTATCTCTAAAATTCTGGAAAAAATAGTTTCTGCTACCAGGCACCTTTTTTATGGAACCAGCTACCAGTTTGGGTTAAGGAGGCTGATACCATCTCCATCTTTAAAACTAAATTGAAAACATTTCTGTTCAGTAAAGCCTACAGTTAGTCTAATCTATAGTGTGTAGGGGCTAATAGTTATAACTATAGTTGTAGTAGTAAGACTTGAGTAGCTCGTCTTAATCACAGCTTCGTCATAGTTATGCTGCTATAGGCCTACGCTACAGAGGGACACCAACATGATCTGCTGAGTGGTGTCTCCACTGCTCTTCTCCTTTTTCTTCCCTTTCTTCCTCCCTTCCTCCTCCTCCAGCTCATTTATAATTATTTGGGAGCACCCTGTTACTGAAACTGTGCTCCATTTTCTTTGCTTTCCTGTGTTTGTTGTGCTGTTTCTGCCCCCTTTTCTCTTTGTGTATTTGCAGGCCAGAGTTTCCTGGGTTTCATGCTGACTTGCAGTTCCATCCTCTGTCCATCCCGGGGTTCTCCTCCACTTGTGTTTGGGTGCCGACTGGCATGGTGATCGGCGACCTGGTCCTCTAGCCATCTCATCCCAGTGCTGCTGCCTCCATCTGTTTATATTTATATATCGCATCCTTTTGTTTGAAATCCTACCCTTCTCTTTTCTTAAACCCAAAACCCCCTCCTCCTCCCCCCTCCCTCCCCTTTTCTTCTCGCACACACCTCACCTACACTCCACCCGCACATTACTGATACTCAAGAGCCTATCATGGCTCATTACGCTGACCACACGCCCAAGGGCCCTCCATAGCCCGCTTGCATTCACCCTACAACAATTCCACTACTTCTTTATTATTATTTTTTACTTTTTCTGTCCTACATCCTCTTTCTGTCCTCCATCTTCTCTCTGTCCTCCATCCTCTCTCTGTCCTGTCTCCCCTCTTTTCTTTTTCTACCCGGCTGGCCTTCGGCAGGAAGGTCCCCCCATATGAGCCAGGTCCTGCTCAAGGTTTCTTCCTCTTAAAGTGGAGTTTTTCCTTGCCACTGTTTGGTATAAAGGTTTTTTTTTCTCCCTACGTGGGAGTTTTTTACCTGCCATTATCATTGATTGGAATTAATTATATAATCTTAGTTGATGATATTTGCTCGGGGGTCATGCTCTGGGTCTCTGTAAAGAGCCTAGAGACAATTGTCATTGTGACAGACGCTATATAAATAAAATTGAATTGAATTGAATTGAATTAACACAATATGAAATACAAATGAGTTACAATGAAATAAAAATGGGCCCTGTAAAATAAGAAAAAAAACAAGTCCTGTCTGTCAAAAGTCAATAAAGTCTGTGTCCTCGCTGTGATTGCTGTCACAGTAAAATATTCTGTTGTCTGGGATTTCTTATTCAAGTGTCCAGTGTTCAATGTTGTGGAGTATCAGTGTATGTGAATATGTGTGACAGTCCTGGCGGCTGACACCCTCCTACCACCAGGTGGAGTATCGAGGCAAAGGTTCTCAGTTCTATGAAAAACCACACCTGGCAGCTCGACATCAAGTTGAATAGATCTTCTGAAGAAGTTCCCATACTGTCCATAAGACCTTACCTGTTTCGTTTCAGAAACAGGAATTCAACATTTTTTATAATCAACTTGTACAACTATCACTCTAAAGCATACTAATATAACACAAAGCATAACATACAGTATACGCAGTCATTACATTTTAAGGCCTTTCATTACGCTTCAGTTCAATAACTCTATATCTCAGTCAATATTTGTATCATGGCACAGTAGTATTATACCATCGGCACATATTACTGTATTTTTTTTTTTTAAAGATTTTTTTTGGCTCTAGTGGCCTTTATTGAAAGTGGAGAGACAGGAAGGGGGGCAGAGAGAATGGGGAAGACATGCGGGAAAGAGTCGCTGAGCCGGGAATTGAACTCACGACCAGCCGCACGAGGACTGTAGCCTCTGTATATGGCCGCCTGCCCTAACCACTGCGCCACCGGGGCGGCAATATTACTGTATTTTACTGTATAAAGATAGTAGCTTTAAACCTGACACATATGGCTCTACTAACATTTACCCACTATTAGGTAAAAATAGAAATATATTTAAAGGTAGGGTGGGAGATCTTTTTTTGCAGCATTTTTTTTTTTTACAATATTTACTGAAAACCTTTTCACATTCCCAATGCACCCACTGAAATAGAATGTTTGCCAAAAAAACCAAAATGTTTTGGTCCGGTCTAGAGGGTATAATCAGAGAAAAGCTCTGAACAATCAATGTACTGATCATCTTTACATTTATTGGCTGCCTAATACGTCCATCAAATATCAATGCACTGCCGCCTTCATGTAGTCGTGAATCGTGTGAAGGCGTGGTTTCAAGGGGTGAGCTGAAGAGAAGGAGGCAGAACCTTTGGGAGGAGGGAGGGAGTGTATATTTTCAAAATCTCACTTGAGTTGGATTGCTGGAACAGTTTTTTCAAACAACTCCCACCCTACCTTTAAATAACACACATTTTCTGAGTTAACTCATAGCTCTTAACAATAACTGTATAAACATTTACATTATTCAAAAGAGTAACACATTAAAATGAACATATTATGATACTTCAATACCCTCTTACCATTTAATAGTGTTTAGTTGGCTAATAAGCAACATTAATATAAGCAGTTTGCTCGATATTAATAACTAGGCTGCAAGCATCGACCAATTCAATTGCAGCCGCCTGCTTGACACAGTATACACAGTTAGCAACATTAGCATAACACTGCTTTCTTACCAAGACCAATCGAGGAAAGAACAAAATAAATATGGGACTTTCCACTCTGGAGCGTCTCCAGGTATTTCACTATTTCACAGGTATTTTTCTTTATGGACTCACTTGTGTTCATAACCAATGTGTTTTAGCAACTATAAACTTCTTGAAAATTCGTTAAACTTCTCTTTTCTTAATGTTTGGATCGCTATTAGTTTGTCTCCATCTCCTCTCCACACACATACACCTGATTACAGAGATACGCCGTGATCTGTGACCTGTCAATCAAATTCAGCCAGAGCCGGGGCTTAACCAACTCTGCGTTCTGACTGACCTGTCATCTCTCACTCTCAGCATAGAAATAGTATATTTAGATCAGCATTTAATTACTTTTGAACCCATTTTCTGCCACTTGGTTACAAGATAATGGATGGATGAATGACCGAAGAGTGACATGGATAGTTGAGACCAGATTGCTGTTCATGATGTTTGTGCTCCTCATTGATTTAACCAGGACTTCCCTTCCACCAACCATTACCCATAAATCTTTCCTTTGCTCTTTGGTTCCCTTTTTGAATTGTTCCATTTTATTTGAATTCTGATGACAGGAAAACCTAGAAAACATTGCCAAGATTGTAAGCATAAGTTAAATATCTGACCATTCAGTGCAGTATGTGTGAATACTGTCATTGCTAAAGAGCAGTACTTCAACCTGTTGATGCAGGTACCAAATCAGTTGGAATAATGTGAAGAAGAGAGGTAAATCATTTCTCTCGTTACACCTATTAACTCTTTAGTTTGGGTTAGACTTAACTTTAAAAAAAATAGTTACATATCAAAAAAAGTCCTAGATTCCTAAGTATTTAGTTATCCAACCCTGTCGAATACTGGTAGAGATAAAAATTACTGTACCCCTATTTATTTAATCTTGCTCTTGCGTTTTTGTGCACACCAGCATCTTCTGTACCATGTGAAAAGGGTGTTTTTAAAGGCCAGAGAGGTTGTATCAAAGACAAGGAATCACTTAAAACAAAAAACAGTTGAGGACTGTTATTTCTGAATAAAAAAATAATTAAGGGCTCCCTTGTCCTGTACATCACTGTCCAAGTTACACAAGCATATTCAGCCCTCTTCCTGGTTCCACCAGCACTTCCATTGTCCTCTATCTGCTCAGGTCCATGACATTCTCCTAAAGTGACAGAAAACCTTTATTACACAACCTGCCATATCATATGATACTTCCATACTCAAATACATTCATGACATATTTTATTCTACACATATGTGAGCCCAAGAGTCATGACAGACACTAATATTTAATACTCCACAACCAGCTGTGTTTGAGATCCAGCTGCCTGTGATTATACACCTGACCGGTAGGTGGTGTTGTGTGCACGTGAAGTTTATAGTAATGAACCCTTTCTGGAACCGACTGGCTGAGTTGGTTCGGTACCTCATGATGCTTCATTTCACCACCAACAGTAGTTGCACTTTATAGACGGTCCCTAAGTTTGCGTCTCACACAGACCGTTGTGTAAAGACACCAACGTTGTTTGTGCTGTTGAAAGTACGTCTCGTTTTGGTAACTGATGGCTTGTAGCTTATTCTCTGTGTTGCAGTAGATGGACTGAGGCAACGTTCATGTTTTACAGCTTTTAATGCGGTAGTTATTGATTCCGGAAGTGGGAATCTGTGAATATCCGGTCAAGTTTACCGGACCGGGGGGCGGGGTTTGTCCTGGAGCTGCTGGCTGTTGTAGCAACGAAAAGGAGAACGAAGAGGAGAACTGCTGGATATCATGGAGCAGAACCAGAACCCAGAGACGAACCGGGACTCGGAGCAGACTTGGAACAGTCCGGAGTCCAGCAGCAGGACCGAAGCGGACTCTTCCTCTGCCAAGCAACAGGTCGGTGTTCAAGTTTGGGTCTCTGGTGATAATCTGGCTGCTGCTGATGATCCAGACGGTTTATTTTATTAGACATCAGTCCATTTGATCTGGTCGTCAGATAACAGTCTTTCAGAAGGACTGGGTTTTAATGTAGGTCATAAAAAGAGATAGTTTATTCATAGCGTGTTTGGAAACATGGCGGCGCACGTCGACGCAGCGGTTTGAAGCTTTTTTTCCACCCCAACCCGTTTTACATTGTGATGTTCAGGTACAGCTTGTCTACAGCGGTCATAACGCCTAAGAATTGTTAGTTGTTGTAAATATATCGCTGCTGACAGCAGCTGTACAGCAGCAGAGGCCTCCAGAGCAGCGGGCTTTGTTTGGGCTTCTAACCGGGAGGGAGACACCGACGGCGGCGGAGGGAGGAGCGGGGGGAGCCGGTCGGCCTCCAGGCTCGGCTAAAGGCTAAGATACACAAGCAGGGCCCTATGAAATCCGTTTTATTTTTTCTGTTCCAAATTCTGTTCCATGTTCGGTGTTTTTCAGTTTTTAATTTTTGAGAATTCCGTCTTAAGCATTTTATGCAAGTTTAACCGAAGACGGTATATAAGTAATGAAATATAGACAATTTATGCAATTATAACTGTTCTTTTTATGAAATAAGAAATAAAATGAACTCAAACACGTAAAATCTATTTAAAGTGCAAAAAAGAAATTGCAACAGCAGTAAAATAATCGCTTTAGCTTGTTCAATTTCTTCTGTTATCAGACTCATAGTTTTTCATGACGTACCTGAGATTTTTCAGGTATGTCATGACAAACTGTGTCTGATAACAGAAAAAAACTATTCTCGATATCGGCATGACGTCACGCACCATGTGATCGGCCATGGTTACACTTCCGGTTTTAGCTTGAGGGGGGCAAACAACATTGTGTCCAGGTTCCTTTAACTATTTCACGTCTTTATTGTTTTTTAACTTTGTTTGACGATCGTCACGTGTACCTGTGGTGGCGAGGATGGCTTACCTAGATCAGGATGAGTTGAAGCCAGAGGCCTTAGCGAGGTATAAAGCCAAATTGGACATAGTCGGTCTAGATTTGTGTCCTTACAAGCACACAGCCGATTCTTGAATAAATAACCCCAAACAATCGCCTCGTTTGGGGTACCCAGATGTGTACCATTACCTTGTAAAAACTCCTCTTAAGTAAAAGTTTTTTTGAAACTATTTTAAATATTTATACACCAATGCACAGTCCCCAATACATAAAGAATTAAATTTAGCTCTGCTAAAACGTGACACGGACCCCTGGCCTGACTGTCCGGACTTTGGTTTGTGTGGGAACACAGATGGAACATAATCTGGGTGATCCTTCTGGTTGACCTTTCTTCCTGAAAATATATATTTAAAATTTGAAATTAGAGGCTAGATATATTATGGAGTCTCTCGACAGTCACTTAGGTCAGCAGCCCCAGCAGACAGACCTAGCATTTTTTTTTTTTTTTTTACCAGACCTCAACGATCTATAATGGGGCCTCCCCAAACACGTCAAAATATTAGATCTAAACACAGAAATTAAAAACTAAAATATCTTGAAAAAATACGATTTCTTACCTGTTACAAAGTGTGCTGAACAAACATACTCGTAGTCTGATTTGGGCACCCATAATTTCCCTGGAGTATCTTCGTCTGTTCTGTTAATAGCGTGCAGCTATTTTCTTCTTTCAGGCTCAGTAGCCTCGCTAGGAATCATACAAAATGACAAATGCGACTGGCGAGCAACATTGTTGGTGCAGTTGAACACACAACAGTTCTTCACCATCTTTCCCCCAATCGTAAACTGCACGAAGTGGCCCGGATGTTCGTGGTCGAGAATATTTACTATAGCTTATGTAGATACCTAGCAACAGTAACGAGGGAGGAACGGGAGGGGGGCGGTGCTTACTGAAGGGTCAATTATGTTCTAATAGAACCTGACTTACTTGATTTCGTGGGTTACATGACACGGTTGCCCATGGTAACTGGAATGGCCATGGTAACTTTGATGCACGTCTGCTCTGTGTCCCCAGAATCAGAACTAAACATGGAGAGTCAGTTTTTAGCTTTTATGCTCCGCAGATCTGGAACAATCTCCCAGAAAACATCAGGTCTGCTTACAGTCTAAGTTCTTTTAAATGAAGGTTAAAGACTCACCTGTTCACTGCTGCCTTTGACCTTGGTGGTCTGATTTGAACAGGGGCTAGAGTCCCAGGAACCTCTTTGAGCTCTGTAGAGGTCCAGTTCTGTTATCACTTTTTTATATTTTTCTTTCAAAATGCCGTGATTGTGTTTGCCACATTGTAGCTTTTACTTTTTAAAATCTTTGTTTTAAATTATTTTATCTTTGCTTTGAATTCTCCTGTTTTTATCAGCTGTTTTCATTGTATTCAAATGTCCTGAAGCTGTGTAAAGCACTTTTTTTGATAATTATGTCACACAACTAGTACACAGCTTTGTAGAATGACCTATATTCCAACAAAGGAAGTGGCGTAAACACCAGATCAGATCTTTAAATCATGTTTTTCTTAGGTGTGCTTTTTTACAAGATTTGTACAAACCCATCAGTGGAAGGAGAAAGTGACACATTGAAAGCGACAACAACACCCTTGTTTAGTGCCTTTCTAGTCCACTCAAGGTGCTTTTACTACGCAAACAGCTTTACCTACCTACTACGTGTATATACAGTATATTAGAAAGATTTATTGTAGGGATGCACGATAACTGTTTTTTAAAACTGATACCGATAACCGATAACTTTCAGCTCCCAAAGGCAGATACAGATACCGATAACCAATTACACACACATATACCTGAGATCATTACATCAATACTATGAACAAAATCAAAAATAGTTTTGACTCTTTAAATGAGCAGATATTTATTTTTTCCAATGAACAACTATTGGCAAGCATCTCAAACATTTTCGTAAAGCTATCAAACAAACGTACTTGATATCTCACAACAACATAAATGGGTACATTACTTGCTGATATAAAAGATAAAGGCTCCTTGAACTGATGGAAATACATGCATCAGAATTACAAACTGAAAAGGATTTACATTTAAAGGATTTTGACTTGTGGTTCCATTTAAATTAATACCTTTAAAAAAAGATTTATTTATTTTTTTATTTTTTTTAATGGAAGCTCTAGATGAGGGAAAGCAGAGGGGAGAAGTGCGCAGGACACTCGTCTGCTCATCTCTTAGTTTTGGTTCTTTGCATTAAAAGCATAACTAGTGAGTCAGAGCTGAAAAAAAAATTTCTCCCAGTCGGACATACACACAACTCAAACCACTTTTTTTCTGGCATCAATATCAGGTAGATCAATATCAAGACAAATATCTGGTATCAGTATAAACCCATCAAAATCTATACCTAATTAACACTTAATTTGGACATCAAATGTCCACCTGACAAATGCCCGGTTATCAAAGTAATTTGGTCCATTTCAGTATTGAGCTCAGATGATCCATCTGTTGATGTGGAAGTTCAGTTAGGATGGTCATATGACCAGCTTCTGTCATCATTTTTACAAAGTCACACTATGTACTGTCAGCAACCAATAGACTAGTATGCAGCACATACTGGACTCTACATTTAGAAAATGCAATATATACTATACAGGGAAAAAGGCCTAAGATGTTTGCTTTGTTTTGCAGAAAAATGGGAACAAGAAGACACCCAAACATTATGGTCAGCCCAGTCTTCCATCACGTCTGAAGAAACACCAACGTATTCACTCTGGAGAGAAGCCATACACCTGTGATCAGTGTGGATCTGCTTTTACCAGATCAGATCGTCTAAGGGAGCACCAACGTATTCATACTGGAGAGAAGCCATACACCTGTGATCAGTGTGGATCTGCTTTTGCTGCATTGACTGATCTAAAAAAACACCAACGTATTCATACTGGAGAGAAGCCATACAGCTGTGATCAATGTGGATCTGCTTTTACCAGATCAAATACTCTAACAAAACACCAACGTATTCATACTGGTGAGAAGCCGTACAGCTGTGATTTCTGTGGGGCAACCTTTCCTCAATTATATTGTCTAAAAATACACCAACGTATTCATACTGGTGAGAAGCCGTACAGGTGTGATCAGTGTGGATCAGCTTTTAGACATTCATATAGTCTTATGCAACACCGACGTCTTCATACTGGTGAGAAGCCGTACAGGTGTGATCAGTGTGGATCAGCTTTCAATCAGTCAAATAGTCTTATGCAACACCAACGTCTTCATACTGGCGAGAAGCCGTACAGGTGTGACCAGTGTGGATCAGCTTTCAATCAGTCAAATAGTCTTAGGATTCACCAACGTCTTCATACTGGTGAGAAGCCGTACAGGTGTGATCAGTGTGGATCAGCTTTCAATCAGTCAAATAGTCTTAGGATTCACCAACGTCTTCATACTGGTGAGAAGCCGTACAGGTGTGATCAGTGTGGATCAGCTTTTAGACATTCAAATAGTCTTAGGAGTCACCAACGTCTTCATACGGGTGAGAAGCCGTGAGAGGCAAATACATTTGTGTGTGCAGACTGAGAAAAGGGTCATATGAGCATATCAAGTCTGAGAAAGCATCAACTGAGCATTTTTGTGCCTCTATTTAGAAAGTAGATGTATTCAGATATAGAATAACTTCATTTTGTCTTCAGCAGTGCTTTTGCTTTTTTTTTTTTTACATTTTTATTTTATTTCATGTTCTCTGGTAGTAATATGATCAAATGAAAAACTGCAGCTCCTGGACGATGTAAACGTATTTCAACAACAGATACTTACATAAACATGAAACACATGGATTGCAAATAATTGCATTTCATTGTGCATGTACTGAATTTATTTTCTTTGTCACTTGTCCTGAGATTACATTCACATGTCATCTTAACAAGCTTTCTGCCCTTTCATAGATGAAGCAGTTAATTAATAACAGTAACGGCAAGTGTGAAGTGAGACTGCTACTGCTAGTTTGGTCCTACCATTTTCCATTCCTTCGTAATCAGCTCTCACTGGCAATTCCTTCGTGGGCGGGGGGCGGGAAAAACAGCGCCTTTATAGAGAGTGGCGATGCTGCCATCTGGAGGATCAAACACTAACTACAATGTTCAAAACTCTGATATTTATTTTGAAGCTCTGCCTAGGAACCCCAGTGACATGTATTAGACCCAGTTGATGTCTATAAACGTCAATGGAAGTGAATGAGTTAACACACTTCATGTGAATGTTCCATTAAGTTTTTTGTAATTGTCCTGAGTGAGAAATTCTCTTGAGGGAAAGCAGCTGCACCATACGCCAATCTGGTTTTCGAATCCTCTGCAATTCAAGTTAATCATAATTCATTTAGCACTAAAAGGGAAAATTTGTGTCACAGTATTTATCATTTAAGTTTCTTCAAAGAATCATTCTAGAAGGTTCTAGCTGTGGGCAGGAAGGATCTCCTGTAGCCTTCGGTGCAATGGTACTGTTGTCTGTGCTGGACACTTGTCTTTCTGTTGCACATGGGGAAGAAGTTAATCTTTGTTTACAACTATTTTTACCTGCTTGAATTGTAAATAAATTTTTCTACAACACTGCTGTTTTCTCCTGTTTTCTCAATCATTTTGTGAAGATATCTTAAGGTCAGCAAGTGGTAGTTTTTTGTTTTTTTTAAACCACTATTACTATTTTTGTTTAGCCTTGTACACATTGCTGTTCCAGTTATGTGCTGTTTTGTTTGTGAGGAAATTTCCCATTTTTTTTAATAAAGATCACCGTCTAAAATATGTTGTTTGCTAATTGAAGAAAAATTCGTGATTATTGATAATACTATTAGTTAAGATCATCTTTGGATGTGGTGTCAGGGGGGTGGGGGGGGTCACAAGTCAGTATCTTTTTGAGCCGGTCCAAAGCCCTGGTAAATGCAACTGCCATCAGTGCTGTTGGCCTACAGGGTGTTGGTGGAAATTGGCTACTGTTGGATGAAGAAGGAGAGGAGGAGGGTGTGTCCTTATGTAGAGAGAAATCAGAGACTAGGAACTTTGAATGTTGGGACTATGACAGGAACAGCTAGAGAGTTGGTTGACATGTAGAGGAAGAAGGTCGTAAGATAAGCAGGGGTTAAAGTATTCCGGCCCCCGGCCGGATCTCCGGCTTTTGACTGATTTAGGGGGAAAAAAAAAAAAAAACGCACAGAAACACGTTATTTCTGAGTGGTCTTAAAACGCAGGCGAGGTGAGCCGGTGGTTTTTTCTCAGGCAATCAGAAGAACGGAGGCAAAATTCAAGTGTCTCTGGATGGGGACAGAGGAACAGGGGACAGAGCCAGAAGCTGCCTGCTACCTGACTGTGTGTTGTGCTCCATGAAGTTAGTCTATAGCAGAAAAAGGAAAAAAGCTCTTCGCCGTCACGAAGGAGACGCCGGATATAAAGGACAGCTGCTTTCCCGGAGCAACAGCGCTGTGGCTGCTGCTCCGGGAAAGCAGCATGCTCGATCCTGTCCAGGATCCTGTGGTAGCAGGCAGTGGTGGAAAGTAACGAGTTATATGTACTCACATTCCTGTAATTAAGTAGTTTTTTTGAGTAATTGTACTTTTTTGAGTACATTTTTTCCCGTGTACTTTTACTTGGGATTGAGTACAATTTCAACCTTGTAATTGTAATTCGCTACTTTTAAAAGCATTCTCGTTACTGAGTACAAAGGTGACGAAAACCCTAGCACATTCTATTTGCGCCGCAAATAGCCACAACATCTTAACTGCAGACTCTCACGTCGCCGTCCTGCACTGGTGTCATGCTGAAATTGGTTTACCTGCAGGAAAATCACCCGGTCCTTTCGCACGTCTCATTAGCCAATTGCCATTCACTAAAGACTATTTAGCCAATGAAATTGACAAAATAATACCGCCTGAAAGTGCACAGACATATCAAGAAGAAACTAGACATTGTTGTGAGATGGAGACTGACACAGAGAGCATGGAGACAGAGGAAAGCAAGGAAACAACGGAGAATGACCCCACAGAGGAAAATGAGAACCCTTGGCCTCAACTCAGGGACATGTTTGTTTACGTCGGACGAAAAGAAGACAGTTTTAAAATGCGATGCAAGCTTTGTCTACCTCCTACCATCATAATGGCCTACAAGAATTCTGCCTCTAACTTGAAAAAACATGTTAAGGTAAGCTTTATCTTTTTGTGTAGCTAAATCCTTGGTTTATATTGTTTCTAATAAGTTAATTTAAGGTCGCAAAAGTTTTTTCTCTGGCAGTATTTCATTTATTCGGCCATTTCTGTCGTTGTTGTTCAGACAGGCTTTTTGATGAATTTGCCCTGTATTTAAGCCCCTCTTGTGTCTGCTTTTGCGTTTTTTTTAATCATTTTTTTAAACGAAGGTGGACGCACATGAGTGGCTAACATATGTTTAGCATTAAAACTTCAGGATGCATCGTACCGTGGTTGTATTGTTTTGATTTGAAAAAAATTACATGACAGGACCCAAAAAAACTTTTGTTTAATAAGCACAGTTTTGTTTGTCTGTGCATTGTCACAGACACAGTCCCCGCATGCTTTCACATCTAATGTACACGGAACACGTGAAAATTAACTAACTACTTGTGAGTCTGCTACGTAGTTGAACCGTGGTTACCAATTAGAACAACACAATTTTGTCAAACAGGGTCTAGGATATTAACATGTTTCCCTTCTGCATAGTTGATGGTTCATTTTTATTATTATTAGTATTATTATTATTATTGTTTAGAAAACACAAATAAATAACATGACTGAAAAATATCTAGCCCTGAGAGAGTGGGATAAAGCCGTAATTAAGGAAACAATTATTTATTTTAAGCTTAATGTTTAATAATTTCATTTTACAAAGCTGTAATTATTTTAGACATATTGTAGATATGTAAATATCTTTTATTTTCTTCACAGAGAAAACATCCAACGAAGGATTTGCAAATACAATGATTTAATGGCAGCAGGTCGCCAAAAGAGGACTGCAAAGACTGAAAGCAAGCAGACAACTCTGGCTGATACGTTTATGACTGCAGGGAGACGTGTCTCACAGACCACTCTTGACGGGATAATCATAAATTTTGTTTGTAAAACTTTACAGCCATTTAGTGTTGTAGAGCAGCCATCTTTTAAAGAACTAGTAACTGCACTACACCCACAAAACAAAGTGATTTCCAGACCAACCCTACGAAACAAGATAGGCGAAGCTGCTACTACTTTAAAAAAAACTTTAATAGGCAGAACTAGATCAAGTTAAATACATTGCAACTACCACAGATTGTTGGTCTGCTCACCAAAAGAGCTATCTCGGTGTGACATGCCATTGGATCGACGAAGAATCCCTGGAAAGAAAATCAGCAGCTCTATCTTGTAAAAGACTGAAAGGGTCTCACACGTTCGATGTCCTTGCAGCAGATCTTGATAATATTCACTCGCAATACAACATCAGGTCCAAGGTGATAAAGACCACAACAGACAGTGGCTCTAACTTTATTAAAGCCTTTCATATGTTTGGAGCTCACCATGATGATGAGGAAGATGACATGGAGCCAGAAGACTCCGACCATGATGACCAAATACAGTACAATGATACAAGCACTATTCTTGAAGAGGACTCAGGCCTGGAGTACCAGCTACCCCCCCACCAACGATGTGCCTGTCACCTTCTTAATCTGGTGGCAACAACAGATGCAGCCCTTGCAGATGGAATGCAAGACACGTATAAAAAGCTTTTCCGTTCAGTTTTTGCCAAATGTCAGGCTATTTGGAACAAAGCAGGAAGGTCATATGTGGCAAGTGACATGGTGGAGGATAACTGTGGACTCCAGTTGATTCGTCCCAATGCAACAAGGTGGAATTCAACGTACCTGGCTATTGAAAGGCTTCTGCGCATCATGGATGAGAAGGGGGAGGAGACAATCAGGAAGATTTGTGATGAATTCAAGGTGAAAATGTGAGTATTGTCTGAAAATTCTTAAAGACCCCGATTAAAGAAAGAACTGTAACTATGTATTAAGGGTAGGCTTTGTGTATTAAATGATTTTAAAAAATCTTGACTGGCAAGATAATTTGAAAAGCACAATTTGTAAACTCTTCTTCTGTAAAGCACTTTTTTTTTGCAGAAAAAGATAGCATTAAATTACCGAAATTGCACTTAAAAGGCAATATAAATAAGTGTTAATATTAAGTTAAACTAAAAGTGAAGTAGCTTGACAGAATTGCATTTTGTGTTATAGTTTTGCATCTGTTGACAGTTATCACTGTAAAATATTATAATATCTATTTATGTTTCCTGCAGGTTGAGCCCAGTAGAAGTCATCTTTCTCAGAGAGTACTGCAACATCATGAAGCCCGTCCTAAAGGCCACCAACATTTTGGCTCCAGTATGGGCTGTTGCCAGTCATTCACCAGCTCGAACTGAAACTCAGAAGGTTGGAATGTAACCTAGATGAATAAGAAAATAAACTGATAAAACTAAGATCAAACCTAAAAGTAAGCAAACATAATAATTATTGTGTGTAATGCAACAGAATGTCATAAAAGCAGTCAAAAAGCAGAGTACTGTTTAATTTATCATTATTTTTGTGTTAACTGCCCCTTTAATAAGTGCCGATCAGGTGACTATAGCGCCGCTTGCTGGAGGGAGGGAGAATAATCAGAGTAACAGCAGATCGCTACGGACAGCGCGCAGAAAATAACTGGAACGAGAGGAAAAAGAGAAACAATTAGGAGTGAAAAGAGAGTATTTTGAGGTTTTATACCATGTTTCTTTACTTTTTGCGAAGAATATTGTACTTGACTGCTGTCCACGTTGCTGGAATCTGTTTGTTTCGTTTCAAACGAGGATTTGGTGAGTGAAAACTAATTTTCAATGTGTGTGTATGTAGCGGGTAATTTCTTGTCGTATGAGTCCAGTGTATCGACAATATAATTTGTAGCTAGGCTACCGCAATCTGAAGTTACGGTTATGCTGTGTATTTTGTGTTTTCATGTGTGCAATAAGTAATTAAGAGCTAAAAGATGGAGCTACATGGTCAAGTTGCCTCGCGACTGAATGAAAGCGAGTGTATAACCGCCATTTTAGGGTGCGGTTTGTATTTACGTTGATAATTAATTGGTTTTTCAGTACTAGTAATTTATTTTTTTTTAATTTACTGATTTATGTGACGCTAAAGTGCCTGCCTGTTATATGGTAGGCCAAGTTTTTTTTGTCGGGACCGGTGAAGCGTGACTACACCGTGGAGCTGTGAAACCAAGATGGCGAGCCACCCAAGATAGGAGACGAGATCCGAGCGGAGGAGCACCTTGCCTGCAGAACCCACCTACCAACAGACACTGACACGGGGATCGTGGTAGGACAAAATTGACTGGTTTTGCAGCAACACACAGTGGATTTGTTTGGATAAAAGACTCAATCAAAAGATTTGATTCATCGATGTGGACATTGATCTGTGAGATCTGAGAATTGAGTTGTAATTTTGATGTTTTATTGAACTTTATTTTCTTTGATTTATTCACGTTTCCTTATTGTGTGCCAATTTGGTATTACGTTGATGGGTTTATAAAAGTAATTTAAAGCTTAAATAGAGCTGATTAAGCAACTTAGAGATAAGGTTGCAAATTAGAACAAAAACTCATAAATAGGCCTAAACTGAGATAAAATGAGAACTTAGATTGAGTAAACCCAACTTAGATACCAAGAACTAAACAACCAAAATAGGAAACCTAAAACCAAGATTATATCTCAACTCAGATAGGTTGGATTAAATAAATAGGAATAACTAACCTGGTTTTCCTGAGATTTTGGGTTTGGTTTGAATTGTTGAAGGGAGATTGAACAATTAATTTATTGAATGTATGTGTGTATAAATGTTTTGTACCATTAATGGTCACTGTTCCTTCTAATATTTTTTCTATATAAACAAGCCGGCAGTTAAAACTCACTCACTGGTCTGTTATTCTTAGTACCTATATCACCACTCTTCCTGAACCTAGATTCTGGTCCAAGTTATCTGTAAACATTATAGTGTTACAGGAAGCTTCATGCAAGACCTGTTTGCCACTTGTCAACGCCCTGCGAAAAGGTCTCCAAAAGCGTTTTGGACAAATGATGGAGGATCCAGAGTTAGCGGCAGCGGCAATACTACTACCAAAGTTTAAGACAACCTGGACTGACAAAGCTGACACGATCCAAGCTGGTATGATCATGTTCCCTTTACAGTGGATTCAGAAAATATATTATGTTGAAATCAGATACCAAATATTCTACATTTGTTTATTTTTGTTATATTCTTACAAAATCTACACTCAGGCTTATATGGGGGCTGCACTTTTCTGTATCTTTGGCAATAAATGGGATCTACCACACACCTTGACTTTATGAATTTTCTAAAACACAACTTGAGAGCAGTGGAATGATCTAACGATATTGTACAAGTTGAATTCTGAGGGCTTTGCACAGGTTGCTGTATATTTTTCAAACCACCAGATGTCACTTGTTTAGCATGTCACTGTTCCATAAGCAGTATTAACACAATTGGGGATAAGTGTCTTAGGTTTGTACTTGTATGAAATGCTACTTTTATTAGCAGTAGTGTTAATGTAGGGTTATCAAAACAGTTTAGACTTGTAACAATACAAAATGCATTTTAATGTTTTAGTGTCAGACAGCAACATAATGAAATCAAAATAATAAGACTTTTGAAAGCTTTTTTGATTAGCATAGAGATAATTTTACTTTTCATTGCAGGTCTTAAATATCTGAAGCAAAACCTTGAGGCAGAGCAGCTTGTGAATGAGGAACAACAACGAAAAGAGTCATCTGATGATGATGACTTCTTCTCCAAGCCTTTGTCCACGAATCCTCCAAACACAGCAGAGCTTGATGGTTATTTAGCCTGTGCTTCGGACAGCATGGACCTGCTCCACTCTTTTCCAGTAATAAAACAGCTGTCACTTAAACTGAACACTGGCTTGGCAGCATCTGCTGCATGTGAGCGACTTTTTAGCTGTGCTGGCCAGCTATTTACTTCAAAACGAAGCAGAATAGACTCTTTGAACTTTAAAAATCAGCTTCTTTTGAAGCTAAACAAGAAGTTCAGAAAGTAAACAGGGAATGTTAAATTCAAACCCCTTGTTCTTTGTTAATTTTCATATTATCCCAACAGTTGTGTTAAGAAAGTTGGACTTTGAAGTTATTAGGCATTACAGACTTTGCTCGGCCCCCTCTGGCCTAAGGCGGATGCACAGACAAGTGCCTCTCTTTCCTTATAAGCAAAATTGAAGACAATTGTGCATATTTTTTCAAACCAAGAGTTGTTTTGTTGTTGGAGAGTGCTGGGCCCGCACTTCAACTTTTCAATGACTTTTGCAGTAATTGCAGAGAATGTTTTTTGTTCCTTAACTCCTTAATGCTCCTTTAAGTTTAAGTTATCAGACAAATTGGTCTGTTCATTTACATATAATTTCATGAATACACAAATGTTTGTGTAAAACGTTGCATTAAGACACAATAAAAACATGTTAAAAAGTAACTAGTACTTAAGTACTTTTTTTAAATGTAATTTATACTTTTACTTAAGTAAACTTTTAAGACCTGTACTTGTACTTGTAATTGAGTAGATTTTTAGCCCTGTACTTGTACTTTTACTTGAGTACAAATATTTAGTACTCTTTCCACCACTGCCTATTATTGTATTTATAATAACATACATTCATTACACTAAGGACTAAATGTCAACTGAATTCATAAAGATTACATGTGTCTTATGCCTACTGTCTATTGTGTATTCTTTATATCATTACAGTTAATGGTGAGAAACCTCTTCAAAAAAGCCCAGGAGTAAAGCTGTTCCACTGTTCCATTCTCACCAACAAACAACACACACACACACAATTCAATAGTTATAATGTATAAAATAAAAGTGTCATTAACACTTTTTTATTTTATTTTATTTTATTTGATGTAATTCATTTTGTTTTGGGGGGGTTGACCTTGGTATTTGAAAAATCCTGGCTACGGCCTTGCAAGCTTTGCTGAACTGTCTTAAAGACGTCCACTCATGGTTGGAGATGAACTTCCTCAACTTGAATCAGAACGAGACAGAAATGATTGTTTTTGGTCAGTCAGAGATTTTAGATGGACATGACAGTGTAACTGACCCATTATCTATGTTCTGTAAGCAGTCTTTGGTTCTGAAGTAAGATGAAGGTCTACCTTCCTACCAGAGACTTTCAGAGTTATTCATGTCTTCATTACCTGTCCACTAGATTATTGTGACTCTCTTTACTTTGGAATTGATCAGTCGTTACTCCGTCACTTGGAAGCTGTTCAGAACGCAGCAGCTCACCTTCTGACGGGGAAGAAATGATGCCACCACATCACTCCTGGGCTGGTTTCCCTTCACTGGCTTCATGTCCAGTTCAGGATCCAGTTGAAGATTTTATTGTTTGTTTTTAACAGTCTTAACAGTAGATATGGAGATCAATGAAGCAGCTGCTCTTGACACGTCTAAAATATAAATTAAAAAGTAGACTGTGTGTTAGTCATACATTATTTTATTTATTTATTTATTTTTTATCATACTACTGTTTTATTTTATTTTTTTTAACAATTCTAGTAAATATAGTTTCTTTTCTTTGTTTCCATCCTCTCTATCTTGTTTTATTAGATATGCTTTCTTATTTTTAGGGATTTATATTTGTCTTAGAGGTCGTTTTAATTGTGCTCCAGAAATAAACTTGACTGGACTTTTTCCCGATCATTGATGGTGCGCCGGCTGACAGCAGGGGTCCAGTCCAGTCAGACCCTGTCCAGCCCACCAACAACCCTCAGTGATGGTCAAAGTCTCATCAACACCACCGATGAATCCAGCCAGTTGAGCAACATCTGGGAAATGCAACAAATGATTTAACTTTCTGCTTAATCTCGCTGTCCAAATCTTCCCTCAGATCTGAAATCCCATCTGCTACAGTAATTCTCATCAGGCTAATGTTCTCAAAAGCTGTCTCTTCTCAGGACCATGATTTCTGCAGCAGCCTTCAGCATTCATGCTTTCACAAAGTCTTCCTCACAAAACGCCTTTGATGCTGCTGCTGTTTTCACCAACACTAAGGTATCCAGCTCTAACTGCTGCTTCACTGATGTCTTGGCTACGGGTTAAAAACAGTCTGCTGTTTCTTCAGACCTGCTAACAATTCATTTATCTTCTCTGTTCTCAGTTGTCCTTGCAGACTGTTGTATTCTTCACCGTGATGAGTCTCATAGCGGCGTTGAATATTATATTCTTTGACAACTGAAACCTTCTGCAAACACACAGGTTCTCCATTCATCTGTCAATAAGTAGGAAATGGTCCTTTTTTCTAGAAAAACTCAACACTATGTCCACTTTTCTCCTCTTTGATAAAGATATTTAAGGAAATCAAAGTGCCAAATGGTGTAATGTTGACAGCTAAAGAATACTTAGTATAGAGTTTACACCTTTAGACGTCCCAGTGGCTGGATTGGACCTGTGGGGCTGGTTCTGGTCCACGAGCCGTATGTTTGACATCCCTGATCTGGAGTAAAACAGTGTCGTATCCATGACATCATTCATGTGGTGCAGCTGCACAAAAACCTCTCAAACCTTCAACCAGATGATCAGAAATCCATGTTTTTATGTGTTTCCTTGTTTGAATTTTATTGATTCAATGTTCTGTGATATATTAACGTTCTGTATTAAGTTGTTTCTTTAATACCAGCAGTTTAGATCACATCTGTCAGTAAATCAGAACAAGTATTAAAAATATTCTGCCTTCACAGTTCCCTCAGTGAAGTTACACCCTGAAAGTTTGTTCAACTATAACGGTAAAGCTTCTTAGTGACACAACAGCTCAGTGGATTTGAACATTTGATGATTCAACATTAATTTAATGGTCAGAAGGGTTGATTTTTTTTTAAAATGTAAAAGATCCACCTCTACTGTCACATCAGTCATAGTTACAGTCAGCTAGAGAGAAAGGAGAGTTACCTTCATTACTGTGAGAAATCTGATGCATCAAAGAACTTCTGGATTAATTAGTAAAAGATCTGTTAAACAAATCTATGAAAATATGTTGTTTATGTTTTGCCTTTGAGTTATCGATGTTAATTACAGACTCTCGGTGATGTCATGAATATTCAAACATAATATTATAAAGGACATGAATTAATGAAAAAACAGATACAATATCACTGTGCTGGATTATACAACAAAAAAGAGACAGAAAAAAAAGGATCAAATCTCTGAATTGTGCCTGAACAAAAGAAATAGTGACCTTAACCCTTTATAGGTCACTATAGGAGAAGTCAAGTTAAATCTTCATCTTAAAGATCTATAATCTGTGATTAAAGCTGAAGTTAACTAGCCCTTCATGGACCCCCAGCTCCAGACTGGGACTGATGTGTTTTTTTTCTTTTCTTTAAACCAACTGCTCCAGTATGAACAGTTTCATTGCTCGTGTACGACCCCCAGTGGACACATTGTAAATAGCAGCTACTTTGATTGAAAAGTCATCATGATCTCCTCTGTAATTTTGACTCTTCTCCACATCCCAGTGGCTGGATTGAACCTTCTGGCTCCTTTTATCCTCATCAACTCAGTCATTAAGTTTCATTTCCATGGTAACGTTAATGAGTAGGACTCATATAAACAAAACCTAACTGCTCATTTGAAGGTCTGAGTCCACATCAACATGTGTGGTTTAGTTTGAGGGACCCTCCCTAAGTTTTCTATAATCTGTCTGATAAAGGCTGAAGTTACAAACAACTTTCTGTGAGAGACGCATTAGTGGAGAGAAGATCCCTATGAAGTTTCGCCATCACACTGCAGTAACCTACTGGTGATCCACATGAACGTTTTGACACACGCCATGTCCAAGAATGAAATGAAGACATGACAGGATGCCATCACGATGTGGACAATTTTCACTACTGGTGGGTACATCACTGTCCCTAGGGTTTGATGGGACAAAAACAACTTTGGGGGCGACTATTTAGGACAACATCACTTTATGAATCATGTTACAGGTGTGTTTAAGATGAACAGTAACACTGCAGTTATTTTTCTGATTATTTTCTTTGTGACCATGAAATAAAATGATTCATTATCTGTATTCTAACAATCCTCTTGTGAAAGTCATCAACTAAAATGACTCCTTTAGTGACTTTGTTTCATATTATGAAGTAAAATTAATAGACAAGAAATCTTCAGAGGTAAAAAGTTTTTCACTTCAAAACATCAAGATGTTGTTGAGAAAGAATATTAACAGTCTGACTTTACTGCTGAAGGCTTGATTTGAACATTTACTTCTATATTCCTCCAGAATACAGTCATGTCAACTTTACATGATATACAGAAAAAAAACTTGACATGAAATACTGGAGCAAAGTCATTGTTGAACTTTGATAAATCAGACAATCAAGTAAAACAATAAAACACAGTCACTGTGATATCTAAGGATGAACTTATCAGGACAAACAGGAAAATTAAAGAATAAATCTGATCTTTAACAGCTCTTAAAATGATCTAAACACAATTTCAGATCAACAACAGACAGATTATATTGTGTTAGTATTCATTCAACAAAATATAAGCAACAAGCAGAAGTACGGTGTTAGAAATACTCAATAAAGAAATAAAGATGGAACATCGTTATATATCAATAAAAAAACATGATGTGATTTAAAAAGAAAAGCCAGTGATGACCAGAATAAACGAGTGACTGAGACACTGCAAAAAAAACAGATCAGATTCACAGCTACAAGTGATTCCTCATCCATGATGTCACTGAAATCACTGTTTTCCTGACTGATGGACAGGAAATCAAATCCACATATACATGGTAATATTCTTCACCAAAACAAATCACAAAACCATCTGTTACTATTCAGGACACTGCAAAATAACTTTTTCAGTAATGATGTACAGACAAAAAATGGTTGTACAAAAATAACAAAAAACAAAAGGAAACCAAACTAATCCATTGGATTGATCATGTTTGATGTAAATCCAGATAAAAACTCAAAATCAGCTCATTTTCTTATATTATTTTTTCTAATCATTTAAGTCAAGCAGTTCAGATGTGACAACAAAGCCTTTGACTTGTAGATGCATAAGTTTTAAGTCATAAGTAAATGCTTTTTATAACTTGTAAAAAGAAACAACATCCACAGAAGCAGAAGGTTCACTTTCACGATTAAAATAAGTGAAGTTAAAGATCATCAGTCTCCCTTGATGTTAAATGACTTTTTAAGGCTTGTTTCTGCCTGCTGACTTGTAATTTTCTTCCAAATTCCAGGAATGTCAGCTGGTTTTTTATCATATCTTTTGGCAAATTCATTGTTGTAATTTGTCATGACATATTTCCAGAAGTCTGATGCCTCCAGGCTCCCATCAGGAGGAATATTCCAGTCTGGGAAAATTTTCCTGTAAGACTTGTAAGGATGATATTTATTGTTTGTTTCACTGCAGCTAAAATGGATGTCACTGTTCACAGCAGATGAGCAAATGTCAGTAATAAGCTTGTTTGTACTGACCCAGCTGCGTCTACCTAGACCTCTTGGTCGATGCAGTGAAGCAAAGTGGTCCTTGTGGTCTGATCCTCCTGCCTCACAGGGAACTGCACAGAACGGACACTGTTTCCCACAACCAACCACTCTGTTGAAAAGCTCAGTCTGAGGATTCACATTAGGACGTTTTAGTTTAGTTTCAAAGGATGTATTTTTAAACTCCTCTCGAAGACTTCCTTCCATCTTCTCCACAGACTCTGTTAGCCACTTAGCGAACTGTTCCTGGTTAGCGTTGTTCAGGATCATACAGGCACCAAGAGCATTCTGGGAAATGACCAGTTTACCACCAAGTTCTTTGCAGATACATTCAACAAATGTCTTCAGGTCACCACTGCTTTCTGATTTGGCCTTTTCTATGGCATCATTTATGCTGCTGATACTTGACTTTAAATGTTTTTGTTCAATCTTAGATGTGATAGACACATCTGAGAAGTGCTTCTTTACTTCTTCAAGTATCCATGTTTTTACATAATCCTCATATTTGCAATACAAGTCTGATAGCTGTTGAAGTCTTCTTTGAAAGTAAATCCAGCAGAATATACCCCTGGAAGGAGGTTCTTGTGCTGAACTTAATATCTTTCATCATTTCATCAATGATATCAGGACTCAGGGAACGGTAGACAAAGTTCTCAACAGCAGGTTTCAGACATTCTTCTGTGAATTCTTCAGCCTTCTTCTGGCACTGGTCTCTTTTGTAGAAGACATCCTTGAAATCGGCACAAAACTTTGCCTTTTTTTTTTCCAGAAGGATCATGGGGTCATTTGCTTGAATGAAGTCTTCATGCATTCTCTGAAAGCGTCTGGCTGCATCTGCACAGATGTGCTGCTTCAGAGAAACCTCAAACTCAATGTCTGTGTCAACATCAGCATTCTTCAGCCTTTCATCAATAATGTGAAGGATCTCCTGGATGTAAGTACTGTGGTAATTGGTTTCTCTCTGAATTTTTTCTGCTATGACATCTTGGCAAGCAGCTATGATGTTGTCAGCCATATTTTGTTTGGGTTTTACACGATCCTGTAGGTTCAACCATCCGCTTACTTTGTGAACTATTTTTTCACCCATTCCTTCAGGTCTGTATTTGAAAGGCTCCAACCCACAATCTTGGAGACTTTCTTTACTCAACAGTTCACATGCATGACTCCCCTTGTGTGAAAGATTTTCTCTCAGATAATAAGATACACTTGTGAAGACATTTGTTGTCTTTTGTGGAGAGAAAGACATCTTCTCCAGTGTCTTTTTCCACACCTTTTCAAATTCTTTGTCCAGCTCCTTGTCTCTCATCTGGACTTTTTTGTTTCGACATTCAGTAATTAAGTCACACACTGCCTTTTCTATTTCTTTTGTGTGATTCTCCTTGATTTTGTCAAGTTCTTTCATTCCCTGTCTGATGTCAGCTGCAGCTGTGAGCTGATTAATAACAGAGTTTTCCATTTCTCGTCGAAGGCTCTTTGCGCTGCTTTTAAATTCCTCTCTGTATCCTTCAACCAGGTAGACATGACCCTCTGTCTTCTGAAAGTACTCTTCCAGATTTTTAAGGAGCTTTTCCTCCCATTTGGACAGCTCTGTGGCTGCTTCACCTTTTAACTGAGTAAGGAATTCTCCTATGTCAGATGTTTCAGACTGTGCAGCAACTGTACCAAAGTTGGAAATCTTTGTTTCTGCATTGGTAACCCAGGTGAACATTTCTTTCTTGAACTCCCACTCCCACTTGTTGAACTCTGTGCAGAGGTTCATGTATGCATCAGCTACAAGACTGTTTCTGAAGCTGAAGATGAAGTTTTCATGCTTTACAGCATTCCAGAGACTGGTCATCCACTCTTTAAACTCCAACACATCATTAGCAGATGACACACGCTCTCCCAGTTGTTGGATGATGTTCTTCTTTAGCTCATAAACAACCTCACTGTATCCTGTATTGACTGGTGCCATTGGTGGGTTTCCATTCCAGAGTCCAGGAACATAGCAGTTTCCAGTATCTGGACTGTACTCCATCACATCACTGAAGCTCTTGTTCTCTTCTCTCTTTTCCATTTTAGCTGCTGCTTCAGTCATCTCATTCAACTGATCCAACAGCAGTTTTCTGTCTCGTAAGTTCTTCTCATGAGCTGAAACATCAGAAACATTCTGGTGGACAAATTGGCATTTTGGTTTTTTGCCCACCTCCTTCATCCTGAGGAAAGCATGGACCACTATTTGCAGGATGTCCTTCATTTCAGTTGAATTCTCCATTGCAATATTGATAATGGTGATGTCACTCAGACCCACAACAAGTGTTGCCAGCTCATTGTCATGCTCATAGCTATTGTCCAGCTGAGCGAGTTCTGGTGACTTTAAGCCCTCAGTGTCAATGATCATCATGAAGTCACAGCCAAATACTTCTTGATGTCCTCATTGACTCTGATGAGCAGCATGAAGGCACCTCGAGTGCATCGACCACTGCTGACTGCAAACTGCACTCCAAACATGGTGTTCAGGAGAGTGGACTTTCCTGTGCTCTGAACTCCAAGACTGTACGACCAGTATCTGGTTCTTTGGAGACACCAACTCATTCAGCTGAGTTAGAACAACTCACCCATCTGAGAGGAATGTTTGGATGCATCTCCATCTACAAGTTCAAGAGGAATCCATCAATCAACAACTGTGCACAGAGTTTGGTAGATGCTGCAGTTGTTGACGTGATGGGTGCATTTCTGAAAGTGACAGAGAAGCTTCATAGATCTGACCCATTTCACGGAAGAAATGTTCAGTCCCCAGTGAGCTGTTGGAGATTTGTCTGTCAATTTCTTTGACCTTCTCTTTGTTTGCAGGATCTTTGCACTTTTCTCTATACTGCTCTCTGAGTCCAGAGAGTTTTAATTGAGACAATTATCAAGGTTCATTCTTATCCATTCAGGAAATAAGACCTTTCTATTCCTGGTCTGGATATCGCATTGATGAAGCATGTCATAGCTGGTGAAATTTCATAAGAGTTCTGCTCTTTCCGCAGTTTCTCCTTCTTCTCCTGAAGGTCACTTTTGTAGATTTCTATGTTTTGAGACCCAACATCTTTAAGGCGAAATTCTTCTTTCTCTAAGCGAGTCAGTTCCTTCCATATTTGTCCTTGCAAGGGAAGCTGTTCTTCTTTGTATTTAAGGAGGTCTTTAATTTCTGCAGTGATGGCATCTGCATTTTTCTTTCCAGCCTGGCACTCTGGAGAGTTTTCATCAACAAGTATTCCCAGTTCCTGGGCAACTTCAGCCATGTTCTCTATTGACATCTTCATCTGTGTCTTCTCAACTAAATCACTGACTGTTTTTCTCAAGCATTTGACGAAGTCTGCTTCATTCCTCTGTTTTGTCTTCATAATAATGTTGTTTTGAGTCAGGTTCAATGCAGTTGCTACATTTTTAAGAGCATTTAAGCTGAAGCTCTTGCTCTCACTGTTGCCCACCAAGAAGATCTGTGCTTTATGGTTTTGGTTGGTGAGAAGTTTGCAGTCAGAGTCCAGATGGTCAAAGAACACAAAAACTGCTGCAGATGTCTGACACAAAAAGGAGAATTGTGTTTCAAATGAAGAGATGCCCCCATGGAGATTAGCTACAGCCATTGGTTGACTGAAAATATCAATGTTTTTGTTTCCACAAGGAAGGTACCAGGTAACTTCAGTCAGTCCATTGGATATTCTTCTTGGACTGTCACCACCCTCCATGTTGTGGTGAACAAAGCTGCCCTGGTCCTGCTGAGAATTGCCCAGAATCTTATTGAGGATTTCTGACTTGGACAAGGAGCAGACACCCAGTCTCACAAAAGAGATCATTGGAACTTCAGAATGAACTATTCTTTCTTCATGAAGCCCTTGGAGTCTGAAAGAGCTGGAGGTCTGTACTTCTTAACAATGTCCTCAAGGCCCACAGCATGAGTGTGCACTGTTGAGTGTCACAACTGGGAAGCAGCAGAGGTATAGAGAACTGACACATAGACATTTTTAGAGCCATTTCTTGCTGTAGAAAAGCATCAGAACACAGAAAGAGAGCAGTGATTATGTCAAGAGGGTTTCATGTCATCTGTGTTTGGACTTTTAAGGAATCATCAAATTAACTCAGTTCCTGATGAATCATCACAGTTTGACTCACACACTGATTCATTCTTCATATTTCAGCTTTACTTAACCATCATCAGTTTTCTTTAGAAAATACCATGGAAGATCAGATTTACACTGACAGGTTCATCAGTAATGGTCTTCTCATTGATCTCAAGTATCTTGCTGAGTGTTAGCTTTTCTCTGTAGTACGGCATCAATCCAGATCCTCCAACCTGCTCTTCAGGTGGTCTCTGTGGATATAAACACATGGTCATAAAAATTACTACCTTATGCCCCAAACTGCAGCAGAAACAAACAGAACTGTTGTGAGTTTAAAGTACAGGTATATACAGATGAAGATTACCTACGCTGCTGGTTGTCTGAAATGTAATATTTGTGTTCCTATAATGAAGGTAGAAGGTAAA
>JAGFBZ010002104.1:0-262881 GCA_018398805.1 Hirundichthys speculiger
TTTTTTGATTTTTTAAGGCCTTCTCTGAAGGCGTAGAAGGCCCTGAGGGTTCCCCTCTGACGTTAGTGGTACCAGGTATTAAAATGAACAAGAAAGTGAAGAAATAATGGTGGTCTAATCATTTTTTCCATGACTGTAGATGTTGTTCCAACCATTTAACTGAGTTTCTGGTCTATATGTGGTTACACGGTTAGCATGTGTTAACATGACACCTCAACATAGTTTGTTCTTGGATGTTCATCAGAATATATGAACTATGTAAAAAAATGGAGAAACGGTAGCTCAAGTTATATCTCTTGTCACCATGTTCAAAAATGTATAGACTAGGGGTGAGTATTGGCAAGGACCTCGCAATACGATATGTATCATAATACTTGGGGCATGATGCGATATTATCACAATGTTGCGATATCACGATATATTGCGATATTCTACCCAGTTAATAATAAAATTAAAAGTAGAGATGAAAAAAATCAAAGTTGCTGTATTTGTTCATCAGATGATATTGATCATTCAGAGGACAAATTGAGTCAAAACTATTTGCTTCAAAACAACCTATTTTTTGTTTATTATTAGTGTTTTTGCACATTTAAATTTCAAACAATTTAAATGTGAAAATTAAACAATTTTCCTAAAAAAAAATCAATATTAGGAGCTGAAAAATCGATATTATATGGATGGGGCTGAAAATCACGATATATTGCCAAATCGATTTTTTTTCACATCCCTAATAAATAAATAAAACAAAATAAATAGAATAATATTTTCCTAAAAAATCCATATTAGGAGCTGAAAAATGGCTATTATATTGGGCGGCGGCCGAAAAATCACGATATATTGCCAAATCGATTTTTTTTTCACACCCCTAATAAATAAATAAAATAAAATAAATACAATAAAATTTTTCCTAAAAAAATCAGTATTAGGAGCTGAAAAATCGACATTATATAGAGCGGCCGAAAATCGTGATATATTGCCAAATCGATTTTTTTTCACACCCCTAATAAATAACAAAAATAAAATAAATAGAATAATATTTTCCTAAAAAATTGATATTAGGAGCTGAAAAATTGATATTACATAGAGCGGCCGAAAAATCGCGATATATTGCCAAATCGATTTTTTTTTTTTTCACACCCCTAGTAGAGACTGACGGTTCTGTCTCAGTTCTAGTGAATACAGTCCAAATACAGTCTAAAACTCAAAGTTTTATCTGCAAGTCATAGTTGTGGGTGAATAACCCATTAAATGTAATAATGTATGTGGTTCACATCCACACATTATAAAGTATTTTATGCAGTTATTTTTGGGTCCTAGTTATTTGAAACCGTAAAAAAAAACTTTTATGTCATTTTTCTTATTAAAAATGTGAAAATGCTGAAGCTCAGAATCTGAAAACCACAGAAAGAAGCTTATAACTCTAAGATGATGAAATGATTAAAGAGAAGATGCTCCTAAATGGATGATGGAGCTGAGACGCAGAGAAACAGGATGAAGACTTTGTTGTATTAAAAAACAGAATAAGGCCTCTGACCAGGAGGAGATTAGAAACAAACAATCATAACACACAAATACATATACTCAAATTTAACAAGCTAAAGTCCCAAACACATGAGCTCCGTGATGCGCTTCACCACCTTTAGGCTGTTGTCAACGAGGCAAAGGATGCTAATGAGGCCTGGCTCCCAGCATGCTCTGCACCACGAAGGCTACACATTTAGCGGTTAGGTGAACTGCTTCTGTGTCACTAAAGAGTGTTTGTTCTCAAAAACACCCTGAGGTTTAATGTTCTTCTGACATTTGGAAAGAGCGTAGGCTCTGCTCAGACGACGCTCTGTGCAGCTCGGATGCAGACGCATTGTGACACCGCGTCCCGCCCCCCCCCCCCCCCCCCCATGCCCCCCCACGCCCCCAGCTAACACTTAAGGTCTTGCATGCTGCGTCTGCCCCGGGACCTGCCATGTCATTACAGACATGTTCATCTCGTTTCAGTCGAAACCATAATCACGTGTACGTAACCAAAATGAGGCTGTCTATAACCATAACAACCGTTAACAACTGTTATTACTTCATTTTTTAAAACTATCACATTCATCCCTCAAAAGAAGGGATTTCTCTTGTTTACAGCTGAATGTTGCCCCTTTGAGGGCTCAAATCGAAGGATTGAATTGACTCAACTTAAAATCTAATGGGATCGTCTCTTATTTTATATAGTTGAATAACCTTTTACAAATTGGTATTTTGATAAAACTTTTGTGCCACATTTGAGCGGACTGTAATGGCATCAAAGTGACCGTATTGTATCAAACAGATTGGGAATGAACCGGATTTAACCGGCTTACAGTTAGACTCTGTATGACTGGACTTAAATTTAACTTGTCTGAGAGAAAAGAGGCCAATATGGGATCAGTGTTCAATACATCAGAATTGATCAAAGGACTCGAACCATCAGCAGCTGGACCGCGGCTTCCTGAGATGATGTTTGTCATGACTCAGCGCTGCGTAAATGAACTGAACTGAAACTGGATCACATTAACACTCCAGCATGTATAATTCACAGTAGTTCAGTGGGGTTCATTATGTCATCCATTTCTTAGCAATGGTTGATTTTTTTTATGTATTTTGCATCCCTTCCTTGACATGTTTCAGCGGAAGTTTCTGGAAAAAAGCAGCCATTGCTGTATAATTCATACATTAGCATCAAGTAGGGATGTTTGATAACTGTTTTTTTGAAACCGATACCGATAACTTTCCGCTCCTAAAGGCCGATACCGATAACCGATAACACACACATATACACATATAAGTAGGGGTGCACGATAACTATCGGGCCGATAACAGGAAATTATGACGTCATCCCGATAAGTCCGATATCACGATAAATAGCCCCGATAACATTTATATTTCTGTCAACACAGCAGTGTCTCGCTCCCTCTGAGCCTTGAATGACCGGCAGTGAATGTTATGTTCAAGTGACGTCGACATAATCAGAAAAACGATTACTCAATCAGGAAAATCAAGAATACCCCCTCATGCCAGAAAACAACTCGTTAACTCGGTCATAATTTTAGTAGTTGCTGACTTGAATCGATATTCCGAGTATTTTCCCTCATGTTACACATAAAAAAGAAAAAAAATAGAAAAGGCTGAAAGAACGACTAGCAAACTAGGAAACGTGGGAATTTACGTTACACCTTGAATGCAGCCTGCAGCACAGCACTGATCACAACAAACATGGCAGCGTGGAACTTCGTTAAAGTTTCAGAAGAAGATAGTTTGGTGGTTATTTGTGACGAATCCTCCGAGTGAATTCTACGAGGAGGGAAGCACAAGCTTTAATACGTAAAACCTGATCAGCCACCTACAACATAACAATCGCTTCCATGGAGTTTTTGAAATCACGCTAACGTGAGCTAACGGAAGCTAATGCTAACGTGCACAAGCCAGCAGCAGTCTCCCCCCCATCTCTCATCTAAAGTTTCCATGAGATAAAAAAAAAAAAAAAAACACTGAACCTTATTTACTTTAATTAAAGGTATTAATTTAAATGGAACCACAAGTCAAAATCCTTTAAATGTTAATCTTTTTCACTTAGTAATTCTGATGCATGTATTTCCATCAGTTCAAGGAGCCTTTATTTTTTATATCAGTCAGTAATGAACCTTATTTAAGTTAAGGTGAGATATCAAATAGGTTTGTTTGATAGCTTTATGAAAATGTTTGAGAGGCTTGACAATAGTTTTTCAATGGAAAAAATAAATATCTGTTCATTTAAAGAGTTCAAACTATTTTTGATTTTGTTCATAGTATTGATGTAATGATCTTAGGTATATGTGTGTGTTATCGTTATCGGCCTTTAGGAGCTGAAAGTTATCGGTATTGGTTTTAAAAAACAGTTATCGTGCATCTCTATACCATTAAATGGTTTCATTTAAAATTATACCTTTAAATTAAATGAGATTCAGTAGTTTATTTTTAATTTTACTATTTTTTTACTTTGAAGGGTCTGTCTTGTCTTGGTGGTTTCCCACTTTATTTCTCTCTGTGATTACCTGAGTGTTTACACCTGCCTCTCATTTGTTCCTTCATCTATTTAAGTCTTGTCTTCCCCTCTTTCGTTGCGTGATCGTACTGTCATGTTTCCTGGAGTTGTGGATTTATCTCACCTTTTGGATTCGTCTTGTTTTGGTTACGGAAGAGTTTTTGAGTTATTTTTTTATGAGCCACAATAAAAGGTCATTTTTTGTTTGCACCTGCCTTTTCTGGCTCCACCTCAGCATCCACCACCACTTCAACTCACACACACTATGACATTTACTGTAAATTGTAAGTTTAGTATGTTTTCAGGATTTTAGTGGCACTTCATGGCTATATTTTATTTTGTAAATTGTAACAGACCTTGAACATTCTGCAGTTTTAAGCTTCCGTCCCATTACATGACCTCAGAACTGAAGTGGGCCTGGAAAATAAACGGAAGTAAAAAGCACAGCTACAAATTAAATATAATCAAAGTAACCCTGCTGAAGTAAAATCCTGTAAAAGCCTGTAATGAGTCTGAAGATCAGGTGGGCATCTGAAAATAATTGTATCATATTCTTTGTCTGCATGATAATAATTTTTTTTTTAAATCCCGGAAACCATCTGTGTTGGAAAATATTGCAAAAGAAACCATAAACACAGACACATTATTGTTTTACGGTTGAAGAAAAATCCCACTCTAAATGATTGTAGTTAGATTCAGGCTACATGAAAAATATGTTTGTTCAGCCGTTTATGAAATTTACAGGTGGTGCCTTTAAAATCTAAAGCAACATGTTGTTCATTCTGCAGTAAACTTCATGGTGTGATACTGGTGTTTTACAGCGTACATGTGAAATGCTCCCAAATATTTGATGGCTTTAATGAAGCTTTAGCATCAGGTAAAGATGATGTAAATGGGGATGATTGGTTTAATCTTTTTGAAGACCTTCTGTTGAAGAAAAGGAAGATGTGATTACAGAAAGATAAGAAGGGACTTTAGAGAAGCCCAGTGATGGTTCCAGAGAGAAGTCACTCAGCTGTACTGTAGCTACTACTGAAGCTAGCAACTGATGTAGCTACTACTGAAGCTAGAAGCTGATGTAGCTACTACTGCTGAAGCTACTACTGAAAGCAGCTGATGTAGCTACTACTGAAGCTAGCTGATGTAGCTACTACGGAAGCTAGCATTGATGTAGCTACTACTGAAGCTAGCAGTGATGAGCTACAACTGAAGCTAGCAGCGACGTAGCTACTACTGAAGCTAGCAGCGACGTAGCTACTACTGAAGCTAGCAGCGACGTAGCTACTACTGAAGCTAGCAGCTGATGTAGCTACTACTGAAGCTAGCAGTGATGAGCTACAACTGAAGCTAGCAGCTGATGTAGCTACTGCTGAAGCTAGCAGCGACGTAGCTACTACTGAAGCTAGCAGCGACATAGCTACTACTGAAGCTAGCAACTGATGTAGCTACTACAGAAGCTAGCAGTGATGTAGCTACTACTGAAGCTAGCAGTGATGTAGCTCCTACTGAAGCTAGCAACTGACGTAGCTCCTACTGAAGCTAGCAGTGATGTAGCTACTACTGAAGCTAGCAGTGATGTAGCTACTGCTGAAGCGAGCAACTGATGTAGCTACTACTGAAGCTAGCAGTGACGTAGCTGCTACTACTGAAGCTAGCAGTGATGTAGCTACTGTTGAAGCTAGCAGTGATGTAGCTACTACTGAAGCTAGCAGTGAAACCTATAGGAATCGTTCTTTGCTCCACCCAGTAATACCAGTTGGGCTCCTTTGTGTCCGTCTGGAGAGAAAAGAAAACTCCAAATATTGCCACTAATGCAAACTAAACGTTACATACTTTGCCAAAGATCCAGCTGACTGAGGAGTCGTCAGGACACCAAACATCCTGACGGCTATAGCACTGTTTCATTTCCACAACATCAATTTTTTAAGTTTTATTTGTGCATCTCTAGAACATGTTTTCACTTTCCAACACACCTGAGTCAAAAGAATAAAATCAAACTGAAAACAGGTGTATTTCCGAAAAGGGAAGCATGTAAAATATAAAGGGCCAGACAGCTGAAGGAAGAAAAACGAGAAGAACGAATGAATGTTAAACTGTCAAATTAAAATGTCAAACTTTTGGAGATCTCACCCTGGCTTGGTGCTGGAGAAACAGGGATTTGTTTGCGTTTCTGCTTTGCTCCAATTTACCCAAATAGCTGTCACTCCCTCAATGTTAGTATTTTTTTTTAAAAAAAGAGAGAATAATTATGATAGTAATAAAAGAAGAAGAGGGGCAATCTTTCAACAGGGCATGTGGGCCTGAACTGGGACTTTCCTTTGTTTCTGCTTGTCTTTATTTCATAAGTGATTATTGCTCAATTCATAAGTGTCATTTTAATAAGGATTAGCATGAAAAGGACTAGCTAATGTACCAAATGCACAGCTACAGTTTATCTTGTATGTGTTTCCATTGAAAACTTGAGATTTTTTTTTCTGATAATGTCAGTCTGGATGGTTGTTCGTCTACATGTGGCCCTGTGATGGACTGGTGACCTGTCCTCCGGCAGATCCCTGTGACCCTGCAATGGACTCATCAGCGTTGAGCAGTGGCGGTTGATCACTAGAGGGAACCGGGTCGGTTCTGCCCTCGTTGACATGATGAAAGAAAGAGAAAAGTTGTGATTAGAGGTCTTTGGAACAACACGACCATCTGAGGTTCCGACCCGACCTGAATCAGGTCTCGGGTCCACAAGACGTGGTCCGGTCGGTGCTGTCCGACAGGCTGGGTCCGCTTTTACCCGAGAGGTAAAAATACTGGCGGTGGCAGCTGTCACTCAAAATTTAATCCAATGCTTGACAACTTTTAACATGAGCAACTGTGGGCTGGATTGTCTCGGTTCTATTCGGGTATCTCGGTTCGGTTAGTGGTCGGAAACTTAAGACTCGGGTCTGTTCCGGGTCCAAATATTGCGGGTCCATTCGGGTTTGAAACCCAGACATATGATATTAGCTCGGCCCGGTTTGGTTTGGGGTTGAATTTTCACGGGTCCATCCGGGTTTCGGTCCATGAAAGTGGACCCGTTAAGACCACTAGTTACGATGAAAGGCTGTAAGTACCTGTGAGCAACCAGGTGAAAGGGTTCCACCTTAATTTCAATATGTAGACTGTCAGTACTAGTCAGCTCCCGTTAACCGTAGAAGAACTAGTCAACCCATCCTCTTCCTGCTCGTTGGTTCCGGACCGTACAGAACTGGAAGAGGCTATTTCCTTGCCATGTAAGTTGATTTTTAATCGGAGTATCGATGTTCCTACAGGGTTGTATTTTTGCATTTTGAGCCAATAGCATTCTTAGTTGTTTGGTCAACTGGTGATCATTAATAATCAGCATCTGTTAATTAAAAAAGCTGATGACAGAAATTACTGATTTAAACCAGGTTCAAGTCAGAAGGTAATTGATTATTTTGCCAAATTAAAAGAAAGGTGTGTTAACCTTTTATTAAGGTAAGTCTGTTATAGTTGTTCCAAACCTGTTTGCATGCCCCATTTTAAATGTTTTAAATTCATATTTCAATTTAGTATTTTTAAGATTGTGTTCTTGCTAGTTCAGACAACATTCAAATATTAAACAGGTATAATGTATAGTATGAATTTTTCTTTTTCTCTAACTTTGACGGTGCCTTCAGAGCAGCAGAGTGGTTTTACCGCAAAGCTCAAACTCACGTACCACTAATTTTTTCATCTCTTGCTTTTATGCTCGTGTATTTTATTACCTTCCTTTGGTGTAGAGGAAATTATGAAAAGTGATAAACAGTCCAAAGCTCCATTTTAAAAGTTGGTGAGTAGAGATTACAGCAGATCTTTGGGGCTCAGTGGAGGGTCAGGAACACCTTTTATTTTTGTTGTTTTTTTTAGATAAGCTTTTTGATTAAATACACTATTTCAAACACACAACTCCCCCTAAAATATAATCTGTAACTGATCTATTTGTTCTAAGTAAAGAAAACTCCCCAGTGAAAATCATAACATGGACTGAATATGACCAGGACTTTGTAAAACTGATATTAAAGTCCTGTTAATATGGATTGCCTTTTAGCAGCAGTAGTTATTAAAAGTTTATCGCTGATCTGGACGTTGCTCAGGTTAAAGCGTGTTCTGATAAATTGATCTTGGACACACGGATCAAACAGGAAGTGCAGCCTTGTCGTGGCGAGCCTTAAGCCCGTCCAACACTTCTCTCCTCATCAAGCCAGAAGTGTTGATGGAAAAGGAAAAAACGCACACTAACTGCATATGTTTGTGTGTGTGTTTTGTGTGTGTGTGTGTGTGTGCACGACAGCAGCGCTAACAGTAAACAGATCTGTGACTTGATGTGTGAGGTCCGTTCCCTTCAGAAAGATCTTCCTCATTATTATTATAAACATTAGATGCCTCCAGTTTTACATAAATATGCAAATGTTATTTCGTGACACATGAGGTGTGCTCTCGCTAATGTGTTTCCGTACTAAGCACCAGATTTTTCCTCATTTTTTCACTGATGCACATTAGTTTTCAGTGGAACAAAAGGCAAAGCAGCCAGAAACTTGGCTTTTACCAGATGACCTCTATTGAATTAACCCCCTGTGTGTGTAAGTGTGTGTTTGTGTGGGTATATGTGTGTGTGTGGGTGTAAGTGTGTGTTTTGTGTGTGTGTGTTTCTGTGTGTGGGTATGTGTGTGTTTTGTGTGTGTGTGTGTTTCTGTGTGTTGTGTGTGTGTGTGTGTGTGTTTACTGTGTGGGTGTGCGCTTGTCTCGTTATTCCTGTGTGGACCAACCTTTGACGGACAACCTTTTTTGTGTGGCCATTTTTGTTTGTGAGGACATTTTGCCCGGTCCACACAATTAAAATGCGGGAATGTGCATGTGTTGTGGTGTGTGGTGTGTGTGTGTGTGTTTCTGTGTGTGTGGGTATGTGTGTGTGTGGGGTATGGCGGTGAAGGCGAGCGCTGAGCGGTGATGGAAACACATTAGTCTGCAGAGGCAGAAATATTTCCAGTCTGAAAATGGGATACAGATGAGGTCTTGTCCGAAGTGAATGTTTTAGAGCGGCTGAAGCTCATTGGCGGTCGATTGCAGGACGAACCTGATTCGATTTTTCCCTTTTGCAACATGAACGCTCGAGGAAGAGGGAAGGAGTTGATAAGTTTTCCTTTTGTGTGCCTTCTTAGGCTGGAGGAATTATGTTTCTGAATAATCTCTCCCGTACTTATGAACACAGTATCCTTAAAGATGCCTTAAAGGAACTTTGTCACAGTTGTTGACTAGAACTGAAGTCTAAACTGATTAGACAAATATAAGGTGACCTCACAAAACACACCTTATTTCCCCTGTGATCCAACTTTATTCATTTCCAGTATTCATGGAGAATTTCACACTCATTTCTGCTATGATAAGATAATTATAATGTTCTGTCTTCAAATTCTAATGTTCAGTGAAACATCATTTTCTGCAGGAACATGTCACGTAGAGTCACAGCCAGACAAATATTTGACTCTTGCACAAATAATGAGCTGGTAACAGTTAGGGCCGATTTGATTCTCCTACGATTTTTGGGTCCCGATTTGATTTATATTGCGATTCTGATTAAACAAATATTGCATTTCGATTTTACCAAGTATTGCAATTTTTATTATTTAAAAATTATATATTAAAAATAAATATATTATTAAATATTATTAACAATATTATTAGATATTAAAAATTCCCCAGAAAAAATTGTGATTAATATAAAAATCTTTTTTTTTTTAGTAACAGTAGTCTAGGAGCTGTAACACATCACATAGATTTACCCTCAAATCAACAGTTTGAATTGTATTTTTTTTAAAATGATAAATAATTCATAGACCAAAAAAAAAACAACAAATTCCTAACATGGCAATAAATATATTAAATCTTGAATCTTTTGAAAGGAGGAGAAAAAAACCACTGGCATGTGTAAAGCTACTTTGAAATAAAATAAAGAGCCATGCAGGTCTAGTTGAGTCATTTCCTTGTTTTGTAAAACAATCATAAAATAAAAGTAGCCTACTTTGAAATAAATTAAATGTATAGCTGCAGCCTAATAACTTTTTAAAAAATCAAACATTAAAATAAGCCAGTTTGTATTCAAGTATGACTTAAGTTCATTTCAGTGTGTTGCCATCCTCTTGTTTCCTCGGCCGCGTACAGCAATCAACCACTGAGCCTGAATATAAAACACAACTACATCAGCTCAGCCTCACGTTCTAAAATTAATATGTTTAAGAAAAATAACCCATTAAATGATAATGTTCTCACCTGTTTAATGGGATTTCTGTTTCTGAACATCACTGCAGAGCTTCTCTTAGGGATGCATGATAACTGCCTTTTAAAACCGATACTGATAACCGATAACTTTTAGCTCCTAAAGGCCGATAACTTTCAGCTCCTAAAGGCCGATGCTGATAACTTTCAGCTCCTAAAGGACGATAACCGATAATTTTTTCAAGCTTCTAAAGGACGATACCGATAACTTTCAGCTCCTAAAGGCCGATACCGATAATTTTCAGCTTCTAAAGGACGATAACCGATAACTTTCAGCTTCTAAAGGACGATACCAATAACTTTCAGCTTCTAAAGGACAATACCGATAACTTTCAAGCTTCTAAAGGCCGATACCGATAACTTTCAGCTTCTAAAGGCCGATACCGATAACTTTCAGCTCAGCCCTAAAGCCGATGCCGATACCGATAACTTTCAGCTCCCTAAAGGCCGATGCTGATAACCGATACTTTCAGCTCCTAAAAGGCCGATGCTGATAACCGATAACTTTTCAGCTCCTAAAGGCCGATAACCGATAACTTTCAGCTCCTAAAGGCCGATGCTGATAACCGATAACTTTCAGCTCCTAAGGCCGATACCGATAACTTTCAGCTCCTAAAGGCCGATACCGATAACTTTCAGCTCCTAAAGGCCGATGCTGATAACCGATAACTTTCAGCTCCTAAAGAACGATACCGATAACCGATAACTTTCAGCTCCTAAAGGCCGATACCGATAACCGATAACTTTCAGCTCCTAAAGGCCGATGCTGATAACCGATAACTTTCAGCTCCTCAAGGCCGATGCCAATAACTTTCAGCTCCTCAAGGCCGATACCGATAACCGATCACTTTCAGCTCCTAAAGGCCGATGCCGATAACCGATTACTTTCAGCTCCTAAAGGCCGATGCCGATAACCGATAACTTTCAGCTCCTAAAGGCCGATGCCGATAACCGATGACACACACATATACCTAAGATCATTACATCAATACTATGAACAAAATCAAAAAAATAGTTTTGACTGTTTAAATAAACAGATATTTATTTTTCCATTGAAAAACTATTGTCAAGCCTCTCAAACATTTTCGTAAAGCTATCAAACAAACCTATTTGATATCTCACATTAATTTAAATAAGGTGCATTTTTTTTTATGTGTAACATGTGGGGAAATACTGCGAATATCAATTAAAGTCAGCAACTACTAAAATTGTGACCGAGTTAACGACTTGTTTTCTGTCATGAGGGGGTATTCTTGATTTTCCTTATTGAGTAATCGTTTTTCTGATTATGCCGACGTTACTTGAACATAACATTCACTGCTGGTCATTCAAGGCTCAGAGGGAGCGAGACACTGCTGTGTTGACAGAAATATAAATGTTATCGGGACTGTTCGTCGTGATATCGGACTTATCGGAATGACGTCATAATTTCCTGTTATTGGCCCGATAGTTATCGTGCACCGCTAGCTTCTCTATATCAGGGCTGTAACAGGACTGCAGGCTGGCGTCTGTGAGACGTGAACGATATTTGGATTTGATGTAGTTCATGCTTCAGAAAATCTGCTCGACTCCAAATTCCGATACCAGATTCAGAAATTGCTCCGATACTGGCGAAAAGTGTTGGTGTATTGGTGAGTACGGGAGTCCAGGCACCAACTGATACCAAGTAATTTATATTTAATAATTTACTTACTGGTTACTTCCGTTGCAAAACCAGCAAAAAGGAAACTGGGACAAAATTCGTCGAAAAACTTCCAAAAATCGCTGGCCCTGAATTTTCGTTCTTTTGTTTCTAGCCCTCAAAATTTTGCTGCATTCTTTGATGCCCTGGGAATTATTGCTTCCCATTATCGTTCACAAATTTTTGCTCGGCAAATTTTTCGCAGTGAATATACCACTAAAGTGCAAAGAAATGTAAAGTGAATAAAATGTAACTGACTGTTAAGTTTTAAGTTAAGAAAATGTATTTTAGTTCAATTGCATTTGCATTTTACTGTTTTATACTATTCTATTTGGAAATGACTATAGACATGAACGTCCTGGGTTTGCTGTATTTATCGTTGTTATTTTACAACAATGATAATTATATTACAGACAGGCATGGTGCAATTATTTTTAATATCATACTTGGATCAGTAGTCAGTAAACTTTTGTATCAGTTCATTTTAGCTGAGTGTTTTGTATCTAAAGCTTTGAGTGATTTGGTGAAACGTGTCCTGATGCCTTTATATTTGTTGAAGACTTTATTTCATTTAAAGCAGAGAGCATAGTTGTTGTTTCTGCAGCAGTTGTTTCTATTTCTGGAGGCTGCAGCCGACATGACACCAAGAAACGAAAAACAGCTTTTTGCTTTAGCCGCAAGAAAATAAAACTGTCATTCACTTGCGATAAATTGATTAGTAAAAAGTTATCTGCTGGTGTTTTAGCACATACGTGCTAGCAACTTGTTCGCGACTGGAAGGTGAAAACCGAAATCACGTTAAGGTTAAAGCAGCGTCTGCAGCGAATCAGAACCGCTCCAACCCACGAACAGCATCAGAGAAACGCTGCGCTTCTAAAAATAAAATCAAGAACGTTGGGGCTACCAGCAGTATTATCTTAAATTCATTTATCCCGAGGCAGTTAGCAGGTTTCCATCAGCTCTGCGTCTAAGCTGCAGCCTGTTTAAGGCTCGCTATCAAACGAAGCAGTGAAGGCTTATTGCATTCTCTCCCTCTAAAAATTAACATTTCTATCTAATATGGCTTTGAACAAGAAGATTTTAAGTCAATTAATTTCCCAAAAAAAGTTAAGACATTTATTCTCCTGTTTAAAAAGTTACTACTGTAAACAGTGTTGGGAAGGGAGGGACGGCGCCACCTGTCTGTTAATCAGCTAATTATTCTCAGGCGTTGGCTGACACCGATTATTAAAAATGGCCGACAGGGCTGCGTCGGTGGTGGTTACAGGTTTGATTCCCGGCCTGTGACCCTCTGCTGCATGTCTTCCTCGTTCTCTCTCTTCTCCCGATTTCCTGTCTGTCTCTCTCACTTTGAATAAAGGCCACTAGCTCCACCTCTACTTACAGGTGAGCAGGTTACGAAAAGATGATTAATATTTATTGTTTTCTGCTCCGGCCATTCACGGCGTGGATAAAGGAAAACTGAGGATGGTGTAACTGGCGCTGGGACGTTGAGTTGTGGTGTTGGTGGTCTGAGGATCAGACCATCGGATCAGACTGGTATCAGACTGGTACCTGAGGTGGCGTCCAGCTCAGACCCAGTGGTGTTCTTGGAGTTCCTCCTCGGTGGTTTTGCTGGGCCTACTGGTGTCCTGCTGGGAGCGGCGGCAGCCATTGAACCTCGCTGTTGCCAAGTGGCGCGTGTGATTATGTCTGCAAAAAATATTTAAGTAGGTGTTCAGTGTTATTTTAACGTCCATGTGAATGTTTGGATGTAGAACAAGGCGCCGTAACAAGATCAGCAGTGTTATTCATGTTATCCATCAGTGGTGTCGATGCTCTGACTGGTCTGTGTGTGTTTTAAATGATTTAAAAAAAAAAAAAAGACTTAATTGTAAATACTCAAGTCAGTGTCTCTAATTTTATGTCCACTGGCGTACAGTTCAGGAGTCTAATTATATGTTCACAAGCTGTAATACCACAAATTAACGATGACCTCATTAATATGCGATTACTTTAGCACATTACCATCACACTTTGACAGAAGTTAACAGTGTAGAACTACTATAAATACAGTACTGCAAACCCCTCAGGGCCATATTAGGTCCATGCACTTAAAATATTAATATCATACTCTATAAGATTAAATTATTAGATAGAGAATTGCACTTTTTTTGCTCATTTGCAAACACACACACAGACAAAATTTAAAAATATATTTCTGAACATTGTAAATAGCTTTCACTGAGCAAATTGTTATAATTTTTAGTAAAATAGCCTCCTGTACTTTTTATCTTATATATTACTTTTTAATGGCCGTGGATGAGGAGGAAGGTTGTTGGTTCAATATCCTGGTCTCACGGTCTTTATGTTAAAGTTTGCTGCATCCATCATTGTTTGATTGTGTGTGTGTGATATTAAAAGTACCGTATAGATTGTTTTAGACTAAGGGAGTGCTGTATTAAAGTGTGCTGATGGATGAATCCACACACACACGGAGTCTAAAAGCATTTTGAGTGGTTACAAATAAAATGGAGGCTATTTTCCTCTTTGATTTTGTTAATGTGAAGCCTCGTCTCCAAACCTGCTGTTTGGGAATAATGCTGCTGATCGAGTAGATCGTTGTGTGAGGGTTAGGTTAGGGTTAGGATTAGGGGTTAGGGTTAGGTTAGGGTTAGGATTAGGGGTTAGGATTAGGGGTTGGGTTCGGGTTGTGAGGTGTCACGGTAAAGAAAAGTGACTGGAAGGATTAAAGCCACAGCAGCATTATGGGTTGAGAACAAAAATCTGAAATGGTAGCTGCAAAAAGAAACTGGGCCAGATGAGTTTGGAAAGAGTTCAGGGACGGCGGATGCTTTCGTTACAGAGAGCGAGGAAAAGAGATAAAGGGAGGGCTGAAAACGAGGGAAGGGACTTTTTTTAAGAGGAGGAAAAAAAAAGCGTGCGATGACCAGAGTGAGGAAGATGGAGAGAGTGAAGGAGGGCAAAGTTTGCAAAATCCCTCACTCCAGGGACTGAAGAGATGAAGAGAGAGTGACGGAGGAGAAGGGAAGCAGAGGACAGAGATTAGCAGTGAGGGCTAACCCAGGGGAGAGTGGAGTGGCCTGCCAGTGGAAATGCATCATGGGTATTATATTATGGTTGTGTGCTTTGGCTTGGAAAGTGAGAGACCATTTATAATTCAGGGTGACTAGTACCACCCGAGGCAGACGCTCTCAATCTGGCTTCATTCTCTTTCTCTCTCTCGCTTCTATTCTTTCTTTCTCTCTCCTCCTCCCTCTGTTTTTTTCCAGTTTTTTCTCCCCTAAAAGCGTCACTGTCGCTCTCCGTCTCATTGTTATCTTGTTTTTGCTCGCCTTGTTTTCTCTCCAGCCATTTCTCCAACACTGCGGTTTCATCCGTGTGAATAAAGCAAACCAGGCGTGAAGAATTTCATTTGTGTTTTTTTTTTTTTCCTTTGGTCATAGTCGAGTATTAAAGGCCGATAAAACATCTCAGATAAGAGAGCAGAAGGAAACAGGAACGAAGCTCAAAGGGTCTGGAACTTTGTCCTCACTCTTTGACTCTTCAAGCTCTGATTTTTGATGGAAAAAGAAGAATATAATAAACTCAACGGAACATTTAATGAAAAGGACTTGGCTCTGCTGTCAGTTGGGGGTTTTTCCCTTCAGGTTGAGGTAGACGTTCATCCATCCATCCATCCATCCATTCATCCATTCATCCATCCATTCATCCATCCATATAGTGTTATTCTGGGGTCTGCACCAGGGTTTCCGTTGTCCGGTAAAATATGCCGAAGTCCGGTATTTTATAATCTCTCCGGTCAAAATGTCCGGTGAAAATACTCCTCCCAAGCACAATTTCAGTTGTAATAAAATGGGTAATTTCAACATAATTTTATGAAAAAACTAGAGCTGTCAAAGTTAATGCGTTAACGCGTGATTAACGCAAAATAATTTTAACGCAACTAATTTTTTTAACGTTCGATTAACGCGCCTGGCCGTTGATGTACAATAGTAGAGAGGAGAGTAGGTTTAATGAGCCTCGGGCCCCGCCGTAGTTGTAGTCCTGTAGTCCTCCGTAGTTTGTCAAAACAGGAAGTCATGCTCTGACGTCGACGGCCATGCCGCAGACAGACAGACGTAAACAAACCTCCGTTAGCAGTAGTTGGGATAAAATGGATACAAAAGATACTATTTTGAATGGTAAGTTTAGCATCAAAACCTTGCCTGATGGCTAACTCCACAAGATAAATGTTGTTTGTGTTTACTGTCGATGTGAATTTAGTTACCACCGGAGTCCAACTACTGAAATATCACTTGTCGGCTAATTAGAGCGCTAATGCAGAGAGCCCCCCCCCCCCCCCCCCCCCCCCCCCCCCCCCCCCCCCCCCGTTTGAAGCAAACCACGAAAATATTTTGTATGAAGAACATAAGAGAAAATATTGAGTATATATATATATAATATATAATGGATTTGGCATTGTAGCAATAAATAAACATGCATTTGTTTTGCATAAGGCAAGCATTTGTGTTCTCTCATATTAGGCAACTTTATTTGTAGAGCACAATTCGTACACAAGGCAATTCAAAGTGCTTTACAGATGCATAAAATCACAAGAAGGCAAATATAATCATTCCATACAAGCATAAAGATAATCAATAATAAATAATATTAATTAATAAAAAAATTAATTAATTAAATTAAAAATGAAGAGTGCAGATAAAATCCTTCCAGTCATCATCTTCACATCTAAACAGAACTGTTTTCAGTCTGGATCTGAACATTGTCTCAGAGTTCAGGTCTGTCTAAACATCTTCTAGAAGACTGGTCCAGATTTTAGGAGCATAAAACTGAAATGCAGCTTCACCTTGTTTAGTCCTGACTCTGGACACCAGCAGGAGACCACTACCTGAGGTTCTCAGAGTCCAGGTTGGTTCATCTGGATCTAACATGTCAGAGATTGACTTTGGAGCCATGAAGAGACTTGAACACAAGTAGAGCTGTTTTAAAGTCTATTCTCTGAGTGACAGGAAGCCAGAGACCTCAGGACTGGACTAATATGGTCATATTTCCTGGTTCTAGTCAGGACTCGTATTAATAAGAGTAATACAACTTGAAAAAGATCTGTATAAGGTAGATTTAGAACAGATAAAAATATGCGATTAATTTGCGATTAATCATGATTAACTATTGACAGTCATGCGATTAATCTGATTAATTATTTTGAGAAATTGACAGCCCTAGTAGAAACATATACTTTTTTTTTATGAATGAGTAGTGTGTGTGGGTGTGTGTGTGTGTGTGTGTGTGTGTGTGTGTGTGTGTGAATGAATGAACGTAGCCTATATGTGGAATAAAACTTGTCGCATTTGTTTCATTAAATCTGACAAACGGCGCACCACAACAGAAAGGTCTCTGACATGGCGAAACAGGCGAATCTCAAAAGCTATTTCCTAAAACGAAAAAGCTCTAATGGCGAGGGTGATGATGATCTAACTCTAAAAGGCTATCTGAAGAGATGGAGACGACCACAGATGATGCTGTGGCTCCCGCCGAAAAGAAACCAAAACGTCGGAGGTTCAGACTTGAATGGAAAGACAAATATCCCTGAAGTTTGAAGTTATGCTCGTGAGTCAATTGACGGGACTTATTTTATTTTGAAATTGCCTGTTTTTCAATAAAAATACTATTAAATGACTTGCATTGATATCTTACTACTGCATATGATTTATTTTTAACCTCAATAAATTCATATGTGACCGGAATTTCAAACATTTGTCCGGTAAATTGAAAACTAATTTTTTTCTAGCGGAAACACTGCGGCCGTGGACGGATGCCAGAACCAGAACAAAACTCATGCAGATGTGGGGAAAATCATGCAAACATGAACTGGCATCGGGACTGAACTTCGACCTTCTAGCTACGTGGAAACAGTCCGTCCTTGTTGCAAAGTAAGAATCATCATTCAAACGATTTGTTCCCGTCACTGCGAATGTAAAAGTTAAACCCGGGGATTTTAACATCTGTCATAGTTCTGTTCTGTACGGGAACAGCTGCCGTGATTCATGACTCCAAGAAGATGCAGTTGATGTCGTTGACGTGCCGTCGTTATCGTGAGCTGCGTGTTGATGACTCACCTGTGCACGTACGTGCACTGAAGCACCTGCTCAACTGTCTTTTGGCTTCACGACCCCTGAATCCTCTCATCGTGCACGTGGAGGTACCGTGCATTATGTTAATTAAAGCTTAGCAATATGGAAAAAAAAAAAAAATCAGCAGAAAATATGATAATAGATGCCTGTGAGACTAAATTATTTATAGTTTCTGTCCTAAACAAACAACTCCCTCCTTATATAAGGCCACAGTTGTAGGTTTTATGCTAATCTTTGCCCAGAGCGCTTTCTAAGAAGTTGCCTTTGGCAGAAAAAATATTATACTCACAAATATATCTTTTGAGGACTTAAACATCAGGTGTTGGTGTCGTGATGGGGACCGATGGACCGCAGACTGGGAGGGAAAAATCAGGTTTGATCATAAACTACACCTCATATGAGCGCACTGAGCCAACGCCACATAAATCCTGAAAATCTGTGTAAACATCTCTTCTTTGGTCCATTTTTTTATGGATACGTGCACATGCACATGCACGCACCGTGCAGTCCAAAACGAAAAGCAGCTTGTTATTTTTCACGTCCTCTCCGGTGAACCTGATGTTTCCTGATTTGTTGCCACGGTTACTGGAGAGATCGGCGTCCTGTCACTTCCTTTGTTGTGTCCAGTCGGTCTGTTCTTTGTAGAAGAACGTTCAGAGTCATTTAAACACGTATTCTTCCTTCATTTAGGTCCAATGCTTCTGTGGGTTTTCATAGACTTCCTCCCATCGTCCAGAACCACACGTCTTATACAATGTGGTGATTCTAGCATGCGATATTTTTGTTAAGGATGGATCCTGTTCCTCAGCTGGGATGGGCTCCAACTAGGGCTGTAGCGATACACTAATCTCACAATACGATACGATACAATACATCTGGCTCACAATACGATATTATATCGATATTCTTCTAACAATACATTTACATCATTTTCTGAAAGATTTTAACAGGACAAAGTGATTTTGGTGACATCTCGTGAGTGTTTCAGTTTGTTTGAATTAACTGAACTGAAAGGTAGATGACTGCAAACAATGTCGCAGAGAGGAGAGAAAGGAGGCCTCTGATTGGTCAATTCTACATCCACGTCATCGAAGAAATGAGGAAGTACCCACATCTGTACGATTCTGGTTCTGAAACTACAAAGACAGCACATATTCTAGTAATTCATGGAGGGAATAGCGATGAATGTGGGTCTGGATACGGCCGAGACGGTGAGGAAGTGGAAAAACGCAAGAGATACGTTTAGCAAGTTTAGCTAGTTCGTGATTGTCCCTCTCCGTTGTGGCGTAGAATAACAGCGCAGATGCGCTTCAACATTAACATATATCAAAAATAACTGCAGCATACCGGGGACAAGATAACTGCGACACGTTGCTGCGAGAGTAAACAGCCCTTAAAGCCGGCGTTTTCCACCACTGAATACGGTCTGAAATCCTGACTAATAAAGTTTGGCTAGCTCTCAGTTAGCATTAGCTTGTCCGGGTGGTGACGTTTCAGGTGGGCTCGCAGGTTGGTGGTATTTCCAGAGTACTCTACGTTTGAGTGACACAGCTTGCAAACCGCCATACTTTTGTCTAAATCTTCGCTTTCCTTTTTCTTTTTAAACCCGAACTGCTCCCACACATCTGCTTTTAAGCTAGCAGGCGCTGCGTTTATACTCGCCGCCATCCTCCTGACTGGCTCAGCTCTACCTGGAAGAGAAAGAAGCTTCTGGATAACCTGTTAGAGATGCTCTACAGCGACACTAGCGGCTGGAGGACTTAATGGCACTTTGCAGGAAGAGCACCCGTGAGAGACACGGGGGTTTTGAAGGGAGCTTAGAATATCGATACCCGCGGCTGAAATATCGATACTCTCTGGGAAATAAAATATCGATATATATCGCCAAATCGATAAAATCGTCCAGCCCTAGCTCCAACCCCCCCCTACATCAACCAGGACAAGATTTAGTGGGTGAAGAAAGTAGATAGATGGATTCAAACATCCTATAGTGGTATAATTGCACTAATTTGCAGTGTTTCTGCTAGAAAAAATTGGCACCGGACAATGTGACCGGCAGGTTTTCAATTTACCGGACAAATGTTTGAAATTCCGGTCACATAGGCTATATGAATTTATTGAGGTTAAAAATAAATCATATGCAGTAGTACGATATCAATGCAAGTCATTTAAGAGTATTTTTATTGAAAAACAGGCTATTTCAAATAAAATAAGTCCCGTCAATTGACTCACGAGCTCTGATCCATCGATAATGTCGCACCTCAGCCAGGTGTCTTTCCATTCAAGTCTGAACCCCCGACGTTTCGGTTTCTTTTCGGCGGGAGCCACAGCATCATCTGTGGTCGTCTCCATCTCTTCAGATAGACTTTTAGAGTTAGACTCATCATCACCCTCGCCATTAGAGCTTTTTCATTTTAGAAAATAGCTTTTGAGATTTGCCTGTTTCGCCATGTCAAAGACGTCTCTGTTGTGGTCGACGTTTGTCAGATTTAATGAAACAAATGCGACAAGTTTTATTCCACATATAGGCTACGTTCATTCATTCACACACACACACACACACACACACACACACACACACACACACACACACTACTCATTCGTAAAAAAAAGTATATGTTTTTTCATAAAATGATGTGGAAATTACCCATTTTATTACAACTGAAATTGTGTTTGGGAGGACTTTTTTCACTGGACATTTTGACTTGAGAGATTATAAAATACCAGACTTCGGCATATTTTATTGGACAACGGAAACCCTGATAATTTGTGTACTTGCTCGCTCTGGAGGGAAATGGGAGGACATTCATTGTAGGTAGCAAAACCGATAATGTTAGCGTTAAGCTACGTCCATGCTAGTCTGTTTTAAAATGCAATTTTCAAAGACAAAACAAATCTCCTGTAATCAGGATCACATCCATGGATGCCTGAGGGACGTGCACGTACAAAACAGCTGGAAGCCCAGCTGGAAAAAAATATTTTTATAAAATGTCTTTCCTCCTGTACATGTAGATGTAGTACATGTAGATGTAGTACCTGTAGTATCGTAGATTATCATGTAGGATGTCACTTTATTTGATCTTGAACTTTTTTGATCATAAGCTTGGATGGAAGCATAGCAGCACATAGTTTAACAAATGTTTTTGCCCTTTATGGCGCTGTTCTCTACAGGTGAATACTTTTAAAGCTGAACCATCATTAAATAACTGAATCATTGTTTTTAGTTTTACAGACACACAGGTACAGGTGGAGGAGAACTGGGCCGTCCTGCAGCTCAACCACTGGGAAAACTACGTTGCTGTAAACAAAATATTCTCATATATTAAATATAATAAAAGGCTCTTCCCTTCTGACAATGTTCAAAATTTAAAAAGTAAAAAATCAAGCCATCGATTTTTTTAAAGTGGGTGTCTAAAAGACAACTAGACAGCTAGCTGGCTGGAGGCCTGGTCCCTGGGGGGGGAACTGAAACCTACACTGGCCCCTCAGCCAATCACAGCGCAGGACTCAAGCTTCATTAATGAGAGTTTCTGTCAGAAAGGGAATCCGGTCTAAAACCGACACCAAACCACGATCGGCCGAAGGGGGAAAAAGGGAAAAAGCCGAAGACGAACCACCAACCTCTTAAATAATTATTCAGAGTTACTGAATTGTAGCTTTAAAAGTAGAACGTTTATATGAAGATGAAGAAGTGTACGGAGTTTACTGGCTCTGGAGTTGGACTGACATGATTTCATCTAAAGGGAAACAAAGAAGGCAGACAAGGCGTTCTCATTTGCATCTTTTTTATTTTTATTTTTTTTATCTTGTCTTAGGACATCCTACGTTAAGGTGCTTCTGGGAAAACCCTCTTCTTCACAAGACGGATCTCACCAGAACATTTTCACTTTAAAATGCTTTTGGGACACGAGGTCCATTTAGAACGTTCAGTGCTGTCTGTCACAACATTTATATGTTTCACCTCGTGTTTGAGTGTGTTATTAATTTATTAAGTTTGAGTTTGCAGTCTTTCTTTCTTTCTGACTCAGAAAGCAACTTAACATAACTTCACGTAATGTAACTTAACTTATGACAGAAAAGGAACACAAACGCATCGAGAAAGCAGCTCAAGAGGATATGAGGACCTTTATCTGTGTTTTATCCAGCGTTCATGAATCTGTAGCAACTTTTTTAGTAAGGAGGTGATTTATGTGCAGATCTGTTCAGTTTTAAGACAATTTAACATATAAAGAAGAGCAGAAAATGAATCACTGCAAATGCTTTAAAATGGCAAACAAAACCAGGAAGACGTGGGAAAAAAAATTAAAAACTACCATTTGAACGGATCATAGAAAAGCCCTGAAAATGTTCAGCTAAACAACTTGAATCTCAAGCTTAACATACCTGAAAAAACTACCAAACACATGATTTAATGCTTGACTTCCACCTTAATAACCGCTGCTCTGCTGCTGCTGGTTCTGGTCCACATCACGTCTCCTCCAATGAGTCCAAACCCGTCAGAGAAAATTCACTTTCAACGGCTCCATTGTGACGTAGCCGAGTCATAAAGAAATGAGAGAAAAGGCCGTGTTGTCCAAATCCGTCCATCTGCACACGGGACAAAAGACTCCCGACGGGACGAGCTTAATATGTTGACAAATGTGTTGGAGGGGCTGTCTACACATGTGTTGGTGTGGGGGGGGGGGGGGGGGTCAGCGGTAATACAGTTAAACCAATGCAGATGGGCGGAAGGCACATCGGAGCAGACAGCAAACATATTGGCACAAGATTAACCCCCATAGGTCTTTAAAAAAAATTAAAAAAAGAAAAAAGCTGGAAACAATATACAGTGTGTTTGTGTACTTGAGCCACAATACACACAAAACACCGACATTAAACCTTAAATACCAGAACTAAGTGCCTAGTGATCTAAAAAGTGTTAGTCCTCTTTTTTTAATTTCAGATTTGACTTTATTATAAGCGCCATGTGTATAAAATAACACATAAACATAAAATGCTAATTAACTAAAAATACTAATATGTGGTTTCAAAAACCTCAAATTTCAGTCCCTGACATGTCTGATAGAAGTAAATATTTTTAGTGACGGACATCGACTGCTGCTGTTACCTGAGACCGTTTTTACCTGCTGCGTTCTTTTGCACAATAAAGGAATTCAACAAAAAGAAAAAGTAGGATATCACAAATGCAGTACAAACGCTTCGTAATTAGCAAACTTCTGCAAGTGGGCTTTTCCCTCCAGATACTGTGACCAAGAAGGACGAGAAAGAACTACTTGAAAATAAATTTAATTTCAAAAACAGAGTGAAGATGCAGTTTTCTGCATTAGGGGGTAGTGAGCCAATGTGCAAATCATTCTAGTTGTTAAAAGTAAATAAAAAAATATATATATGTTTAAGCTTGCAGTTAAGTTTAAAAAAGCACTTTCCTTCATTTCATTTTCACCTAGGTTCAGTTAGTGCTGGGCGGTATACCGGTTCATACCGAATACCAGTGTTTATTTTTCTTATGATATGAATTTTTCATATACCGTAATATCGGTGAGTTTGTACTGTAGCGAACACAACGTTGGGAACGCCGCGCGGCGGAACGTAAGCGCCGCGGAACCATTGTTTGACAGGGGACTGTTTTGCAGTTGCACTGGAGGCGCAACACGCTACTAGCTTACGGTTAAACGGTGACGGATGCTAACAGAGAAAGTCCCGAAGTGGAAGCTCCAGAACGGCAACATGAGACTGAGGAACTTCTTCCTGAACCAGGAGCCGTGGATTTAAAAAAGACGACGTCCAACAAACTACAATAATCTGCTAATGTTGCCGAGCTAAAGTTGTAGCCTCGGGAGGCTACACCAGGCTGGTGTAGCCTCCCGCGGCTACAACTTTAGAACGTTGTTTACATTGTGTAGTTAATGTTGATTTTTTACAAAAATATGTTTTTTCAAGTTGTTTGCAAAATGTGAAAAATAAAAGGGTTCTGTATTTTAACTGCAACTATCATCATTCTGATTCCTTCATTTAATTAGAATAACGAGTGCCACCTCTTTGTAAATAGCATCATTTTGTGAGGTCATGCAAACCTGGATTAATAATCGTGACAGTAAAATAGGTAATTCTAAGCCAATTTACTGCAACAATTCCTCTCTAAATGATTGGAAAATGTGGTTAAAACCTAGTCGTGCCTTAAAAAAACATGATATACAGTGAAACCGATATAATTTAGAAAAATACCGTGATATAAATTTTTGGTCATACCGCCCAGGTTCAGGTTCAGTCAGCTGCAGCCATGCTTCCTCGGTGATGCGCGGGTCTAAACTTATACAGTATAAATTATGCAAACAAACCACAATGGAGGCTGATGAAGTTGCTTTTCTACCGTCACATGTGGTTTTGTAGAGTTAGTTTCTGACATACTGACTGTCCAGCAGGTGAAAACCACAGGTCAAAGGTCAAAACTGAGCAAATGAGGCTGTTTTCTCACCCTGAACCTGTCGCTCTGGTCGCTCTGGGAGACGTAGTTGTTGTACGTGTCAAAAACTATCTGAAATACTATTTGAGAAACAAACTGCTCAGACTGAGACTCTGGACTCGTCTCTGAAACCAACTCTGGATGTTCTGAATCAAACCAGGGAATCAGTAGATGTTTAAAAATAAAGGATTAAGACTGGCAGGCTGAACATGTCCCAGGATGCATTTCAGGGATGATGCATTTTTATTTGTTTAGATTTATAGAGTGTGATTTGGTTTTATTTAAGGACAACATGAAACAGTATTCAGTAAATGCTGAATACTACTGAATACTAGTGACATGTCACATGTCTGTGTGCACGTCTCAGTGCACGTCTCAGTGTGACCTCTGACCCAACAGTGTTACACATGTGGTGATAAATGATGATGGATGCAATACATGTGTTAAAACAATATTTTAGCACTAATTTACAAAATAAATTTAATTTCTAAATTGAAAGTAACCACATATATTTTTTCAGCACATTAACAGCACAAAGAAAGCTGTTTGATTTGATTAAATCAAATCAAACTTTATTTATTTATATAGCACTTTTCATATGATGAAATGCAACACAAAGAGGTTTACAAAGTAAAAACAAAGTCGCTCCGACCCCCCTCCCCCCACCCCCTCATCTTTTTAAGTGATAAAAAAAAAAATCTAAGCAAAGATAAAAAGAAATAAATATGAATAATACTTATTATTACACCACAGGTAAGCCACCTGCTGTGAAACAGCCCCCTACAGGTTCACAAGTAGAGCCAATGACATCATCCATGGGGGGCATGGATGATGTCATTGGCTCTACTTGTGAACCTGTAATTTGACGCCATGAAAACATGAAATGTTGAAAATTCAACAACTTTTGATGGAAACAATGCTGCCACCACAACACATGACACCTGCAATTTCCCAGTTTGTGATCAATAAAGTCCATCTATCTAAGTACATCTATTTACCCACAGTTCAGTTTGGCATCGTTCAACATCAGCGCGTTCAAAGACACAACACGCGAAAACCAAAGTAAAAGCATGTAGACAAGAGCTCAACATTATAACTGAAAAACATTGCAGGGTTTTTCAGGTTTTTCTTTTTGGCCTTCTTCACCGCTGTGGTGATGTGTTGAGTCCAGCACAGGTCCTGCGAGATGGTCACCCCGAGGTATTTGAACTCTTTCCACCTCAGAACCACAGATGACAAGGGGGAGGGGGTCCCTCTGCTGCTTCCTGCTCTAGTCCACAATCAGCTCCTTCGTCTTGTTGACGTTCAGCAGGAGGTGGTTCTCCCTGCACCAGTCCTCCAGGTGTGAGACCTCGCTCCTGTAGGCTGACTCGTTGTCGTGGGAGATCAGACCCACAACAGCGGTGTCATCAGCAAACTTTATGAGGACGTTGGAGTCTGAAGTGGCTACGCAGTCATGAGTGTACAAGGAGTACAGCAGAGGGCTGAGCACACAGCCCTGAGGGGTTCCGGTGTTGAGGGTGAGGGGGGATGAGGTGTGTTCTGCTGGTCAGGAAGCTGTAGACCCACCTGCACAAGGAGGAGTACAGGCCCAGGTCGTACAGCTTGGATACCAGTCTGGAGGGAACTATGGTGTTGAATGCTGAGCTGTAATCAACAAACAGTATTCTCACATAGTTCCCCCTACCAGTATCCACGTGGGAAAGGGTCTTATGGAGGAGGAGGGCTACGGCATCGTCCACAGATCTGTTGGCCCGGTATGCGAACTGTAGAGGGTCCAGGGTGGGGGGCAGGGTGGAGGTGATGAATGCTTTGATCAGTTTCTCAAAGCATTTCATCACCACTGAAGTGAGGGCGGCAGCACGGTGGCTTAGTGGTTAGCACTGTTGCCTCACAGCTAGAAGGTTCCTGGTTCGAACCTCAGCAGGGGGGGGTCCTGGATTGAACCTCGGGGTCTTTCTGTGTGGAGTTTGCATGTTCTCCCCGTGCTTGCGTGGGTTTCCTCCGGGTACTCCGGCTTCCTCCCACAGTCCAAAGACATGCATGTCAGGTTAATTGATAATTCTAAATTGCCCGTAGGAGTGATTGTGAGTGGTTGTTCATCTATATGTGGCCCTGCGATGGTGTACCCCTGCCTTTCACCCGTAGACAGCTGGGATAGACTCCAGCAGATCCCTGTGACCCTTCAAGGATAAAACGGGTATAGATAATGGATGGATGGATGGATGGATGAAGTGAGGGCTATGGGTCTGTAGTCCTGTGGGCTGCTGGGGTGAGGTGTTTTGGGGACTATGATGGACTTTTTGAAACAGGTGGGGATCACACACTGTTTCAGGGAGAGGTTGAATATTTCTGTGAACAGAGGGGCCAGCTGATCAGCACAGGCTTTAAGGACACGTCCACTAATGCCGTCTGGTCCTGCTGGTCTGGTAGGACCCTAAACGTGACCCTGAACGTGACCCTAAACGTGACCCTGAACGTGACCCTGAAACGTGACCCTGAACCCCTGAACGTGACCCTGAACGGGACCCTGAACGTGACCCTGAAACGTGACCCTGAAACGTGACCCTAAACGTGAAACGTGACCCTGAACGTGACCCTAAACGTGACCCTGAAACGTGACCCTAAACGTGACCCTGAACGGGACCCTGAACGTGACCCTGAACGGGACCCTAAACGTGACCCTAAACGTGACCCTGAACGTGACCCTAAACGTGACCCTGAACGTGACCCTAAACGTGACCCTGAACGTGACCCTAAACCGGACCCTGAACGTGACCCTGAACGGGACCCTAAACGTGACCCTGAACGTGACCCTGAACGTGACCCTGAACTTCCTGAACCACTTCCTGCTGCATCACAGAACGACCAAAATCTCTCAGCAGGAGCTCGATGAGACTAATTAACACGTTTGATCAGCGTTAATTAGTCAACAATTCACACCGGCCGGCCTCTGACAGCTCTGGATTCTCTAATTATCTCTGGGGTTGATGTTCTTTTTTTAGAACAGAAACAACCCCCCCCCCCCCCCCCCCCCCCCCCCCCCCCCCACCGGGCTTTAGTGAAATAAGAGAAACCCCAGAATGTTCCTATACATGCTCCAAATTACTAAAAGCATAAATATTATTTGGGGAGTGTTGACTGATGGATAGAACTTTAAACGGGTCAACTCAAAGCCCGGATGACCGGTGCAGGTTGGTATAAACTCACGTAGGTCTGTCTGAACAGGTGCTGAAGTTCCCACCTGTATGAAACACTAGGATTTGTCAGCTTGTCATCATTCCGTTTAAACTCCTCCCCAGTCACAATTTTCCTGCATTTCTTTCTTCCTTTTTTTTTTTACATCGGTGTACAAGTTGTGATCCGTCTAGCACACTTGTGTTTGCGTCCTCCTTGGTTGGTTGCACCCACATGAAAGACCTCAGAGCTCTAATGCTCCTCCAGGTCACCACACTCATGTGGACAACACTATTTACTCACACTTGTTTGATTTCTGGTTGCACGTGCAACCAAACTATTTGTACCCTGGAGCACCGTCGCTATGTTCCTGTTGAATATCGCGAGCTATGGGGTCTTGAAAATACATGCATCAGAATTACTAACTGAAAAAGATTAACATTTAAAGGATTTTAACTTGTGGTTCCATTTAAATTAATATCTTTAATTAAAGTAAATGAGGTTCAGTAGTTTTTATTTTTTAATCTCATGGAAGCTTTAGATGAGAGGAATGAGGGAGAGGAGAGACTGCTGCTGGCTTGTGCACGTTAGCATTAGCTTCCGTTAGCTCACATTAGCGTGATTTCAAAACTCCATGGAAGTGATTGTTATGTTGTAGGTGGCTGATCAGGTTTTACGTATTAAAGCTTGTGCTTCCCTCCTCGTAGAATTCACTCGGAGGATTCGTCTCAAATAACCACCAAACTATCTTCTTCTGAAACTTTAACCAAGTTCCACGCCGCCATGTTTGTTGTGATCAGCGCTGTGCTGCAGGCTGCATTCAAGGTGTAACGTAAATTCCCTCGTTTGCTAGTCGTTCTTTCAGCCTTTTCTATTTTTCTTTTTTATGTGTAACATGAGGGAAAATACTGCGAATATCAATTAAAATCAGCAACTACTAAAATTATGACGAGTTAACGAGTTGTTTTCTGGCATGAGGGGGTATTCTTGATTTTCCTTATTGAGTAATCGTTTTTCTGATTATGCCGACGTCACTTGAACATAACATTCACTGCTGGTCATTCAAGGCTCAGAGGGAGCGAGACACTGCTGTGTTGACAGAAATATAAATGTTATCGGGGCTATTCGTCGTGATATCGGAGTTATCGGGATGACGTCATAATTTCCTGTTTATCGGCCCGATAGTTATCGTGCACCCTTATATATATATATATATATATATATATATATATATATATATATATATATATATATATATATATATATATATATATATCAATCAATCAATCAATCAGACTTTATTTATAGAGCACTTTTCATGCAGACAGAAGCAGCTCAAAGTGCTTTACATAAAAACAATACAGGAAACAATAAACACAAATGACCCCCCCCCCCCCCCCCATACACACACCACACACACACACACACACACATATAAAAACATAGAATTTAATTGAATTTAATTTTGAATTGAATTGTGAGGAAGGATGGTGAGGAAACACCATCTCACACTCGCTACTTTGAAGTGGGGAAACACCTGAGAGAAGATACTTGATAAGATAACTATATTGCCTAAAATTTGGTAAATATCTAAAAAATAGAATAATAAAATAGATAAAATTCAGTTAAATGCCCAACTTACAATGTAAAATTAGTCAAAAAAAAAAAAAATGTAAGATTTAGTTAAAAGCTAGATTAAAAAGGTAGGTCTTGAGTTTGCTTTTAAACATGTTCACAGTATATATATATATATATATATATATATATATATATATATAAAATCAACATACATTTATGCACAGTATGCAATACGACAGTGTTTTTTACAGCAATATCATTCATATCAATGTAGTTTATGCTACGCTGAAATAAAGGCTACCGCTAAACTACCAAAGAGTTAGTTTGTGAAGCTCATAAGGATGATGTAATTATTTAGCTGTGGCTCTGGTTTCAGCATTTTAGATGAACAGCAGAAAAATATCATTTGTGGAGATCAGTGCCTTAAACAGCAAAACAAAGAGCTGCTTAAAGCACCTGTTGTGAGTCACCTGTAAGTCACTTTGAATAAAACGAATGACGAGTTAAAGAGCGGAGTGATGCTAAAGCAGCTATCTACCAAAGACATGAAGTTAAAGCGCTGTGGAATGGTGTTTTATTGGTAAATAATCTTCATAGGTTTGTGTGGATCATCCTTTGTGTGAGTTTAAAAATTCCTTTGAAGGATGAGAAATCTAGCAGAAACAGATATTTGATGATGTCGAGCTGTTTGTTTCAGTTGTGAAATGATACTGATGACTGATGAATGAAATAATGAAAAAAGAGAGCTTTTTTTTTTATCCTGCACATTACCCTCCTCCTGAGCTCCACCTCATCCCAGTCGTCCTTGGTCTGGTCTTCGTCCTTCTTGTCCTCTCCGTCTCATCGTCTTTTTTCCAGGACTGAAACCATCACAGATAATTAGAGCCAGTGGCTTTTGCACCGAAGGCCAGAGGAGATGTGGAGGAGATGTGGAGGAGAAGTGGAGGAGATGTGGAGGAGATGTGGAGGAGATGTGGAGGAGACGTGGAGGAGATGTGGAGGAGATGTGGAGGAGATGTGGAGGAGATGTGGAGGAGACGTGGAGGAGACGTGGAGGAGACGTGGAGGAGATGTGGAGGAGACGTGGAGGAGATGTGGAGGAGATGTGGAGGAGATCGTGGAGGAGATGTGGAGGAGATGTGGAGGAGATGTGGAGGAGACGTGGAGGAGATGTGGAGGAGATGTGGAGGAGATGTGAAGGAGACGTGGAGGAGATGTGAAGGAGATGTGGAGGAGATGTGAAGGAGACGTGGAGGAGATGTGAAGGAGACGTGGAGGAGATGTGAAGGAGATGTGGAGGTCCGCGGGGGTCTTTACAAATGCCAACATGCTCATTTCATTTCTCCTTTTTCCTTCACTCCTCTCTGCCTTTTGTTTCCAGATTGACATCGTCATTACTGCAGCTTTTTATGTCTTAACAAGAAGAATAATGTTTTCATCTTTAGTGAGGTGTTCAGACTGTTGTCTCTGTGAGCTAAAGCATCGTCTGAATGAACTGGACGGCTCTTTGTCTTGAGGAAATAAGGAAAACACAACAGACAAATAAAGTGCTTTTGCCAACTGTTGTTGCCGTATGACATCACAGGGAGGGGGGGGGGGGGGGGGGGGGGTGATATAGTGAAGCCTTGTGTCCTGCTTCTTCTACTCTCCTGGCTGTTCGGTCCAGTGTCCTCCAGCTGCGCCGAACACAAAGACGTCTCGGAGGAAATGTAGGCCAGAGAGATGCAGCGACGTCGGGCACAAAGGCAGCAGAGGTGGATGATGGGAGGGCAGGAGGCGTGTTCTCCTCTCGCCTTAAATCACAGCACCTAAAGGACGCCCGCCCTCACCCAAACACAAGTTTGCATACTAATTAGGTCAAACGTCTGCCTCCTTGGAAAACAGAGAGGGCGACTGTCTGTCCCTTTGTTTCTCCTCCCCTCTTTTTATTTCCCTCTAAATCATTAACACAGCTGAATAAATGTCCTTCTAGGGTGTAACCAAGCATGTTCTGCACTGAAGGAAATAGATAATAAAAGACAACTACTTTTGTTTGAATATATTTTTAAATTCACGTTTATGCTGTTTCCTCATTTTTATTTCAATTTTCTTTCATTCTTCCAGTCGGCGCAGTACAATACTTAATTACAACAGTAACACACAATATGTCTGGTCGCTGGGTGAGTTTAAAGAAGTTTAAATGCTAACATGCTAACGTAATGAAAAGATGGCACCAGGCTCCTGTAGCTGCTCAGATAAAATAGTTGCAGATTAGAAAAATTCATCAATGTTCTGCTGAATACTGCACACATTATACATCTCAGTCCAGCCCTCTATACATGAAAACAAAACAATATAAAGATAAGTGAAACATTGCAAATTAGTGAATAAAAATAGAATCTGTTTGGGTTTTGGATCATTTTACTCAACTACACCAGAGACTCCTGCCTGCATTTATATTAGACTGAAAATCCTGTCTGCTCATCCCAGAGCAGCATTTTTGACAACAGAACCAAACTCAGAATAAATGTCACAAAAAAAAAAAAAAAGAGAGAAAAGCTGACCCAGGATGCCATGACTTTAGCCACAATCTGATATTAATCTAATGCTAGTATGTCTGATATGTTGGAGGGATGTCACTGTTTTCAAACAGTACATCAAGACACTTGACAAAAAAGCTAATAGTTATATGCATATATATATATATATATATATATATATATATATATATATATATATTATATATACGTGTGTATTTATGTATATGTATGTATGTATGTATGTATATATATAATATGTGAATATATATATATATATATATTATATATATATATATATATATATATATATATATATATATATACACAGTCATGGAAAAATGATTAGACCACCATTTTTTCTTCACTTTCTTGTTCATTTTAATACCTGGTACCACTAAACGTCATCATGTGACTAAAACAGACAGAAAAAGAAAACACTGAATGCATAAAAGCAGTGTTTTTGGCAGTACAACGCCATAGCTATTGATGTAAAAACTTAAGTGATTTAGGTTATAATCAAGAAAACCATGGAAAATGGTAAGATATCAGCTCTTAAATTAAACTCTTATGAGCAATCTTTGTGGTTATCGTTATGTTTGTCCAGACAAATGTACCTTTAGTTGTACCAGGCATTAAAATGAACAAGAAACTGAAGAAAAACAATAGTATTATATATATATATATATATATATATATATATATATGTGTGTGTGTATATGTATATGTGTGTATGGCCGAAGTATAAACTTTCCAGGGGATTAGATTAGATTAGATTAGATTAGATTAGATTAGATTAGATTAGGGCGGCTCTAGAAATCACAAGCAGAATCAAATTGAAATCAACATACCGCAGCCTAACGTGGGAAAGTAGTGCAGCAGAGAGGCTAAAGGTAATTGCATTTTTGTTAACGGAGTGCTGATGCAATTAGAAGAAAGAGGCCCTTATTCTCTCTCCTCTTAATGAGAGTCACGTTAGTCCTCGCTGGGACTGGGGTCATTGAACATTTATCGTGCTCCTTCTCCTCCACTTGGAAAAGCACTTACCATTCCTCCATCCTGTCTGCCCTTCACCCGTTATAACCGCCATCACCCTTAATCATGGAAGAGTATATAACGGTTCAAGAAAGAGTAGCAGGGTCTCCTGAAATTCTGTGCTCCTGTTTGTTTGCATGTACTGTGGTTATTTGCTTATTATTGTACTGGAGGAGGTGCCGTGGTGCTCTGGGGGGAGGAGGTGGTGGTGCTCTGGGGGAGGAGGTGGTGCTCTGGGGGGGGGGGGGTGCTACGGGGCTCTTTATCATCCCACTCACTTCCTGGATGAAAGGAGGCCTAATCACACAAAGCATGAATATTCACACGGCAGAGTCCTGAGAGAAAGTCAGAGAACGACGAGAAAAAAAATCCACTGACAGGTGAAGCAGCAAACACCCTCCACGTGCACTATTTACACTCATGAGGAAACACTGTGCACGTACAACGACTGAAAACAGAGTCCAGACCTCAATCTGCCAGAGCGATGCCGAGGAGCCCTTCCAACCTCACCATCTCATGTAAGATAAAAGGCTTGTCACAAACCTAAATAACTGAAAATAAAGGTTTTACTACATGTACAAACATGCCGGTACAAAAATCGAATAATATATTTGCCAATGCTGTGAATAACTTCTAGCATACCTGTAAATTACTGGATGAAAGTCACGCATTTGTTGCTGAGAGTAAAAAACGTAAATAGATGGTGTAAAGTTTGGATGCTAGCGGCGTGGAGGCGCTTGTGTCCAGGGTTGTAACTCAACCGATGTGTGTCTTAATCTTTCTGTCTTTACTGCTGTAAACCGATGCTGGATCGGATGAAAAGTCACTGTACTTATTACAGTTCAAGGGGAGCTGTGAGGAAGCTCCACATAGTTTCAGAAGTGTTAGTTGAAACATATCATGTCTTTTAAGATTCACATGAGAGAGTTGTGGACACATAAACGAGCTGAACGTCATTTTCCCTTTAGAATATCCAGTTGGCACAGAGTCATGCACAAAAATGGCAGGCATCCCACACAAAGTGGTGCAGGTGAAATTAGAAAAAATGTTGATGCAGACTTTAAGGTTGTGTGATAAATGATGCAGAGCTGCAGCATCCATCCATCCATCCATCCATCATCCATCTGCAACGCAGCAAAAGCAGCAAAAAACATATGAAGTTACACATGAAAAACAAAGTGATGGTGAGTCTTATAACACAATTTAAAGAACCGGCAGCTTTCTTGAGGATGAGCAGAAGGTTTACGAATATGCAGCTGAAAAACTTAATCTAATGCTGGAGCTGAAATTCAGTTAAAGTCATAGAAATTTCCAGAGTTGAATTTGCTCATCGCAGCTGCTGCAGGTGAAGATTGTAGTGGACTGTTTGCAGAGGGAAAAAAGTCTAAACTGTTTTTGTCAGATTCAGATGAACACCATCTCTATGAGAACAAATGATACCTAACTGTCTGTTAGCTTAGCTTAGCTTAGCTTAGCTTTACACATACTTAAGATTGTGTGTAAATATCCCAGAATGATGCAGAGTTTCTTCTTTCTTATTTGAAACTAGAAGATAGACACAAAGTCTGGTAGCTGGATTTTGTAGTTTGACAGAATAATTGGGTGTAAAATCAATTTACAAACAATTTACATATCTCAAAACAAAAAAAAAGGTATGTCTTTTCTGATCCTTTTCTTAGAAAACATCCTTTTGGTTCTTCATAACCAAAGATTCATTTTGGGCTAAAAGTGTCAAACACACCTACAGAAATACACACCAGACATTCAACAACATAATAAAATGTCATTAAATCCTGCGCAGCTTAGTGTTGAACATTATTAAGGTACACGGTAACAAAACAAACAGTATAGTTCAGTAAAATTACTAAAAAAAAAAAAAAAAAGATTAAAACACAATAAAATCCTAAAAACAGGCAATAAAGACTAAGAGACACTGATCAAATGTGACCCAACTGAATTTGCAGTTTACCACATATTGAGTAAAGAACTGGAATTAAAAAAAAAAAAAAAAAAAAAAACCTTGAAAGTGCTTGAATGTAAAAAGTGAACACGTGTACGAACCCTTGTTCACTTCAAATAATTAAATAAATAATAGATAAAAAGCTTAGACAGTAAAACTCCTTACCAGTTTTATAGTTTTATTTATTTATTTTTATTTTTTTACCGTACATAGATGCACAGTGTCCAGCTCTGGCCTTCGGACTTGAGAGAGAAGCTGCTTTTTTATCAGTTTTAACTGAAGGAAACAATAACTTTATACCTGGTTCAAAAAAGAAAACAAGTCCCTACTAAAACAAGACAAAATCTGGTGTTCATATTATTTCATTTTCTTTTTTTGTTTTTTTTTTCCAAAAGATGTTTCTTTAAAAATGTGGAGTTGTCTTGTATTTAGGGATGTGTATCATTAGGAATTTACGATACCAATACTCATTATCGGTACCGATATTTATCAATACTCTTATCGATACCACCACATGTAATTTAGTGTATAAAATAAAGACGTTACAAGATGGTATCATTTTTTATTACCACAAGGGGGGGGTAACACTAATCCTTTACAGATAGCAGCTGGCTATACAGACTAAGCTAGCTTATGCTACTGCCTACCTAAACCACTTGATTGGACTGTAGTGAAGGTTCTAGATCCGTCACAATAAACTTAGTAACAGCCCTGTAGCATTCCTCGCTTTTTTCTGCAGACATCTTCATTTGACGTCGCTTGGCGATTGTGAACGGAAGTCGTCTGCATTGGCAAACTAGCAGTGGTGGCTGCTGCTTCGTACATACCTCCTACAGGATTAACGTAACATATATCAGCGTTGCTAACATTGATAATGCATTCTCCTGAGTAAATTAACTACCAACTTAATGATTCATAATCTCACCTTGACTTGATGATGACGAAGTAGAAGTAGTGTCAGAGTCTACCTGCACCAAGGAGGGCACGGCATTGTTAGCGTTAGCTGGGCTGCTAACTTTAGCCGTGTTGTTTAGGCAGTCAAACACGCCGCACTCCTTAATTTTTATACTGTGAGCACACTGCAAGTGTTTCATGATGTTGCTGGTGTTACACCCCCCCCCTCCCCCTGGACGCAACTACTTTCTAGCATATATTGCATTGAGCTGAAGCTTCATTCCGTTTGATAGAAGTGAGCCCATACCTTCGATCGCTTAGCTCTGACGGCCGACATGTTGACCTATTGGCTAGAGAAAACAACGGGGCGCTACGTCATAACCTGTCGACGGCGGCAGTATAATTATGCGACAGTTATGTTGCTCTGGGTATACTCTCTTTAAAAAAAAAAAAAAACACCGATAACAGTATCGTTTGTCCAGAATTTTTAGCGAAACTCTGGTACCGACCATTTAGGAACCGGTACCAAAAAATACCGGCTCTCGGTACACATCCCTAGTTGTATTTGGGTCAGTATGGTATTTTTCTTTCTTTCAGCTCCACAGCCACCTCAGAGATACATGTGTAGTATCTCTGAGTGCAAAGAAAACACAAGTTCACAGTTAAGGAGGGAAAAGAGAATTTTCTCTGCTTTAAATTCCATCTCTGTGTGCTTCATGGGTTTATAGGAAGTCGGGGAGGGCTGCATGTCTATGTGAGTATTTATATAGCTCCTATGAGTCATGGCGGGGGAATCACGTTAGCTACGGGTGCTCTGTCACCATCGGGTCCTCGCTCGCCCCGCTGCTCTGCTACCTCACTCTTTCCGTCCCTGTATTTAAAACCCACCAGCCCCCCCTATTTTAATCCACAGAGGTCCTGGGCGAAGTCCTGAAATATTTTCAGCTCTAAATGTCTTTAAATAAGTGTTATTGCATGGTAGGGAGGTTAATGGTGACATATCTTGCCAGAGCTCGGCAGACTGTGTAAACACTCGGAGGGGGTTGAAATGGAGGAGGACTGTTTGGGAACCGGCTGACACCGGTGGAGGTGTATTAACCCAAAAGCACAACAGCTTCGATGATGCCGTTGGTTCTGATGGACTGCTGGTTGGTTGGTGAAGACTTAAACTAAAGCTACGGGAAACGTAATAGCAGTAGAGTGTGAGTTAATACAAAGAGTTCCTGTAGTTTAGGATGTGTCCTGGAATGTGCATGTGGTTTCCCATCAAAGAGAAACCACATGCACACAATTCCTTCAAATCAGTATATTTAGGGATGCACGATAGTTATCAGCCCGATAGTTATCGGCCCGATAACTATCGGGCTGATAACAGGAAATTATGACATCATCCAGATGTAATTGTAATTTTTAAAAAATTGTAATTTTTTTTGTATAGTAATTTTTTTAAGCTGTAACACGGAAAGCCAAGCAACGACATTTCGTTGACGAAAAACCTCACTGCCGTGTGTTTTTTTGTGCAATGACAATAAAGAAAGTCTAAGTCTAAGTCTAAGATAAGTCCGATATCACGATGAATAGCCCCGATAACATATATATTTTTTAACACAGCAGTGTCTCACTCCCTCTGAGCCTTGAATGACCGGCAGTGAATGTTATGTTCAAGTGACGTCGGCATAATCAGAAAAACGATTTCTCAGTCAGGAAAATCAAGAATACCCCCTCATGCCAGAAAACAACTCGTTAACTCGGTCATAATTTTAGTAGTTGATGACATTAATTGATATTCGCAGTATTTTCCCACATGTTACACATAAAAAATAGAAAAAATAGAAAAGGCTGAAAGAACGACTAGCAAACGAGGGAACGGAGGAATTTACGTTACACCTTGAATGCAGCATTGTGGAACAGTGCGCTGATAAAAACAAACAAACATGATGGCGATGGTGTAGAACTTCATTAAAGTTTCAGAGGAAGATAGTTTGGTTATTGTTATCTGGTTATTTGTGACAAATGCTCCAAGCGAAGGAGGGAAAAATAGCACAAGGTTTAATACGTCAAACCTGATCAGTCACCTGAAACATAACCATCGCTTCCATGGAGTTTTAAAATTGCGCCAACGTGAGCTAACATGAGCTAACGTGAGCTAACGTGAGCAAGCCAGGAGCAAGTTAACCCCTCCGCAATAGTTTTTCATTGTAAAAAACTAATATCTGTTCATTTAAAGAGTCAAAACTGTTTTTCATTTTGTTCATAGTATTGATGTAATGATCTTAGGTATATGTGTGTGTTATCGGTTATCGGCCTTTAGGAGCTGAAAGTTATCGGTTATTATTGGTATCGGTTTAAAAAAACAGTTATCGTGCATCCCTAAGTATAATAAAATTGTTTCTCTACTGACTGACTGAGCTGAATCAACACAAAAAATATCACATTTCATTGTTCTAGTGTCTTCTGGCTAAAGGTCAAAATACTCCAAAATTAATAAGTCACGAATGATAAGAGATTTGGTTCTACATTTATTAAAAAATTGTGAAGTTTAAGAAAATTAAAAGTCAGATTTGTTTTCAGTGAGAGTTGGGGTTGATTCACTGGATTCACTGTTGAGGGAGAAACCATGGTCAGCATAAACATGAACACCTGACCTCTAATTTTTTATTTAAAGTTTAAACATTTCGGTTAGCTTAGTTAGCGTTTCAACGTAGTTGTTTTGTTTTCAAGCAAAAAAAAAAAAAAAAAAAGGGTGGGTTTCTATGCTAATTTTTTTCAAAGACCCCATTTTGCTTCTGATTGGCTCTAAAATCACAAACAGCTGTGTCCTGATAGGCTGGCTGTCACTGTCATTCTGCTCCTCCCGCCTCCCCGTGTTTGACTGACAGCTCTCAAACTGTCACAGACGTTCACACGCAGCAGAATATAAGAGGAGTCGTCGCTGGATCGCTGTGAATAATATCCAATCACGCTGGATTCAACATTACAGATCACTTATCAACATATTTGTGAAAAGGTAATTTCAAGACTTAGGTGTGCTGGGTCATGAAATATGCCCCCTAGTGTTCAAAGAAAAGAAATGTAGGTCTAAACTCAGTTCAACTTTTGAACGGCATCTTGTTCCTGAAGAGCAGTAGTGTTAGCAGTAGCCTACACGTGTTGCCTGTACAAAAACACTACATAGCGAAACAGCTAAATAGAGGTACTACAAAGAAATAGTCTTCTAGCTAGCACAGTGCACGCACTCGCTCTAGAAATCCTTCAAATATCTGGTGCAAAAAGTCTGTTGATCAATCACAAAAATGGATCACGCCACTAAGTTCAGCGAGTTTTGAAGCAGAGGAAAAACTACGCTTTAAACATCGGGCGCTGCTCTTTGAACAACTTGACGGTAGTTTATCTGAGAAAAATGCAACAACCACAACTTTAATTTAAATTCACAGGAGGGAGAAAACACATTTTAGAACCTAAATCAGATTAAATGTTGCTGCGTACAAACTGAGGTTATGCAGTTCACATCTGTAATTGATTTAATAGATACATAGATTTTTAAGAGCACTTAATTTCACATATTTTGTCCTGTTAATGAAATCTATCATATTATTCAGGGCCATATTATAACTAATTTTGTATTTTTAGTCAGAGCTAACAAAGACCTGATATGTTGCTGGGCTGAAAAAGTTTGAATTTTCCATTGAGTCGACAGACGAGACACTTAGAGCAGCAATGAATCTGTTTCATTTTCAGTTTTATTATTGCAAGAATCTTTTTTTTTTTCATTCTCCCTGCTAAACAAGTTTAATTAAAGCAGTGCTAAGAAAACCGTGCACCCAGTAAAATAATCTCTGAGGATTATCTCTGCTTTTAATTGGATGATTTAATAACTGACAGGAAAAGATTTTTTCTTTTGATCATTTTTTGCTCATTAGCTATTAGTGTAATTTCAGTAAATCATTAAGTCGAACCCAGAGGCCCTGGATGAATAAACTGACCTCACCTGTATCTCATTATGGTTCATTGTTGTTCATTTAAAGCCTTTCACAAAGGATTCACTGTATAAATGTAACTGTAAAAGCTTCAAACAGCATGAGCAAGGTCCTTTACTGCCTTTACTGTATTAGACAACTTAATTATATACTTTCACAATAAAGGTTTTTACAAAAAATGTTACCTTTGAAAAAAACAGAAGAAAATCTAGTAGCTGTCGTGTATGATTACAGATTAGATGCCAGTGTATTTGAAGGAAATTAAACTGTAAATGTCTAGGATTCAACATTAAAGACATTAAAGGTCCATAGTGTCGAGCAGTGAGCAAAAGTATTCTAGCAACTATATATACAGCCAAGTTTGATCAAGTAATCTCATAGTTAAAGTGCTAATGTAGTCGTGTTTTTTTTCCGATCTACATGAATAATAAGTTGTAATCTGTTCTCGTGCCCCTGCACAATATTTATTCATCAAATGAATAATTTTGAAACAGCATTAACTCCTCTGCAGCACAGCCGCCATGTGGAATGCTATAATTACGTATAAAATCATAAATATTCACAGCTGATTAAAAGATTAGAAAATGAATCTCTCAAGTACGTTAATCACTAATCCTAAACCCCGAGGTGTAAACAAATTCCTCCTCAGCACTAATCAATATTTTCCCCTGAGGTGCGCAGAGATGGGAGCTAAAAAAAAGGACTGACAAAACACTGATTGCTCCTGTTCTTAAATCGTATATAATACTTTTGAATTTTCACTGTTCCTCCTGCTTTTATCTTTTGAAGTTAAAATCACGGAGCCAGTCGCTGTTGTGGGAAAATGTCCGGTCCATACGGTTATTATCAGCTCCTGAATGGATGGTTTCTATAGGCGCTATGAAAAATGCAGCTGTAGGACCACAGGAAGTGGCAGCGTCTTGTATTGTGCACCGTTTTAAACTGTGCGTGTCTCAGTTCTGCATCTGTGCCTTTAATATGTGACTTTCTGTCAAATGATTCTTTGTGTTGAGTCATAGGTCATTATAATGCTTGGCTGACTTCTGTGCTGACGGCCTCATAGGTGGATGAGAAACAAATGTGCTTCAATATGTCTGCGCCTCATCTAGTACTGCATGTCATGGCATGACACACACACACATGCACACACACACACACACACACACACGCCACTCTAACATGCATGCAGGTATCAGACAAAGAGAGCGGGAAAATGCAGCTCATCACCAGTGAGAGCTTACCAATAACAACTGCCAAAAAAAAACAACAGAACCTTTTAACCTTTTTTCTTTCTTTTTAATGAGTTTGAAAAAAAACATTCCCCAAATTGAGCCAGTAAAAGCTCCACATCTGTCCAGACTTAACAACCCTGAGCTGTGCGGATAACAAAAATACATTCAGTCCTCCGTGTCTCCATCTTCACAGAGATGGAATAAAACAATGAGAGATGGAATAAAACAATGCAACATTTGTTCTAGTAATAGCGCTGTTAAGGCCACGCGTGTCAACAACATAGAAGTGCAACCAAACCAGAACACATTTGTACGTAGTTAACTATGGAGCCCCGTTTGGGTCATAATTCAATTAATAAATAAGTGTATTATTATGAAATATAGGCGTTGATTATTATGAAATACATATCCAATATTATGAAAATAATGTAATTATTATGAAATATATTTGTATTATTATTTAATCTTAGTTTAATGCAAATAGTTTATTTCAGAATGTCTTTTTTATTTAAGAATGAGCTTTTACCTAATAATGACATTTTGCCAGTGGGCGGGGCCAGTGGTTGACCTTCTCCATGCAGTTGGTGGGGGACTAGCATCGAGCCTGTTGGCTACCTCTCGGAGTCAGAAAAAGATCTTTCTCCCGTCGCCATGCCGTCAAAATCAAGTTGACATTGACTAAGAAACGTAGCCAGAAATGTAGGGAAAACTTGATTTTGATGATTTGATGACTTGATTTTGAGGATCAGCCAATGAGGGTGCAGGTCAACCACTGGTCCCGCCCACTGGCAAAATGTAATTATTATTATGTAAAAGCTCATTCTTATGAAAAAGGAAGCAATTATGTAAAAAGTCATTCTTAGATTAAAAAAAAAAAGCCATTCTGAAATAAACCATTATGCATTCAACTAAGATTAAATAATAATAAAAATATATTTCATAATAATTACATTTTTTTCATAATAATGGGAAACATTTCATAATAATGGATACGTATTTCATAATAATAAACGCCTGTATTTCATAATAATAGACTCATTTATTCATTGAATTATGACCCAAACGGGGCTCCATAGTAAACATTCAGGGTTGTATTGTGTATCCATGCAAAACACGGATGCTTTTTGTGAATATGAGTTTAGGGAAATGTAAAAACATATAGAAACAGACACACTGTTCTGCATAGCACGATAAGACGACCTCTTCACATTATACTGTTGTCTCTCCACGACTGATCAAGGACTGGTCTCTACAAGACCTTCGAGGTTGCTCTGTCATATCTGGCACAACATCATAGAATTAAATCCGTCAGTTCCTTAAAGCTGCAAGATTGAATTTTGAACTGGTCTTCACGTACCGGCAGCACCGAGTATTAAGTTTATAATCTTTTCCAGACAGAGAGCCCAATCTTGCACCAAACCTCCTAAAGCCGCTATTAAGGGATAGCAGGTAGCGGAAGGGGCGTTCCCCCGCAAAGAACACAATCTTCCACCTCCCGAAACCTGTGATATTACCTGCGCTAACCGCTATATTATGCTACATTATGCATGGGAGTGGTTAGGGCGTTCCACCTGTTTAACGTCAGCAGTCGTTGCCTTTAACAGGGTATATACAGCAATCTTTGAGTCAAATTTACTACCATTTAATACCTTTTTTTACTACCTTCAGATTTTTTTTACAACCACCACGACATCGAGTTGCACCAAGTATCAATCAGAAAGATTTTGTGACATGCACGTAGGTTTTGTCATCCAGCACTTACTTGCATCATTACCAGGAGACTCGGTTGCATATTTCAGGGCATCAGTTACAGTAACTAGTGCAATGTGAGGTGATGTGCTCCTTTTTAAAAAATGCCCCGAGGCCAAATCGAATAATGTAACCAGTTTTGTCCTAGCCACAGGTGAACGACTTGGCTACATCGGAGTCAGGGAACATGGCGCCAAATAGCTCCCCTATTCCCTGATTGGAGTGACTGGTGCTTTGTAGCCGTGTTAAGGCACCACAGAGTCTCCGCCTGAAGCGTGGCGTTGCCTCCAATCACAATCCTTAAGTCTTGAGTCGGGTCCACGGGTCTGGTCTGCTCGTGCAGCTGCGGTGGTGTGGTCGTTGGTATAACAATAGCGCTAGTGCTAGCTGTTAAGTGATTGACTGTTGCTGCCCACGACCGCGCATTCCCCTCAGGTGTTTCTCTGACTTCATGTGCGACCTGAGCGCATTAGCCCCCATCCAATTAATATTAATGATTTTGAGGCATACTTTACAGTAGTCCTGCTGGTCGTTCCCGCCGACAGGCCTTATCGTAGCTTGAAAGCTTGGATGCCGGAGCCAGGATTGGGAAAACTTACATTTTCCCATTTCTAAACTTTTTGCCACCCACTAGAATTTGAAGAAGAGATACTGGTTCACTAGAACTGCTTTCCGTCTCCACTTGGACTTAGCTAGGCAGGACGATTCCAGATTTCTATCGACCAATGAATACAATGCATTAATATGACGTCAATATCAAGTTCATATCACACATTCGTTTTTGAAGTAGCGGCGCAAGCAAGAAAGGATTTATTTATCTTTTTTTGCCTATTTCATCAAAATGAAACCAGTCATTGCCCAAAAGAAAAAAAAATAACACCTATTCTTTAAACATAATACCTTTTGACCAAATGTATCACTTTTTAAGGCCATTAAATTTTACGTTTTTGATTTATCACTTTTTAATACTTTTTAAAACCCCGCGGACACCCTGCTTTAAGAGCAGGTTGCGCTTCCTGTTAACTGCTCGTCTGCTGTGGGGTGGATTTTTCGCAGAATTTCCGCGATTGTTTTCTTGATATTTTATTATATTATATATTTCTGAAAAATCTGCCAATAACTAAAACCGCAGAACTTAAAGCGCGAATTGGCAAGATATCAGTGTATTTTTGTGATTAAAAAAAAGTGAAAGGAAATACACAGGTATGGTCATTTACTGAATATTTAAAACAAGTAAAATAACTGACATAAGAAAGATTATGTTATATCTGAATGTTGGCACTGATTAATTTTTGCATAATTGCCCAGTCTGAGTATGTAGCAGATAACAGACTGACAGGTCAGAGAGCAAAGACGACAAAAGATAAAGAACAGAGCAACAAAAATGACTGCAGAGAGAAGAGAAAGAGATGCTTGACTGCTCCCGTTTTTTTTTTTTTGTGCCTTGCCCAACAGCCCTCGGGCAGACGGGATGATGAGCACATGAATCAGAAGCTGTCTGCCTGAACATCAGTAGGGAAAAAGAAAAAAGAAAACTGTCAAGTGTCTTTCACAACCCTCTCTGAAATGAAAAAGAGAATTGCAGAAAAAAAAAGGGATGGATGGAAGACAATAGGAGCAATATAAAGATGACCGAAATGACAAAACAGAGGAGATCAAACCGGATCATTGAGAGACTTGGAGAGCAGCAAGAGAGAAGATGAAAAATGGAACCAGGAATTAGCGACTATAATTGTTTTATTGCATCACAGCAGAAGCACTTTCATGGTGTTTTTGCAGAAATTATTTGAGGCATTTTTTAATGTAACTGTATTTTGGATTAATGTAAAACAGCTGAGGGTGTTTGAACACGTTATATAAGGATCAGAAGCTTCTTTTAGAACAGTGTGTGTCTAATGTTTATGCTTTTAAACACCTGGAAGTTCCCTGACATGAGTTTATATTTCCAAACCTTGTAAAATCCGACGCTTAAGATCCGGCAGCAAATATAATGAAAGTGTAAGACAGGATGGAAGTTGATTGGTTAAGGTTTAATCCTGTTTCATTTATTTCTATATTGCCAGAAGACAGGAAAATGTATTAATCCCAGTCCTTGATGAAGAAATATGTTCAGTACAATGAACAGGATCCATTTCAACACTTATGCAATTCATTAAATCGACACATTAATTAATTATTTCATTGTAATCCAGTTTATCTGGCTATGTGCACAATCATCGTTTTTTCTCACCAAGTCCATTCAGTTCATGTCAGTTTCCATTGCTTCCCTTAAAACAAAACAAGAACAAATGACCAAAAAAATAAAAAAGTATTTTATACAGTGGCTGCACAAAATAAAGACATAACACTGGAAACACTGAGGTTTGCACCTCAGATTCTCAGTAGTGCTCATGGTAGAAGGGTTTTATTTTCTCTATCCTCTTAAATATATTATGTACTCGATGTTTTAGATTCCCATCATACGAGTATCTGATGGAATTTTGCAACCAAAGTGAGGCAGCAACAACAAAAATAGGGTGAAAAGAGAAAGAAAGCCTTTGCCACTGGTACCAAATCTCACTCATAGGCTCCCTCATTAGCATGATGAGGATGATTTTGAATTTACAATCCACAAACTTGGAAACAAAGTCTGTCCACTTTTGTCTCTGATGACATACAATCAATCAAACATCACTGTTTTTGTAAACTCTTTGAATCAGCATGTCTTCCTTCAAAGAGACTACAAAATCCTTCTTATCTAATCCAATTCGATTCAATTCAAGTCTTGAAGGCTTGAAACTCTCACCCAAAAAACATCACTTCTTCCAGAGCTCAGTTTTCTAGGCCACATAGTTTCAAGCAGAGGGGTACAGACACACCTGGACAGAGTCAGTGCTCTCCGCACCTGGACCGAGACCCCAGAACCTTGATGAGCTCAAGTCCTTCCTTGGTTTAGCATGGTATCACTGCCGCTTTGTATGACTATTCAAAAATATATTGAAAAATAGTCAAACCCCTAAATTACCTTACTAGCGGCTACACACCGTATTGGAAGGGCCCCAGAACACCTACCCCAGGAGAGTATTCAACCCCAAAGAACCCTTTAATGAGCGGTGAACGCCTGAATGCCAAAGGGCATTTGACACAATTATTGAGAAGCTCACGTCAGCACCTGTCCTTGGTTCTGGAGACCCAAAACTGCCATACGTGCTCCACAAGGACGCTAGCACCTCAGCCCTAGGAACCGCCTTCTACCAAGAAAAGGAAGGGGAAATGCTAGTCATTGCTTACGCAAGCAGAGATCTTTCTTCCAGTGAAAATCAATATCCCGCCCATAAGCTTGAATTCCTCGCCCTTATTTGATTGTTGAAAAGTTTTGTGACTACCTTTACGTTAATGCATTCTCTGTCATAACAGACAACAGTTCTTTGACCTATGTCCTTAAGTCAGTTAAGCTAGCCGCTGCCAGTTATCATTGGCTAGCTGCCCTTTTGACCTCGACATAAAGTACTATGCTGGAAAGAACAACCAGGATGCTGACGGCCTTTCCAGGCGGCCACATGACAGTACGCCTGACGACCAAGCAACCCTTGATGAAAAAGTTGAAAAAATTCACGTCACACCATCTCTCCATCTCCTGATCAACTAGATCCGCCTGGAGATGCAGTCGCTGTCTTGTGCCGACACCATCTTCTGAGCGAGGCTGACCATGACCTTCCTTCTTTCGCTTTGGTAGAATCACTAGCTATCCATACTGAAGCGTGGTCAGGACGTCCCCCTGACTGGTTTCACTACATTCAGTTGGGAATACCTTTGATGTCCTTTCCACAGAGTATTTTACAGAGTTTTAACCAAGCTCTAGACACTATTGGCAACAATGACAATCCCCATGCAAGAGAGAGCAGCTCATGAAGTGACTCATGCAGATTCAAGAGGGGAGGGTGTGACCCAGTCCCAGATAGCTATGGAGACGATGACATCCACCATACCTACCTATAGTCTTGAAGATCTGCAACACTGTCAAAGGTCTGACCCAATCATTGGACAGGTTGTCAGCATCTTGGAGAGTGGAGGAGAGACAGACCTCACTCCTGATTCGCTAGAGGTCAAGCTGATGGTAAAGAAAAGAAGGAGGTTGGAGATCAGAGACGGTTTGTTGAATTGGACACGTCAATCAGAAGATGGTACGACTTACCAGCTAGTTGCCCCAGAGTCTGTTCATGAGGATATGGTCAAATTATTGACGATACTAAAGTCCTTACTAAACACACCGTTGCTATACCAACCAAAGACCAATGGTCGTAAAAACCCTTTGGGGGTTTCTTTCTTCGTGCACTGTCTTTCCTGAATTACTTTTCAGTGATCAGGGCGGAGAAGAGACAATTGACATTGTAACAGACACTATACAAATGAAATTGGATTGAATTGAATTGAATTGAATTGAATTATGTCCTGTTTTTGCTCAGAAATAACTTAAAGTGCCTCACACCCTTTACTGAATGAACTCCCAGGATATTCATTGGAACTCATACAGACACAAATTTACATGTAAAAGGAGTAAGAACGACAGCCGTGTAAACAACAGTGTTCACATGGCAGCATAAAATCAAATTGCCAACGGATAAACACCTCAATAACCAGTGCTACAAAGGATGCTGGGAAAAAAAACCCAGAAGGACCTGCTGAATCACTGCAATATCAACGCCACATTTCCCCGCCGTGACATCGCTGGCCACTAAAAACAGCAACTGCATATGCATAAATGAACAATGCAGCTTTACAGAATGAAATATTTGCAATTAAAATGTGAACAATCTTTGCAAGAAATCAGCTCAATTTAACTCATTTCACCGCGCAGTCTCATTCACACCTTCCTCCTGTTGTTCATGGACTGAAACAAGGTGCCCACTTGTGCATATTCAAATGCGTCAAATGAGGATGCAGGTGTGATTGTCATTGAAACTGTCATTGGAATTTCGTGGCTGTTTTAATATTGTTCTGAAGGCTAAAGGCTTCTGCTGTTATAGGCAGTCGCAGGATCACCAGCAGCTTCTGCAGCAGCCTCCTGGTCCTCATCTGCTGCCGCGGTCGCTGAGCTGCAGCAACCAGGTTGCAGGCGGTCGCCAATTAAATTGCACTTTGTGTGCAGATAAAAAGAACATTTTTTGACGGCATTTTATGTATGTGGAAGTCAGAGGATGGTGAATTTTGTTCAAATTATGTCAATTTTTGATGGATTTTTTCACAGTTATTGAATCGTAGTTATCGTCGTTGCCCGGACGAACGCCTGGCATGGAGGCTACTCGCTGCTGCTCCGGGGACTTATCCCTGCGACGCTGGACGGTGGATGCTGGACGCTCCAGTTTGGACTGTCCTCTTGTTGCTGCTGGAGATCTGCTGCCGCGGACATGGACGGTGTCGCTGGAGGCCGGTTCAGGAAAGCTAAGCTAAGTAGCCCTGAACTGCTACCTGCTACAGGTGGGATTACCTGCCTATTGACAGGACCATGTCCTGGAATTTCCTGTGAGGTTCAGCACATTAATATCCTTTCCCGCTTTTTTGTTGCCCGGATGACGCCTGGCATGGACGCTTCTCGCTGCTGCTCTGGGGACTTGTCCCTGCGACGCTGGACGCTGGACGCTCCAGTTTGAGCCCGGTTTGTGGTGATCTGCGGTCGGATGTCTACATACTGTCTGCAGGGGGCGGATCGGTCCTCTTGCGGCTGGTAGAGACCTGCTGCCGCGGACATGGACAGTGTCACTGGAGGCCGGTTCGGGGAAAGCTAAGCTAAGCTAAGTAGCCCTGAACTGCTACCCGCGGCAACCACCGCCACTGGATCCGGGCTGCAGCGTCACGGAGCCGGGACGGGAGCCCCCGACGTAGCGGCGGCGGCGGCATGCTGCCTCCGTCCAGCAGTCTACACGCCGGATGGGTCAGCTGACCTGGCAGGGGCCGTCTGGTGACCTGGTGGGGCCCAGCACCGCCGGGGGAGACGACAACGGCCTGGTCCGGTCCGCATGATGAACCGGGCTCTGGGACGGTCGGCTCCGTCGCTCGCCGGACTGAATGGAGCTCAGTCTTCCCAGAGGAGACGGTCTGGTTCATCGGTGTTTCCTCCACTGACCTGGAGATATCTCACCTGTCGTCATAATGGAGATATACTGGTTCTAACGGCTGTTAACTGTTTTAACGGCTGTTATCTGGAGTTAGCACTCGGACCACGGGACCAGGCATGAAAAGGAGCGCTGGACGCCGGCAGCTCCTCAAATACACCAGACTGGTGAACTGAAACTTGAATTTCCCCCTTGGGGGATTAATAAAGTATATTTGAATTTGAATTTGAATTAAAAAAGATGGTTTCCTGCTGGGAAAGCAAGTCTAGAGAGTTGTGTGGCCGCCACGAAAGCCGGGTACCACGGGTAACCGTGAGAGTTAAACCCTCCCAAAGTAGTTAAAATATGAAATCAGGTTTTAAACAAAAACAACAAAGATAAGAATCATATAAAGGAGAGTTTTCTCTGCAGATGCACCAGGGTTCTATTTTTTGTTGCAGTTGCTGCTTGGAGTTTTGTTTTCCATTCACTCCTCCTTCAGGAAGCCGTCTGCCGCCTCCAGTATGACGCTTCTGCAGCGTTACAATTTGTCACCATTGTCTTTAAAAAAAACCATCACAGTTTATCTCCCTCTTTACATCAGAGACTGATTCTGGGGTTGAAACCTCTCCTCTTTCTCTCCCCGACTCCTTCTTTCTCTCTCTGCTGTACGTCTCTCATTCTGTCCAAATCAAACTAATGTGATCCCCGGGCCTCGTTCCAGAACCGTCTCAGTGGAGCAGCTGGTTTCAATTAGATCCCTCTGCACTCTCGTTTGTACACACTCGTGCACGTAGAGTCACACACACTTTACAGACTCGAGCTTTCTTTGGCTCACCGCTCCGTTAACGGAGTAATGGAACCATCTGACCAAAATATTGGTGGTGCACTGAAGTATCCAGAGCTTTAGCCACCGCTCTGTTTCTTTTCATTAGGCGTGGCTGGTCAAGCAGTCACTGAGCCTCGGAAAGAAGTAATGTGTGATGCTAGCGCAGCGTGGACATGGAGTCGGTACAGTGCATCTCTGGGATTTCAACTGTGTTTAGAATCTTACTTTAATCATACTTTACTTCCTACGGAAGAGTATTAGGGCCACTTAAAAAAAAATAAAAAGAATTCTGAGAAAAAAGTCAGAATTCTGACTTTAATCTCAGAATTCTGTGAAAAAAGTCAGAATTCTGTGAAAAAAGTCAGAATTCTGACTTTAATCTCAGAATTCTGAGAAAAAAGTCAGAATTTTGAGAAAAAAGTCAGAATTCTGACTTTAATCTCAGAATTCTGAGAAAAAACCCAGAACCCAGAATTCTGAGAAAAAAGTCAGAATTCTGACTTTAATCTCAGAATTCTGAGAAAAAAGTCAGAATTTTGAGAAAAAAGTCAGAATTCTGACTTTAATCTCAGAATTCTGAGAAAAAACCCAGAACCCAGAATTCTGAGAAAAAAGTCAGAATTCTGACTTTTTTCTCAGAATTCTGAGAAAAAAGTCAGAATTTTGAGAAAAAAGTCAGAATTCTGACTTTAATCTCAGAATTCTGACTTTAATCTCAGAATTCTGAGAAAAAAGTCAGAATTTTGAGAAAAAAGTCAGAATTCTGACTTTAATCTCAGAATTCTGACTTTAATCTCAGAATTCTGAGAAAAAAGTCAGAATTTTGAGAAAAAAGTCAGAATTCTGACTTTTATCTCAGAATTCTGAGAAAAAAGTCAGAATTCTGAGAAAAAAGTCAGAATTCTGACTTTTTTCTCAGAATTCTTTTTATTTTTTTTTAAGTGGCCCTAATACTCTTCCGTAACTTCCAGTAAAAAGGCAAGAACAAAAATTAATATTTTGTCCCAAACCGACTCCACTCACTCACACAATGTCAGGCAAAAAAAAAAAAATGAAAATGGAAGTAAATAGCCCAAGGCCCTTTATCCATTTTTAATGAAACTTTTCACAATATATTTAATAACAACGCTGGTCAAAAGTTGTAAATAGAACTTTGGTCAAACAGTTTTGAAGTTAATATAAATACATCTTGTGGCTGTTGTACAAAGTCACTTCAGGGATCAAAATTGTGACTGCATTGGTCTGAAATTTAAATAGTGAGACCTAAAAATATATTTGGGAGCATTTTTGTGTAACTGTGGTGTGAACATCTGTGTATGTACACGGTAAGTTCCTGAACTTTAATGATGGTTGTAGATTTATTATTATCTGCTTCTGTCACTCCCACTAATGATGAAGAGAACAATAACAGGTTTCTTTTTTAGGATGACAAGTGTTTTTTTTTTAAACTCTACTGATGGACGTTTTTGTCAATATCAGCCTACGTCTGTAACATAATCATTCTGTGTCTTGCTGAATGTGTGCATGTGGGTTTTCTGTGTTAATTAAATCCCTTTTGATAGATCTAACTGTTAAATGATTAATAGTGTCAGCCCAACAATATTTAACCTGCAGGAATTAATCTAGGAATACTTGCAGGCACCAAGTCGGCATTTTTCATTACATAACGTTTATTACATATACTGTTCGTGCTCTCTAAATTTTGCTGATGCTCCTAACTTTTTGAAATTGGGAGTTTAAAAAGTTCATTTTTGTCCCTGCACTCTTTGTCTTTTATCTTGTCATGTCATGATTCAAATTAAAGAAGACTTTATAGTAAACATCAGCTCATGATTCTTTGGAAGTACAGCCAGTTTTGTGAAATGTTGTCCATAGGGGGTGATACCACATGCATATACAGTCATGGAAAAAATGATTAGACCACCCTTGTTTTCTTCAGTTTCTTGTTCATTTTAATGCCTGGTACAACTAAAGGTACATTTGTTTGGACAAACATAACGATAACCACAAAGATTGCTCATAAGAGTTTTATTTAAGAGCTGATATCTTACCATTTTCCATGGTTTTCTTGATTATAACCTAAATCACTTAAGTTTTTACATCAATAGCTATGGCGTTGTACTGCCAAAAACACTGCTTTTATGCATTCAGTGTTTTCTTTTCTGTCTGTTTTAGTCACATGATGACGTTTAGTGGTACCAGGTATTAAAATGAAGAAGAAAGTGAAGAAAAAATTGTGCTCTAATAATTTTTTCCATGCACATATCTCTGGGATTGATTGAGATAAAATTCTCAAATTTGGCATACTTGTACAAGGTGTAAATTCTGTGCAACAACATTAGTTCGTACCGTATGAAGATATTCAGCCTTGGGTTGTGATTCCCGTCAATCTCCTTTGAACTGGATGATCACTATTTGCAACTCTGTATATTTTTTGTACGCCATTATCAGCTTCTTGCAGCCTCTTGTTTGGCAGCTTTGGTCCATTTTTCTTTTTGCTACTGCTTCCCTTCTTTGAGATTTTCTATTCATTTGTTTATGTGCAGTTCTTTATATGTGAAACTAAAGCATTTCAACTGAATTAAGGTCTAGACTTCATCGGAGTGATTGCAACAATTTAATTCTTTTCTTTTTCTTCTATTAAGTGGTAGATTTGCAGATTTGTTTAGGATTATTGTCCTGCGTCGACCACCTCGGGAACGGAATCGGGCGAGCGCACGTCGATCGCCTTGGGAATGGGGGACGGAACGGCACTGGAGACCACTTGGGACGCTGACTTTAATGCTCCTCTCTGCACCTGAACAGATCGGCGCAGAGTGATTCGATGGCTGGTGGCCAGGTGGCCAGGTGCTTCAGGAGGAATATCCACCGCCTCACGTCCGGAGGTGGCAGCTGGGTCCGTGGCTGAGGAATCGGGCACGCTGATGGAGATGCGTCCCGGACCACCTCTGGAAATGACGGAGGAGGTGCATCCAGGACCGCCTCGGAGACTGGAGAGGAAGGTGCGTTCCCATGGACCACCATGGAAGAAGGAGCTGGAGAAGACACAGCGGAGGAGAAATGTCTTCCTCGCCTCCGGGGGGATCCCACCTGGCGCCCACCTGGAGCCCCTGAACATTGAAAGTTCCTCGTCCTCAGGCTCCTCCGTAAAGGGGGAGCGCCGCGCTGCCTCCCTGTGGAGATACTTCCACAACGTGATCATTTCTGGACCGGCCGGATCCATGTTATCGCCAGATTGTTCACTTGTGGCCTCCAAAGCCGCCACGCCAACAGGAACCCCCTGAGGACCGGAGAGACGCCCCAGACCGCGAGTGCCTGCCTCGCCTTTTCCAAGGCGTCATGGACTCTGCCAGATAATATGCCGGGCCAAACTCCGAGCTCCAACTGGCTCGCTGGAAGCTTCTGGCCCCCCCCAGGGCCAGTCGGATGCCCCAACAGGCTTAGGGGCCTCCTGCTGGGTCCAATTGTAGGCGGGTCCATTCTGTCATGGTTTGCAACGTGCTGGTTAATTAAGGACCCAAAACGCAGGAGTTTCAAAACAGTTTTATTCCATCAAATATGATTCTTTCTCTCAACCTTTCTCATTGCAGATGTTTCAACAATTGAGTTCTTTACTTTTATTTTTCATATCTATTTTCTTTTTTTTTTCATATTTTCATCCCCTGCTCCATATATTCTTTTGTTCTGCTTTTCCTTTTGTTTTTCATCTTTGTGCTTGTTGGATATTCTTTTTTTTTTTTAAATATGACAGTAATGACAGTAGTTCACAGACGTTTATGGATCTGTATCATTTGCTATTTTCTTTGTCTTTCTTTTTCACCTGTTTGTTTTTGTTTCATTGATTAGGTTTTCTAGCGAATATATGCTACCAACTTCTAGCAACGGAGGAGGTAAAGAAGAGCAGAGATTGAATTGCAGGTTGCTTAATAATTGCACTACGCTGATTACAATTTTACATTCAGTTTTCCGGAACAATCAGATTAGAGAGTGTGCACGTGCACGTGCCCGTGGGCGGATGTGTCTGCATCAGTCTGAGATAATGCAGATGTCGGCAGAAAACTGCAGATCCACTACAGCGACCCAATCTCGGTTATCGGCGTAAAAGGATTGTACCACAGCTGACTTTGCATAAATAAAGAATAAAAAGGGGTAAAAGGAGATTTTTTTTTTTTTTTTACTCTCCCTCTGCTTCACAAATCTAATTGACATTGGTATAAACTTCTTGTATTTAAATTAACTATTTGCACAAGAGGCAGGAAATCATTCCTCAACCTTTTTGAGGGAATCACATGTGGAGTGAACAAAGGCGTATAAATCAGTTTTGTAAATATATGTCCACATGCACCAAGAGTAATAAATCTTTAGGTACAAAACTGATATTAATGTGTGCAGCTGCACTTGAGGAATGCAAAAGAGCGTTAACCCCTAACATAAATAAGACTGAGCGGGAAAAAAGAATGACAAAAACAAATATTATTTCCATCATTCTTTATTTTCTTAAATAACTTTACATGCATTCCAGCCGGGCTTTAACTGACAGCTGGTGTTATTTCTGGACTGCACTGAGGAACAGCAATGTTTGAATTACAATTAAAAAAAAAAAAAAAAGCAAGGTAAATTAGCCTGAAAGAAGAATTATTTTATTTGTGCTGATGGATAAAACTTTTTTTTTTTTTGTTCAGTCTGTTTTATATTGTGACGGTACAGAGAGTTTAGTTTCATCAGCCGTTGTAAGAAGATCCACTATAATGTGGGCTGTTAAGTTTTCCTAAACCAAGCTAAAAACTATAATATAAACTAGGGCTGTCAGTCGATTAAATCTTTTAATCGCTATTGATCGCAAGATTTTCATTAGTTAAATCGTTTTAATCGCACATTAGTTTTTTAATGTTCTGTTTATCCATCCATTTATCATCTAAACCCATTTTGTCCTCTACAGGTCACGGGATCTGATTTATTGTTTTTTAAGCTTTTAGTTTGAAAACCTAAAGTCCACCAATGCAGCCGTACTTTCTGTGGGGCTTCATTCATCAGCTTCTTAGTGGATTTTTGGTTAGAGATAATGATACCAACCTGGATGAAGTCAGTGCCGTTTTCATGACGTTATTAAAGTTTAAAGAGAGAAAAAAAAAACAAGCGAATGTCGGATGTGAAACTAACTTTACCGCTCCCCGCCGTGGTAACTTTATTCACAGCGACAGTAAATACAAATAACCTTTTTCTTGTCAACAGACCCATCTGGCAACACCAAAAACTTGCTAACGCTAATGCTAACGCTAACGCTTTAAACGCTAAACTTGCCGTTCATAAGAGCCTTTTCTGTCCCACACGTTGACTGTAAATACACTTACTGGCCGAGGGTCATATTTACAGAAACGTGAGCGCGTTAATCTCTTGGTGATAAACAGAATTTGCGTTAACGTGTTGTTAATGCGTTAACTTTGACGGCCATATAATAAACTTAATTAAACTGTGACTGAAAGCAAAATAAAACAGTGACATTTGCTTCCTCAAGCAAACGTTCAAGTGGTACCAGCTCCTCCTGTGGCATTTACAACGTTGGATAGGTACAATGTCAAAAAGAAGCACTAATTATTAAACTTACATTTAAAAAAAAAAAACTTAAATTTATTTTTTCATGTACATCCATTTTAGCATTTGATCGCTGCAACACATTTAAAAAAAAAGCTGGGAGAGTAAAGCTTTGACTTCTGTTTAATCGTTGCCATTCTTTCTCTCAAGACTTCAAGGTTTCATATTACGCCGATCTGATCCCAGTTCAAACTGATTTAAGCACCAAAATAAAGTCATTTCACACTGATCGCACACTCGTCTCTTCCTGTGTGCATCATGAGCGCCTGTTTGGATGTTTGGTTTTTCTGTTCCAGGGAAATCGGGACTGACGCTACGTTCTGGGTCGATCTGTTCCTGGAGACGAGAGGATCAGTCTGCACGTATATATATATATATATATATATATATATATATATATATATATATATATCATATATATAAGGCTGGGCCGATACACTTTTGTGCCGATTCGATTCTCCTATGATTTTTGGGTCCCTATTCGATTTATATTGCGATTCTGATTAAACAAGTATTGCATTTCGATTTTACCAAGTATTGCGATTTTTATATTTCAATTATTGTGATATTACACAGAACAGGTTGAACCAAACACTTGATAATAATAGGGATGTCCGATATTGGCTTTTTTGCCGATATCTGATATGCCGATATTGTCCAACTCTCAATTTCCAATACCGATATCTACCGATACCGATATACGCGGGCTATTTTTCCTCAAAACTAATTTTAGGTAACATCACATATCTCCTGTCGTGGAATTAACACATTGTCTGTGCAAAAAAAAAAAACGATACCGATATTTACCGATATTACATTTTTATGCCAATATCGGGCCGATAATATCAGTGAGCCGATATTATTGGACATCCCTAACAAATAACAATACACACATTAATGTGTGAGATTTATTTTCACAAAAATTTGAAATCTTTGGTAAAGATTACGTAAATGTATTGTAAGATTAATATCGATATATATCGTATCGTGAGCCGAATATCGTGTATCGTGTCGTATCGCGAGATTAGTGTATCGCTACAGTCGTGGCCAGGACTCTGAAGTTCTCCACAGTGGACACAGAGCCGCTGAGGACTGTGAGGGGGACAGAAAGTAGGGACGTCTCACGTCCACCATTGTCTTCACTGAGCAGGTTCATCAATCACCAGCTGATCCACCTGTGATTGATATTTCTACTCGTCGCCATCAAGAATGACACCGATGATGGAGGCGTCATCAGGAGCTTCACGGAGGCTTCTGTGGGGGTGCAGTCACCTGTATAGAGGTAGAGGAGCAGTGACGGGAGGACACATCCCTGGGGGGTTCGAGCAACTGTCCTTGGCCTCACTTTCTTGAATTATTGAAATGCATTCGGGTCCCCAGAACATATGAACCCTTTTGATGTGTTTTTGAACCATCGACTAACCTTTTTCTGGGACGTCTTAACAGTTTTTATCATCAGTGAAGTATGTTTAGTTTTGTGGGGGGGGGGGGGGGGGGGGGGGGGGGGGGGGGGTCCAGTTGTCATCATGAAACTGAATTATGGATGTTTTTCTCAACTTTACCAGCTGATGGAGGCCATCAGGTTGAGAGGAGTCGGGAACAGAACAGACAAGAGAAAGGACAGTGAGTTAGGTTATTCTAATTTATTTCTTTATTTGAGCAGTTTGTTTTTATTAATCTTTATTTTATTTCATTTTTTTAGACCAGTAGACCAGTAAACCTGCATTTGTGGGTTAGAGGGGTTAGGGTAGGGTTAGGGGTTAGGTTAGGGGGGTTAGGGGGGTTAGGGTTAGGGGGGGTTAGGGGTTAGGGTTAGGGGGTGGGGTTTTAGGGGGTTAGGGTTAGGGTTAGGGGGGTTAGGGTTAGGGGGTGGGGGTTAGGGGGGTTAGGGTTAGGGGGGTTAGGGTTGGGGGGGTTAGGGGTTAGGGGGGTTAGGGTTAGGGGGTTAGGGTTAGGAGGGTTGGGGGGTTAGGGTTTAGGGGGGGTTAGGGGGGGTTAGGGTTAGGGGGTTAGGGTTAGGGGGGTTAGGGGTTAGGGTTAGGAGGGGTTGGGAGGGGTTAGGGGTTAGGGTTAGGGGGGTTAGGGTTAGGGGGGTTAGGGTTAGGGTGGGTTAGGGGGGTTAGGGTTAGGAGGGTTGGGGGGGTTAGGGTTAGGGGGGGGTTAGGGGGTTAGGGGTTAGGGTTAGGGTTAGGGGGTTAGGGGTTAGGGGGGTTAGGGGGGTTAGGGGGTTAGGGGGGTTAGGGGGGGGTTAGGGTTAGGGGAGTTAGGGGGGGTTGGGGGGGTTAGGGGGGGGTTAGGGGGGGTTAGGGTTAGGGGTTAGGGTTAGCCCTATTTCTCAAGGGGTTAGGGTTTAGGGGGGTTAGGGTTGGGGGGAGTTAGGGTTGGGGGGTTAGGGTTATGGGGGTTAGGGTTAGCCCTATTTCTTAAGGGGTCGTGTATTTTGTGGAAAGAAATTTAAGGCCGTAAGAAAATGAAGCACAAATAATTAAGAAAAAAGGACAACGCATATACTTTTTTCTTTATAGATGATATACAACTTACATTTTCATTTGGGACCAGATCATCTCCATGTTTTGTCTCCTTTTCTGTCTCCTTACGGGTTCCCTCTTCCCTCTTTTCCTCTTCCCTCCTCCCTCTTTCCTCTTTCCTCATTCCTCAGAGGTCAAAGCTCCCGTTTCTCTAAACATGAGAGCAGCACATGTCTACGCCTGATTTTTCAGCTGTCCTCCGACCAGACACGGGTTTAGTTTAGGCGCCCGCTAAACACGCACACGCACATGCACACGCACACGCACATGCACACACACACACATGCACACGCACACACACACTGACAGAGCATGTAAACTGGGATGGAGGGAGGGTCGGGGTCAGTCTGGGAGCATCACGAGTGAAGACTGTCGAAGGCGAACACAGATCAGTGACGCTGAGCTCATCTGCAGTCAGGAGATGAAGGTTTCTGGACGTTCAGCACAACCATCGGTAGTTTGTAGTTTAAAAAATACCCGTTTGTGAACCTGACGCAACAGAGAATGAAGATATGAGAACCCGTAAGCAGAAAAGCGAGCTCTCTGTTCGCTGTTTACAGTAAAGTGTTGTTGCTCAGCTGCGTCACATGTGGACTGTGACACAAACAGAGATTTCTTAGAGACAAAAAGAAGCTGAACACAAGCTTGACTCGTAAATATGAAGATAAGGCTGCTTTTTCCTGTTTCTAATGATTTAATTTATCTTCTCAGCGCCCCCCCCCCCCCCCCCCCCCCCTGAAAAAAACAAAAATGATAATGAGCAGAATTAATCAAGGCTGCAAACTGGACATCATAAATATGAAATACAACAAGCGTGGAAACAGGATGAATAAGATGTGTCTGTGTTATTAGAGGTAAATAATAATTGAGTAGGAGCTGTGTTCGGTCCGTGGACCCCCCCCCCCCCCCCCCCCCAATGCCACCGGCTGGGTCATAAGGCAACACATAACAGAGCAGTTTTTGTTAATGTGAACGTAAACTAATGACGACTAATGACGGTTCGATTCCCGTCTGACCAGTAAGAGTGAAGCAAAAACTTTCAGAAGTTTTTAGTTATTCTGAGGCAGGCTGGGGGGGTGGGGGGTGGGAGGGGGGAGGTAAAAGAGATAAGTGCAGTCTTATTAGATGAGAGTCTAAGACCCCATTCAGACCTTACATTAAAATGCATCCTGGGAAATTTGATCACAAGTAGCCGGTGCTAATGGAGGCTCTGAACGTTCCAGGACGGATCCAGAGACGCTCTAATAAACTAACGACATCAGGAAACCGTTCGTTTGGGTTCAGCTGCTACAACCAATTAACTTTCTATATCTTTTACAGTCATCAGAATAAACAGGTATGGAAAAACATATGGTTTAACCGTGCAAAAACCTACTGGAGGAATGCCAAAGCAAACCTGACAGACGACTAAGTGCGACTATAGTAGTTAAAAGTCCAGATGAGATTTTTAAGTTGTTGTCATGGTGACCCTGGAACATGTTAACTCGGTAAAATCTGAAATATTCATGATTTCAGCCCAGTCCTTCTCAAATAGGGGAGCGTGAAAAACAAAGTGAATTGGTCATTCATTTATTTACTTGTTTCTGGCGGCGGTTCCTCGGAGACGTGAACACCAGTCGAGTCGTCCTCCACGTCCTTATTGACAAGAAAAAAACACCGTATATCCGTTGTTGTTGTTGTTGTTGTTGTTGTTGTTTTCATTTCTTGCCGTCTCTCTTGAAGTGAAAACCTCTTGGCGCCACAGGTTGAGACGAGCGTACGCAACCCCTCTCTGATTGGTCTCGTGTTAAGACGTCACCCTGTGATGCGTTCGCTGAAAATTGGAAAAACTTTTTTTCGTGCCTATAATTTTTGTCCCGTGGAAACATTCGGGTCTGGAGGTCCGGCCCGGTGACGCCTCTGGCAGACGTGAACAAAGGCAGAGAGTTTGGTTGTTGTGACTGCTGACTACAGTACGTAAGCTACGCTGGTCAACGCGTCAGTTGTTTACTTTTTTCTTTGTTCCAGATTATTGTCTCAGTCGTTTCGTAGCAGCTCTGCTTCGGCATCTCTGATAATCATGAAGCTCACTGGCTTTTGGTTTGCTTTTATCTTTTAAAGCGGGTAAACAAATAAAGTAGTTTTTTTTTTTACTTTACTTACCTCCTGAACATACATGCCTGTATTTGGGTTATTTTTGAGTTGTATCAAGTTTGTTCAAACCGAATGACTTAGATTTGAAGCATCCTGGTGACAGTAGTCACCTGGTGAAGACGGCACATCTGGAGCAGCTGCTGCTGCTGCTGCAGTCCTTTTCTGCGCAGGGTTTGTTCAACACATATCCCAAGTTATAACAAGATTAAACGTATGGACGTATAAAAAGAAACTGTGGAGGAAATATTTATTTGGTTTATTCATCTTGTAATTTTGTTCAAATGTCTGACAAAAGACGCAGCAGGGGTCAGCTGTGATTCTGAATAAACATTCCTAAATTCAATCAACATCAAGTAAATAACTTCTTGATCCAGGAACTGTATAACGTCCCTAAATTCCATCCGTCTGTTTTAAGACAAATGTCCCTTTGTCCTCACCGCTACCTGCTGTGATCCACTCTGTATGTAAACACCTGTAGAAAGAATCAACACCTTTAGTCTTGTATAAAAGAAAACCCTCATCTCTGTCTGACAGAGTCCTCGTTCAGTATTCTCTGGAGCACTGACTGACAGCTCTCCTTATGTGCACATAAGATTTTTGTATTTTTTTGTTTATTTTCTCTTTAATAAATTCTATTCTGATTTTTTTTAAATCGAGATCGGATCTTATTTTTTCCACAACAAAACATGAAGGTTTTTTTTTTTTTCTACCAGCATTTAAAATGTAATGGCTGCGTCGCATTATCTTCTGATGGTTAAACACATTCACACATTGACAGGAACATTGAACTTTACAATCTGAAGCTTTTTTTGTTGTAAAGTTGTAAAGAAAAAAATGATTATTTTTAAGAAGTGCCAAAAAAGAAACTCAATGTGGTTTATCTTCAAGCACTAACTTATTGAACCTAAAGCACATTTCCCTGTAATGCAGCAGCATATACAGTCATGTAAAAAATGATTAGACCACCTTGTTTTCTTCAGTTTCTTGTTCATTTTAATGCCTGGTACAACTAAAGGTACATTTGTTTGGACAAACATAACGATAACCACAAAGATTGCTCATAAGAGTTTTATTTAAGAGCTGATATCTTACCATTTTCCATGGTTTTCTTGATTATAACCTAAATCACTTAAGTTTTTACATCAATAGCTATGGCGTTGTACTGCCAAAAACACTGCTTTTATGCATTCAGTGTTTTCTTTTCTGTCTGTTTTAGTCACATGATGACGTTTAGTGGTACCAGGTATTAAAATGAACAAGAAACTGAAGAAAAAATGCTGGTCTTTTCCATGACTGTATGTATAAGTTAGAATTTCCTATACTGTTAGCTAGTTCCATATATTTATAATTTGGCTTTATTTGCTAAGCTGCAGCATGATCGAGGTGCTTGTTGGTTGCTGCGGTGGTTCGTTGGTCTTGTGACTGGCGCTGATTAGATCTCACTCTGTTTGGGTTCACAGGAGTGGAGCACAAATTGGAACAGTCTCTATAAATAGGACGTATTATTTACCCTCCCAACAGCCGACATCCAGGTCTTTGTGGATGTGAGCGCACGGATGTGAGCGCACGGATGCTCTGGCAGCGTTTCACAACAACTCACTCGTGTCCAGAGAGCCTCCATTTCCTGTAAAAAGAGGCCCCGAGGACTGAACGTTACTCTCTTCTTTAGAAATCCGTCACGCTTCATGCAGAGGCGTCTTACTGCCTCATTCAGTGGAAATTCCTAAAATATGTCCGCATGCAGTTATTCACTAAATTGTTTTCTCAATTTAATGTTTTAAAGTGTTTTCTGCCCTCACTTATAAAATCTATCTCACGGTTGATTAACCTTAATTTTGGAATTTCAAGGAACGAGATGAGGAATTAGGATTATCTAAAGAAAAGGTAAATCTGTAATATCTTATTTTCTGATGTGTCTACTCCTTAAAATATACTAATCAATTTATTTAAAAACCTGTAAATAATTTAACAGAAAGTTAAATATAAAGTTACTATCATAAAAAGTTGTTAAAATAGGTATTTTGGAGTTTAGAGCATAACACGTGATCACATTGTGAAGTCCAGGGATATAAAATATCCCTTGACTGTGTTTATTGAAAATAATTAGGGGGGGTGCACGATAACTATCGACCCGATAACTATCGGGCCGATAACAGGAAATTATGACGTCATCCCGATAACTCCGATATCACGACGAATAGCCCCGATAACATTTATATTTCTGTCAACACAGCAGTGCCTCGCTCCCTCTGAGCCTTGAATGACCAGCAGTCAATGTTATGTTCAAGTGACGTCGGCATAATCAGAAAAACAATTTCTCAGTAAGGAAAATCAAGAATACCCCCTCATGCCAGAAAACAACTCGTTAACTCGGTCATAATTTTGGTAGTTGCTGACTTGAATTGATATTCGCAGTATTTTCCCACATGTTACACATAAAAATAGAAAAAATTGATAAGACCAAAAGAACGACTTGCAAATGAGGGAACGGAGGAAATTACGTTACACCTTGAATGTAGCATTGTGGAACAGTAAGCTGAAAAAAAAAAACATGGCGGCGATGGTGTAGAACTTTGTTAAAGTTTCAGAGGAAGATAGTTCGCTGGTTATTTGTGACAAATGCTCCAAGCGAAGGAGGGAAAAATAGCTCAAACTTTAATACGTCAAACCTGATCAGCCACCTGAAACATAACCATCGCTTCTATGGAGTTTTGAAATCATGCTAACATGAGCTAACATGAGCTAACGTGAGCTAACATGAGCTAACGTGAGCTAGCCAGCAGCAAGCCAACCCCTCCGCTCCGCCCCCTTCCTCTCCTCCCCTCTCCTCGCCATCATCTCTCTCATCTAAAGCTTCCATGAGATTAAAAAAAAACCCAAAAACTACTGAACCTCATTTACTTTAATTAAACGCATTCATTTAAATGGAACCACAAGTCAAAATCCTTTAAACATAATTTTCTGTTACTATTTAGTGCACTTTTTCAGTTTATTTACACAGACAAGTCTAACTTGTGTCAGTACATTATGACCTGTTCATTATTTTTTATTGTCATTGAGGAATGAATTTTTTCAGTTAGTAATTCTGATGCATGTATTTCCATCAGTTCAAGGAGTCTTTATTTTTTATATCAGTCAGTAATGAACCTTATTTAAGTTAATGTGAGATATCAAATAGGTTTGTTTGATAGCTTTACGAAAATGTTTGAGAGGCTTGACAATAGTTTTTCATTGGAAAAAATAAACATCTGTTCATTTAAAGAGTCAAAACTGTTTTTGATTTTGGTTTTGTTCATAGTATTGATGTAATGATCTTAGGTATATGTGTGTGTTATCGGTTATCGGTAGTAATGTTATGAGTGAAGCGAAGCTCCGAAGCGCGTATCGAGAAATGAGGGGGCGTGTCCGCGAAGCGCGTATCGAGAGTCGCTTCATTTGGGGAGGAGCCAAAAGTGATGACGTCCGAAGCTTCACCGGGCTGTACCACGTGACTGCTTCGGGAAAGTGGTTCATTTCTTGTCTCAAGAAATGGGGTTTGACAGCTTTATAAACGCCACAGGCTCCATTCAAAATGTGGGTGTTTGTAGGCGAGTTGCGGTCAGTTCAGAGTGTGGATAGAGTTTGGATAGCTTGGATACTAGAATCTGGATAGCGTGTATATAGTTTTGTGGTAGTTCAGTATATAGTTTGTACATGATGGCACAAATATTTTTATGCAGCCCACATCCTCTGTGCCATGGAAAGGGTGTTCTCCAAGGCTGGAGAGATTGAAAAAAAAAAAGGAATCGGTTAAAACCAAAAACTGTTGAAAATTTGCTATTTCTGAATAAATATACACAAAATAACCCCTTTAATGGTCATTATTGAGTATATTGAGTGTGCCCCTCCGTAGTTCCACAAAAACTTTGACTGTTTTCTGCCACAGGATGTTCAGGTGCCCTGGTAGCGCAGTGGTTAGAGCAGACAATCCATGTGCAAAGATCACAGTTTTCGTGGGTTCGACTCCCGGCTCGTTGACCCTTTTGACGCGTGTCTGCCCAGTTCTATTGATACTACTTTGGGAAACCTTAAACAGAGATTACATTCAGACAATATTTTATGCACTTGATCATTTATTTGGTCATACACATTTTGTTATTCACGGTCATTCGCAAGAGCCATGACTCATACATAAATTCAATGCATCACATCTTAAGATTCAGCTGGCTGTGATTATAAACCTGACCAGTAGGTGGAGTCATGTGCATATGAAGCAGCAAGAAATGTACCATTTCTCGAACCATCTGGCCGATGTGTGACACTGCTTCACGAGGCTTCATCTCACCATCACTAGTTATCGGTATCGGCCTTTAGGAGCTGAAAGTTATTGGTTATCGGTATCGGTTTAATAAAACAGTTATCGTGCATTCCTAAAATAATCTATAAAAAACTATTTTTTGGATCGTGTTCACATATGACTTCTTTTGTGTGATCCAGTTTGAACTTGTATTTTCTAGGACTCCAACAGCCAAGCAGCAGTCCCAACCTCGTTGGGCTGAGACACCCAGTAAATCCAGTACAGACACCCAGTACATCACAGCGCGCTCCATCCCACACCTGAGGCTCGTCGGCTCATCACACACCTGCGGCTCATCACACACCTGCGGCTCATCACACACCTGCGGCTCATCACACACCTGCGGCTCATCACACACCTGCAGCTCATCACACACCTGCAGCTCATCGGCTGGTTGCGCTGAGATAAGTTCGCTGCTCTCCCAGTTCTCTGGTTGCACGTTTGTGCCGTGACCTCCACTGGTGTCGTTTTCTGAATGCTCTTCAGCTTCTTCTTGGTGGAATATCCTTTGTGGATATTTTTGTGTGTTTTTCTGCAGTGTTTCCTGTTTTTTTTTTCTTTTTTTGTGATGAACTGAAAATAAACTCTGCCAAGTACCAGAACTGTCATTCTGTCTGTGGTCCTGCTTTTGGGGTCATACATACAGTCATGAATAAAAATTATTAGACCACCCTTGTTTTCTTCAGTTTCTTGTTCGTTTTAATGCCTGGTACAACTAAAGGTACATTTGTTTGGACAAACATAACGATAACCACAAAGATTGCTCATAAGAGTTTTATTTAAGAGCTGATATCTTACCATTTTCCATGGTTTTCTTGATTATAACCTAAATCACTTAAGTTTTTACATCAATAGCTATGGCGTTGTACTGCCAAAAACACTGCTTTTATGCATTCAGTGTTTTCTTTTCTGTCTGTTTTAGTCACATGATGACGTTTAGTGGTACCAGGTATTAAAATGAACAAGGAAGTGAAGAAAAAATGGTGGTCTAATCATTTTTTCCATGACTGTAAACCGTAACAGTATTTGTGGATTACATGATGAACTGTGTTTCTGGAAGTGTTAATAAGCCCTCGTGCTTATTCTTCATGCGACGCTAGCTGAGGGTCTGAAGATCAAACGTATCCAGCTTTGACCTTTGACCTCGTCCCTGTACGCAGGACACGTCCTGATTCACTGTAGATGGTGGGATCTTTAAAGTCTTAATTAAAGACCTTTTAAAGTCCTTTCAATTTTACATTGAACATTTTTCTGAAATTGTTGCACAATTTTTAGATGCAGTTTGTTGCAGATCTGTGAACTTCTGCCCATCTTTCAGTATTTCAGTCTCTCTGAAATGCTCCAGTCATCTTACTGATTTTAGTTTATTAGTTATCCCTGCTCCAACTTTTTTGAGACAAAAGTTAAAATAACAAATGTTACTAATATTTATTATAAAACTAATATATTTTCTATTAAATAGTAAAATGTCTGATATGTTCAAATCTGGGTTTAAAAAAAAGCAGTTGTTGACTTACCATTTTAAGCTACAGCCAATGAGAGAGCAGGACATGTGGTGATGTCACTGTTGGGAGACACTAAAGCTTTAAATCATAATGTATCACACTGACAGATGCAGATAATTTTCATGACAGATGTGTTCACCTGAGTTTCTCTGTAGCACTGATGATACCCGCTGATGATGCTAATGTAGATGGTGGTTATAGTTCTGTGTGAGAAGGTTGAAATTATGTTGGCAGATCAGAACTGGCTGAGAATATTGCAGATTGTTAGTCACAACATTTTTATGGTAATTGCTCGTGTTAATCACAACCCTGGCGATAATCACACACTTATCTTTAATTGCAAGAAATTCTTTTGCAAGAAAACTTTTTTTTAATCACCAGGTTGAAACTACAATCTTGTTTCTTTGTAATTTTGGTTCTTTAACCAGTTTTAACTTCTAGATGTGCTGCAGAATTCAGTACTTAGTAGATAAACTCATGAGTTTCAAAACTATATTGTTAAATGTTTGGAACCGTCAGCTTTTTAATGCAATCTAATGTTAACGTCACTTTAGAGATATTCGACGATCAGATGTCGATGTCACCTGAAACATAAAATATTAAACATTAGGTCACATGACATACATCTGCTGATTTAAATTATACTCCCTTATGTTAAATCAGCCACCAGCCGTCCTGAAATAGGAGACTTATAATGTTTTCCTCCTTTAAAGAACATATTTTCATCTCTGAGAATACACATGAAGCTATTGGAGCTTCAGCTGTTCCACTACTTGTGCCTTTATGGAGCATCATTGTGAATATCAATCAATCAATCAATCAACTTTTATTCGTAGAGCCCTTTACAACACACAAGTGCTTTCCATTAAAATCCACATTAAAACAAAACAATTTAAATTCGACATAACAATACAATTAAAATTGAATTCAAAATATCTCACTTTTTTTTTTTAACCTTTATTTAACCAGGTTAGTCCCGTTGAGATTAAGAATCTTTTTTTCCAGGGAGACCTGGTCAAGACGGGCAGCAGCAGCAAAACACAAAGTTGCAGACAAAGACATACAAAGAAACAAAGTACAATTTACAAGCAGTAAAATCTGCATGAAATAAAACTATCTATAAAACAAGATGAGAGTTTCTGGGAGTCATTGAAATAAACATCAAGCTAAAAACAAAGCAGTGCACATCATGACTGTGTATTAAAAGCCAGTCTAAATAAATAAGTTTTAAGCCTGGATTTAAAAAGCCCAAAGTCAGTGATGGTTTCTGGGGGCAGCTTGTTCCAGAGTCTGGGTCCAGAACCAGGAAGACCCGACCCCCCCAGAGTTTAGTCCTGGTTCTGGCGACGTCCAGCAGGAGCTGGTTTGAGGACCGTAAGGTTCTAGAAGGGTTCTATTTCAGCACATCTATTTCTATTCCACATTTAAGATGATTTTGAGATGATTTAGTGACTTGTCTCTCTCGGTTCCTGACCCGAGTGTTCCTGACCCGAGTGTTCCTGACCCGAGTGTTCCTGACCCGAGTGTTCCTGACCCGAGTGTTCCTGACCCGTGGTTCTGCTCCGCTGCTGCAGCAGCCGTGGAGACCTGTGACCTCTGACCTCTGACCTGTGGCGGCCCGCCTGCATGTGGTGGTGAAAGGGGAATCTGTCATGGTCTCCTCAGCCACCGTCTGTCTCACTGCACCACACACCTGTCTCACCCCCCCCCCCCCCCCCCCCCCCACACACACACACACACACACACACCCCACCATCACCAGTGACACCAGTGACACCAGTGCATCAGTGGTGGGAAGTTACCTAAAGGCTCTGACTTCATGTTATTTTGATGCTTAAACAGCACCGTCAGTCTCACTGAAATTAAATTATTAAGCTTTTATACTCAAATTAGGCTCGACTGATAAAAGAAAATTTCAACCAAACAAACAAAAAAGTGTTGGTTCACAGCTTGAGCTCTCGTTTTTGTTGTGGGAGGAAAAAAAAAAGAGGATAAAAAAAATGAATTAAATGGCTTTGTTAAAACTGCTGTTAATTATGTGAATCATCAGGTGTGAAGAGAAGAATGATCCAAACATGGTTCCGTCCACAGTACACGAGCTCCAACAAAGCTCTTCTGGGAACGGCGAGCAAAAAAAAAAAAACCCCAAATTAATGAACAGAATAATTAATTATGTCTAAGCTTTATTTTTTAAAACTCTTAGTGTTCATTAAATGATGTGTCTTCCTATGATGTTCACAGAAAAGAAACACAGTAGTAGCTCCTCATTTCTTCTCTTTTAGAGTCATGAAAATAAATGTTTTAGAAATTTTTTTAAGTCTGCTTTAATGCTGCGTCATTCTCTAAATTTTTGTTTCAACATAACTGTCTACATATTTCTCATTATTGTATGATAATATTTAAACATAAGGTTACGGAAAAAATTATTAGACCACCATTTTTTCTTCAGTTTCTTGTTCATTTTAATACCTGGTACCACTAAATGTCATCATGTGACTAAAACAGACAGAAAAGAAAACACTGAATGCATAAAAGCAGTGTTTTTGGCAGTACAACGCCATAGCTATTGATGTAAAAACTTAAGTGATTTAGGTTATAATCAAGAAAACCATGGAAAATGGTAAGATATCAGCTCTTAAATAAAACTCTTATGAGCAATCTTTGTGGTTATCGTTATGTTTGTCCAAACAAATGTACCTTTAGTTGTACCAGGCATTAAAATGAGCAAGAAAAAACTGAAGAAAACAAGGGGGGTCTAATCATTTTTTAATTTATGACTGTATGTGGTAAATGTATAAAATGTCCAACTACAGATGAAATTCATATTCTTCACAGATGCAGAATGTTCATTTAAGCATCTAGCAAGCATTAAATGTTTATTTAAGCTCTCATACGTAACCTCAGTTATGTTTCCTCCAGAAACGTCCCAGAATTCCTCCCTCTCCAAAAAACAAAAAATACACACATTTAAATAAAGAGAGAGGCTGCTTTTACGAAGCATGACGGAGTCCGTGACACTGATAGTTTTGAATCTTCTATGACTCGTATCAAACTTTAGTCCGCGCACTTAATGTATCAAACTTTAAAGCAATCAGAAATGATAGTTTAGTTCTTGTATTGTGATCTTCAGGGTGGAAAAGTCTATTTTTTGCTTTGTTGCTTGCAGTTTATTAATACTAAACAAAACAGACTGAATGTTATCTTGAGAGCTGTTATCTTAAGATGTAGTCATATTTCATATCTGGTTCTGTGGTCCAGTTACGTCCATGAGCAGATGACTGGACAAACAAGGCTCCGTCAAAGTTGTTACAGGAATTTAGACAAAAACATGTCCACAGTTGTTGTTGTAGAAATATGTTTGAATTTCTAAATATAGCTGCTAGTAAAGTTAGCAGTCGTGTGAAGGATGTGAGGTCCGGGGGGGATACTGGACACATTCCTTCTCCCAGTTCTTTCCCCACATCCCATACAGAAATAGAAACTGGAACCAACATGAGGATACAGTTGACCTTCAAATCACAAAGCATGTTTTGTTTTGTTTTGTGTTTTTTTTTTACTCATTACTGAAATAAGATTTATTTCATTTTTTTTCTCATGGAAATCAGTTTAACCATCTATTTTCAAAACAAATAGAATAAAAGGTACACACATTACATATGTTTTCAACTGAGCCAAGAATTGCATTTGATCCCTTAATTTCTGCAGTTAATGGGGACCGGCGCCCCCCAAAAAAATCCAAATCCGCGAACTGGAGCCGGAGCCCCCCCGAGCCTAAATAATGTGTTTAAAATATGTTTAAAAACCGTAAAAAAGTAGCGAAACAAGACAAAGACTCAACTGTGGTCTTTCTGTTTCCTTCACAGCCTCTGGTCTCTGAACTGTAGTAAACAAACCACTGCTATTGTGCTATTTTTGGCTCGTAATTAGCGGCCAACACGCTAACAACAACAAAAGAAAAAGTCCGGTTTTCTCTGCATGGAAGGAGCACTTTATTCTGGCACTGCAGGAACTTGTAACATCACACAGGTTGTATTGTTGATGCTAACTACACTTTATATCTAACCCCGTTTTCATTCTGCCGTCCCACGACACACACACTACATTACCCATAAGGCCATATCATTACCCATAAGGCCACCTTCTTAAAGGGGCCAGGCTGGCTCACAGCATTTCTTCGCTGTGAGAGAACGCGCACAACATCCTGTGAATCTTCCACAATTTTTTCTTGATTTTTTTTAAAAATATTTTATATTTCTGAAAAATCCGTGAATAACCGCGGATCTTAAAGCGTGAATTGGCGAGGGATCACTGTAGTCTTAATTTGATACACTGTCAACTGTTGTTTGAGAGAAGGAAAAGATTCATGCATGTGCCACTTCTATCATTAATGCAATTTTTTTTTTTTAATTGTTGAAAATCCAAACTAAACTGTCTGGAAACTGTTCACCATTAACACCATGAACTGTTAAAAGACAGTTGTAAACGCTGTTCCCTTTTTAGTGGATGATTTAGTCACAACACAAATATAACAACAATAATAGAGACAAGTGATATAGCTGGAAATGTTTTTGAAGCAAGCTGACAACCAATAAGAGTACACCAGGAAAAATATGTTTAAAAGAAGATAAAACATTTAAGAGAAACACTTTATTAGATTGATGATGATTGTCATTAAGTTGACTCATATTATGAACAAAATCTTGTTAAAAAGTAGAGGATTCTCTTTACCTCTAAATGTCTTTGTAGATTTAAATGAAAGCAAAACACTTCTTTTTCTTTCTCTGTGAGACGTCCAGCAGCAGGTGAAGTTCATTTTGAAGCCTCGATAGAGCTGGAAGACACGTCACAATTTAAGCTGATATCAGTATTTTGTGTCCAAAACGTGGCTTCTGACCATAAACCTGTAAAACCTGCAGAAATCAGCAGCATTATTTGCACCGAGGATATGTTAACAATTAACTTACCTGATCTGATAAACACCAGCAAAGCTCAACACGGCTGCAGGAGATGAGATTATATCTGTACACAGTTAATTGGAAAATGCCCTTGATGTTGTCATTGTCTCCATAAACACTGGAGGAGCAAACTTTTTCAGTCCTACTGACCACCATCATGCTACTTTGTCTTTGTCACCTCTAAGTTCTTATTAAGTGCAGGAACACTGGAGGTTACACATTAAAGTTCCTTTAATGACCCAGAAACACACAAACCTGACAAAATCTGGGCTGAAATGACCAATACATGGATTAGAGGTCTATTAATGTTCACAATATCCACAATGTAGAGCTGAACAATAACGGCCAGAATAATCACGACCGTTACTTTTTAATCAATACTGAGACCAGGACTCTTTATAAAGATTGTTTTTTTTAAATCTAATTTTCAGTTCTGCAGCAGGATTCATAACTCATTTAGACATATTTGTGATCCATGTGCAGAGAAGATCCCAAACACCAAGTACTATACAAACAAAAGCACTGATTACATGATGAAGTTAGCATTCTGCTACCAAGCTAACTTAAACTCTGATTTTTATGTCAGTTTAGTTTCTTCCAGCTTCACAACACCATATGGAAACAAAGATAAGATAAGATAAGATAAGATAATCCTTTATTTGTCCCACAATGGGGAAATTTACATTGTTACAGCAGCAAGAATAGCAATAAAAAAGAGAAAAGGACAACAATAAAATAGGATAAAACAATAATGAAAACAAACAATAACTACAATAGAAGAATATATAATAAAAATAAAAACCACCCAATGTTTGCCACCTTGAAGCAATTGAAGTAATTTACATTTCATAAATCCATAAACAATTAAGTTTTCAGTTAAAAGCAGGGCTTGACGCTGACACCGGCTAACCGGCCAAATGCTAGTAAAATTTGTCTGTGGCTAGCAACAATTTCTGTCTCACAAGCAACTTTGGCTGGTAACTTATTCTTTGATATGACACATCACAATAGTTGTACCAACTGTTTGTATTTTAAATGTAAATGCAAGAATATTGTGAAGAAGAAAAAAACTGACAGCAAAACTGTGGCTAGCATAAAGGCTAAATGGCTAATGACTGAGGAAAAACACTAGCCACAGTGGCTGGTGAGCAAAAAAGTTAGCGTCAAGCCCTGGTTAAGAGTTCATGCTTATTTCATTGTGTTTGCAATTTGGACAATTTCTGTGAATTATTTTGAATTTTTTGTTATTGTCGAGAAGTTATAGTTCAAACTGCGGGCGCAAAAAAAGAGCGACCTGTTGTTGTAAACTGTGAAATTTGCTGTAACTTCCAACAATGAACTGGGGAGAATATAGTTGCCAGAAGGAGGATGAAGTCAAATCTTTTATATGAGTTTAACAACAACAACAGTTTCTCAGCGAAGCAGCTGTTTTGGTTATTTTCTGTTCGGTTCAATCACAAGAAAATGTAATAAACCTTGATTGTATCTAGAATCAAATCAGTTGTTCAATCAGAATAAAAAGGCCTCATGTATGTTTCACCTAAATCAGATCAGACTGATCCAGTCTCACTCAATCAGGGTAAATTTATAATCAGATTAAAACGGGCGGTGTACTTCTGATAATCTGTTCAGCAAAAAAAAAGAAAAAAGAAAAACCAGAACATAAACACTCAATCACAGCGTTTGTATCTGACCGCAACAAATATGTTTATTCATCATATATTTGATCTGCAGGGGGTTAATCTGACATGACAAATGATCTGGTAAATTGAAAGCATGTTTGGATCAAAGCAAAGCCGTTCTACGGTGGATACGATGTTTTCCTTTAAAGTCTTTAAAAGCATTAGAATAGTTTGAAAATCTCCTCCGAAGCTCAAAATGAATTGTTCAAACTGAATTTTGAGGAAGAAAAAACAAACCTGTAATCCATCCTCATCTGTGCAGACATACGCAAGGACGTGATCTGGAGGAAAATATGAACTGAGCACAAACAGTGAGGCAGTTTGTGTTTGGTTGATTATTTCTTTGTAATAACAATGATTCTAATAAATCTTAGAATGATAGAAAGCCCAATTATTTTCTTTTATTTATTTATTTCACAGGGCAGAGAGACGGTAGTGGGGGAGGGAGGGGGGTCGAACCTGTATCAGTTGCTGTACAACACACCTGATTACTTCCATATTAAATAAAACCCCATTTATAAAGAACACGCCAAAGCCAAAAAATGAGCAACATTGAATTTGAAACAAGTGACTCTTTTCATGTTGTAGAGAAGATCAATGACTTTCCCACAGGTATAAACGGCGGGTTGCTTAGAGATAAACATCTCCGATATTCTTCGAAATATTGTGCAAACTGCAACAGCAGTCTGAGCATTTATATAATATCAGCAGGACATTTTCGTCTCTGCTATATTTTTGTTTCTGCTGCATGAGGTGCAACTTTAAGACATTTCTTACATTTACAGTCATGGAAAAAATGATTAGTCCACCTTGTTTTCTTCAGTTTCTTGTTCATTTTAATGCCTGGTACAACTAAAGGTACATTTGTTTGGACAAACATAACGATAACCACAAAGATTGCTCATAAGAGTTTTATTTAAGAGCTGATATCTTACCATTTTCCATGGTTTTCTTGATTATAACCTAAATCACTTAAGTTTTTACATCAATAGCTATGGCGTTGTACTGCCAAAAACACTGCTTTTATGCATTCAGTGTTTTCTTTTCTGTCTGTTTTAGTCACATGATGACATTTAGTGGTACCAGGTATTAAAATGAACAAGAAAGTGAAGAAAAAATGGTGGTCTAATCATTTTTTCCATGACTGTATATATCGTATCTGTGATGTGCAGATTTGGTCTTTTAAACTGAGCCACAGGCTGCTCATGTTAGCCTGAATATAAGACGGTATTTTATTCTAGAAATCATATTCTCAAAAATGGGGGTCGTTTTATAATCGAGGTCGAGACTTTTGTATCGTCGTTACACATCTGCACCACTAGATGGAGCCGCACCGAAGTAAACGGTAATAATGAAGCGTCTCAGTGAGGATCTGATGATAAATGGAGGATCACGCAAGTTTATTAAGTTTATTAAGTTTACTAAATAGTTATATACCTTGATCTTAAATAGCATGGAAACCTTACCTCCAGTATGGAACCATACTTCCTAAAAAAGATTAAAATGTCTAACAATACAGAAGAATTTTATCTCTCTGAGATTTATTTTTTAATTGCACAATAAAAAGTTGTTTTTATGAAACACCTTATTGTCTTCATCATATTTTTATTTCCCAAATTGATATTTGAATAATAGGGTTCGTCTCATAATCAGTCGTCCTGTATTCAGGCGATCATTTTAACGTTGTGATCAGCTTTTAACCCACATTAAACTGTCAGTGATAAACTGACAACTTGCTCTATCTGTGCTCATGATTTTACATTTTAACATTTAAAAACAATTTATACATTTTACATTTTTTACATGTAAAATTTTTAACATAAAATGAACCTGTAGGGAGAAATCCACAACACAGGAGAACCTGCTTGTAACAGTGAACAGCTATATTTATATTTTTATCGCTGTATTTGATGTAGAGTAAAGTAAAGTGTAGAAAGAAGTAAAATGTGTGCACACTGGGGGGGGGGGGGCTGCAGCTCCATTGGCAGAGCGGGTCATCCGGTCACCGTGAGGCCGGTGGTTGGTGATCCTGTAGCTCCGACTGTCGTAGCGTCGGTGGGCGGGACACTGAACCCTAATTCACCCCCAGCGGTCCCGGCGGCGCCGTCGGTGGATGGATGAGCCTCTGTAAAGTGCTGGGGGGGGGGGGGGGGGGGGGCGCCATGATGGCGTGATGGCGTCTACGAAGTGCAGTTCATTTACTAATTGAGCAGTTTCTTTATTTTTTGGCGCTAGCGACGTTTATTTGTTGAAACTACGACCGCTGAGGACTGTTGTCTGCGTACCTGAGCTACGTATCTGAACCACCGACCTGCCCAGCACCCCCACGTTAAACCGTTTTAACGCTCTAACAAACAAAGTAGCCCCCCCCCCACCCCCCCCCCACCCCCCACATCACCACCTGACTAATGGTGGAGGCCAAATTAAGCTCACAATTGGCCACTTTAGCTAAACTGTTTCTCAATTTTGCAGTGAATGATGTGAATTTAAGTAAAAACCTCAGTGATGGGGGGGGGCTTCTTCTTCTTCTAAAACTGCGGGACATTCAGAGGTCTCAGGGCCAGAACTCTCAGGGCCAGAACTCTCAGGGCCAGAACTCTCAGGGGCCGAACCGTTGTGGGATCTGACACCAGAAGCAAATTCATGGCCCCCCCCCACATCTTCCTTTTAGATAACAGCGTAGATAACACAGATCCCCCGCATCATGTATCAACACGTGTCGGTGGGAGGGAGGGGGGCGGGGCCTTGGTTCTGGTTCTGGGCCTGCAGACGGGTCGTCAGCGGGGGCCTCGGTCGTCAGCGGGGGCCTCGGTCGTCAGCGGGGGCCTCGGGCCCCGGAGCCGAGCGCTGGCCGGGAATCTCCTGAACAGCATCATTCAAAACCAATATTGGAGCAGCCGCCGTCCCAGAACTGGAACTCTGGTGGGTTTTTAAAAAGGTTTCAGTTTGAAAGTATCAGAGGAGTGAGAGCTGCAGCCCCCCCCCCCCCCCCCCCCCCCCCCCCCCCCCCCCCCCCCCCAACCCCCCCCCTCTCTCCCTTCATACACATTTTTCTTTTATTTTTGTGCTAACTTTTCATGTCTGGCACATGAGGCTCCCCTGGGCTGACTGTGGTTTTCTGTTGAATTTGGCTCAAACTATGACTACATACCCCCCCCCCCCCCATCTGTGTGTGTGTGTGTGTGTGTGTGTGTGTGTGTGGTGTGTGTGTGTGTGTGCGTGAGGACTCAAGTCTGTGGCTGGAAACAGTCTCCAGGATGAAAAAAGAGAGGGAATATGGAGAGAAGTGGAGGGCTCAGAGGGGGGAAAGAAAAAGAAGAACAGAGTGAAAGAAGGAGAGAAATTTGAGCCCAATCAAAACATGGCTGCTCTCCCAGAATGCCCTGCTCACTGGCTCGTCTCTGCTCCCGCCCTGAAGTCAGAGCTGAGCACAGATTTAATGAATCTGCAGAGAGAACGTTTAACTAACGTGCATGTTGTTGTCTTTACGTTTATTTTAGTAAAGAATTGGAGGAAAAATCAGAGAAAATCAAGAAATCAGAGCATCACGACGCTGAGAAGTTACAACTTTAGGGTTCGATCACAGAAAAGGGGACACAAGCGCGCTTAAAATCAATACTTTATCATTTACGGTAAATTTCAGTAAGTTACAGATGAAAAAAAAATAAACAAAATAAGACTTATTGATCTCTCACATCAAATTATTTGTTGCAGATGTGGAGACGTGTCCAGATAAAACATTCAAAGAAAATATTTATGACATTCATTTGACAATGAAATGCATTTTGATGTATATTTACGTAATCACTCAGTACTGAAATGAACAGATGGGAGGAGTTTACCTTTAATAAATCACTGTTACACTCACTTGAAGTGGTTTTTGCCTTTTTAACTGATTAAAGGAATTATAGTGGCTGAAAAATAAGTTCTACTCTAACAGTTACTTCTACAGGTGGTCATGAATGTTTTCTGATGTTTCTTCTACAACCCCAAGTCCAGAAAGTTGGAGTGCTGTATAAAATGTAAATAAAAACATAAGACAATAATTTGCAAATGTCCTAAACCCAAATGGAACATAAAGAACGTATCAGAAGTTGATCTGAGACATTTGACTATTTCATGGAAAATATCAGCTCATTGAAGAAGGTCGGATCAGGTTGTTTATCTCTCTGAATATTTTGATGACATCATGAACTGTAGATGGTAAAATCTTTGAAATCTTTGCAGTTTTACATTGAGAAGATTTTTCTGAAATTGTTTGACATTTTTTAGGTTTAGTTTGTTGCAGGTTGGTGAATTACTGCCCACCTTAACATCCAGGAGACGGTACGTCTCTGAAACGCTCCTTTTATACGCTCATGTTACCAACCTGCTGCTAATTAACCTCATTAGTTGTCAAAACTACTATATTTGTTTTAGATTTGTGCCAATTACGTTTCCAGACTTTTGTTTTCATTGTTCCGTCTTATTTCAGGCGTGTTGCTGCCGTCAAAGTCAAAATGAGCTGATGTTTTCCACGAAACGTCTTAGTTTAACTGTTATGTTCTTTACGTTATATCAGGAATGTGATTTGGGTTTATGAGATTGTTGTATTATTGTTTTATTTGTGTTTTACTCAGCATCCCAACTCTTTTGGACTTGGACAAAAACTGAGAGAATAAGCACAACATACCAAGAAAGATTCAGAAAACCCTGAATATTTCTCCTTTTTTTATTTTTTTGCAGGTATTTGGCCTCACTGGGTGCGTTTACATGGGAAGTTTAATTCCTCTTTAATTCAGAATTAAAGTTAAAGCTGAATAAAAGTTACCATGTAAACACTTAATTCCATAAGAAAATGTAAATTCCGAATTAAACTTAATTCCGAAGTAAGTGGCTGGTTTATTCCCATTTTAATTCCGAATTAAATAATTCCGCGGTCATGTAAACACTCATTCCTGTTTAAATTAATTCCCGTCTTTCTGCGCATGCTAGTTCTCTTGCCCGTCTGTCGCGATGACGCTTATATTCCGCGCTGGGCTTGTTTTCAAGATGGCAGCACGCAGTAAACGGTGTTCAAGAGAGCAGAGACGATTTATTTAATAAATAGCTTGGAGGAACTGGAAATAATTAAAAGAACAGATGGCAGGAAACATAAAAATTGTGAGCTTTTCAAAGTTGTAGCGGCCAGGTTAAATGAAGGAGGTTTCACAGATAGAGACGCCACCCAGGTCAACAATACGTGGAATGTTCCCCCCCCCATCCAATCAGAACCCTTCCCAACCCCCAGACCTAAAGCGGAGTTGGATAAAGCTGAACAAACGTGTTTTCTATGTAAACCTTAATTCAGAATTACTATTTCCATGTAAACTCGAAGGAAAATAGTTTAATTCGGAATTATTTAATTCCTAATTTTAATTCCGAATTAAAAAACATCATGTAACCGCAGCCACTGTCTGTTTATTATTGTCTACAGTTGTTTGGTTAGAGACCATGTAGCAACCATGTCTATTACAACCGTATTACAACCGGAGCTGGATGGAGGATGAGAAACGACCTCCTTAACGCTGATTTAAATGACTGTTGTTTCTCAACTTCTCTGTTTACCATCTGAGCTACAACGTCGCGTCTCTGTCGTCGTGTTGAGGCTCCTACAAGGATGTGATCGACCAACAGGACTTTGGGTCGTAGTGGATGAGCTCTAACGGGAAATCTAGAAATCTAGAGACGCCGGCACAGAACCTAAAAATTAAGACATAAGTCTTCTCTCAGTGTGTTTAATTGTCATTACACCATGTGTGCAATTACGGCTTTTAACACAAATAACAAAGTTTTTTGTTTTCTTTTCTTTTCTTTTTATGTTTGAGATGAAAATCAATGTAGCAAATCGCCTTTCTGTTCAGCTGAGAAATAAAAAAAAAGAGGTCTAATGTTTAATAAGCGTAGTCATGAGTCTATAACTCACTCATAATTCATTCATAATTAACCGTCATGTGAGTCATGACTGCAAACGGGATTTGCAATCCTTGACTTTTTCTCTTTATTTTCTTAAATGTTAAAAAAAAAAATGTTGCATGCTCTGAAACGGCCACTAAACCTCCAAACAGCTGTTGTGTGTGTGTGTGTGTGTGTGTGCGTGTGTGTGGTTTTCCATCAGAGCTTCATGTTTCATCTGGATAACTCGTAATGTGAAAGTTGGTTTTAGTTTTAGAGTCAGAAAGATGCAGTTTGTGTGTTTATGAGAATAAACATGTTTAAACAACAGCGGATCTCTTTCACTGTTTAGTCCCTGAAGTAAGTGAGGGGGGGAGGGAGGGAGGGAGGGAGGTGTGGTGGTGGAGGGGGGGGGGGGTGGTTGGCTGGTGTCTGAGCAGAGAGTCAGACACAAAGAGGGAGAATAAAGATCTTATTGTTTTGAATTCCCTCTAAAGGGTGGGGGAGGGGGAGGGGCAGAGGGGGTATTATGTTTCAAGAGATGTGGACTGGTCCATTTTGGTTATGGGACACCAGGAGGGCGGGGGTGGGGGGGGGGGGGGCAGGAAAAGAACAGGGAGAAAGAAAGAGAATGAAAAGGAGAAACTGGTTTCCAGCTTTCAGTTTCCAGGAGAAATATTTCCCATTAAAACCAGTCCCTTCTCCCAGTCCCTCACACATACACACAGCTGCACAACTGTCCTTATGAGGACATTTAAGAGTCCTAACAACGTCCTTAATGTCTCACTTCAAACCCGACACCAGAAATTAAATTCTGCTTCATTGAGACGGAGCTTTGACCTCCACAACGACCACCAGTAACCAGTAAGGTTCATGGTTTAACACCTAAACTGGTCCCAGTGAGGAAACAAAAACCAGCAGACGCTCCCACATTAGTTCTTTATCTGCTTCATCCTGAAATCATCCTGAAATCATCCTCAAATCATCCTGAAATCATCCTGAAATCATCAAATGATCCTGAAATCATCCTGAAATCATCCTCAAATCATCCTCAAATCATCCTCAAATCATCCTGAAATCATCCTCAAATCATCCTCAAAATCATCCTGAAATCATCCTCCATCCTCATCGTTTCATCATGTTTGTCTCAAACTTTGCTGACTGCAGTAATGTGTAATCATGGACATGTTACAGCCCCAAATTAAAACAGTTGAAGAGACGTTACCGTGGCGCTGGAGCTCTGGTTTACCTGGAGGAAGCAGGTGAGAATGTGTGCACGAAAATAAAAGCCCGTGCACGACTTTCAGTTTGTAGTCGGAGGGAATTTGTTGTAAAAACCAAGATTGACGTCACACCGGTCAGTGACCCTTGACCCCAGCGGCGAGCGTTAGGCTGTCACCGAATTGTGCTAGCATAATTTTTTGGCATAATCTGAGGAATTGAGCATAATTTATGCCCTTTTTTTCCAAAGGTAGCACTGCTAGCATAATTTGTATATTTTCTTGTCTTAATAGCACAATTTTTGAATAATTCAAGAAAACAAAGAGATTATTCAATGTTAAATTTGTTATCCAGGGCTTTGTCAGAAACTGCATGGTGTAGTTTTCACTGTATTTGTTTTTATTTGTTTTGAAACCCAGCGCATGCTGCTAGCGTGCGCACAGTTCTTTGTTTACTCGAAATTTGCATACTTTACCATGGTAACTGGTAGGGCTGGGTGATTTTATCGATTCTGCGATATATATAGATATTTTATTTCCCAGAGAGTATCAATATTTCAGCCGCGGGTATCGATATTCTAAGCTCCCTTCAAAACCCCCGTGTCTCGTACGGGTGCTCTTCCTGCAAAGTGCCATTTAGTCCTCCAGCCGCTAGTGTCGCTGTAGAGCATTTCTAACAGGTTATCCAGAAGCTTCTTTCTCTTCCAGCTACAGCTGATCCAGTCAGGAGGATGGCGGCGAGTATAAACGCAGCGCCTGTGTGCTTAAAAGCAGATGTGTGGGAGCAGTTCAGGTTGAAAAAGAAAAAGGAAAGCAAAGATTTAGACAAAAGTATGGCGGTTTGCAAGCTGTGTCACACAAACGTGAAGTACTCTGGAAATACCACCAACCTGTGAGCCCACCTGAAACGTCCCCACCCGGACAAGCTAATGCTAACTGAGAGCTAGCCAAACTTTATTAGTCAGGATTTGAGACCGTATTCAGTGGTGGAAAACGCCGGTTTTAAGGGCTGTGTTTACTCTCGTGGCTACGTGTCGCAGTTATCTTGTCGCCGGTATGCCGCAGTTATTTTTGATATATGTTAATGTTGAAGCGCGTCTGCGCTGTTATTCAACGCCACAACGGAGAGGGACAATCACGAACTAGCTAAACTTACTAAACTTATCTCTTGTGTTTTTCCACTTCCTCACCGTCTCGGTCGTATCCAGACCCACATTCATCGCTATCTCCCTCCATGAATTACTAGAATATGTGCTGTCTTTGTAGTTTCAGAACCAGAATCGTACAGATGTGGGTACTTCCTCATTCCTTCGATGACGCGGATGTAGAATTGACCAATCAGAGGCCTCCTTTCTCTCCTCTCTGTCTGCGGTCACCTACCTTTCAGTTCAGTTAATTCAAACAAATTGGAACATTCACAAGATGTCGCCAAAATCACTTTGTCCTGTTAAAATCTTTCAGAAAATGATGTAAATGTATTGTTAGAAAAATATCGATATAATATCGTATCGTGAGCCAGATGTATCGTATCGTATCGTGAGATTAGTGTATCGCTACAGCCCTAGTAACTGGAGGCCATTTGAGTGCAAAACCTTGCGCAAACTGTATCACGCTCTGCTACACGCGATGGTTAGCGAGCTATCCGCGGATAGTTATCCGCCACACTATCCAGGCTTTGTGCAACCTATTTTTGTTCGCTGGATAACTATCCGCTGGATAGCAGATTTATCCGCCGTATAGGCCTAACCACCGGATAAAGTTACCCAGGTTTAGAACAACCGGGCCCAGAACGTCAGGCCAGGGGTTAATAAAATACATTTTCAAACTTGTCTTGTGAGTTGTGAAGTTTGTGCACAGAATAATTTTTTTAAAAAGTAGCATAATTTTGAAAAGCGAGCATAATTTGAGCATAATTTGGGCAAAAAAACGAGCACTGCCACTAGCATAATATGCCACTTTTACTTTATCGGCAAATGCCTAGCGAGCGTAGTGCAACACGTGCAGAGAAAAGTCCGTCAGTTAACGCTTGATGAACTTGGATGAGTTTTTATATGGTATTACCCAGAATGCAACATTTCGAGGCAAACCCCCGATCAGATTCAGTGATTGACAGTTAAACAGTTAAAACTGAAATGTGCACAGAGTCGACGTTTAGCTGCAATTCAAAAACCTCCGTTTCAGCATAGAGGCCTATTTATAAGCAAATCTGCCATTTTGCCAAATTATAAATGCTGTAAATATTTAACATCAGGCAACAAAGTGTAATGTTTGCTTTTTGTTTACTTCCAGGAAGTTTTTACCACTATTCATATAAAAATTATCTAGGAGCCCAGTGAACATTTACTTCTACGACGTTACCGCGTTCAGTTTGTTGTGGTACTGTTGTCTTTACTTAAATCAATCTATTACTTCTCAGAACATTTTTATTACTATATAAAGTTAATCTATTAAAGCTGCATCAGAAACTGTAATTCCACTATGATTGATTTAAGTCATGTGATCTGATGAGCTGCATGATTTCACTGACAGTAAAAAGAGTATTTAACACCACTAATATGATATCTGGTACCATGTTTATGGAACATGAACGTTGTACTTTGATGCCGGTTGTTGCAGTTATCATCTGTTCGTGTTATTACTCTTCTAAACGCTTTTCCATCTCAGTCGTCTGCAAACATGCACGGATTTTAAAGCTGAAGGGAAGATGTGTCATTTTGACAAACTTGGTGACTTTAAAAAAATTTTTTTTGTATACATCTTTTCCTGTGCCTTTGCAATCCATCCATTTTTGAAATCAGCTTTATTGTCGAGTTTTCATGTTCTTCCTTTTCTGCTCGTTATCCGTCTTGGACGGTGTGTTTGGTCGACTTTTGAATCTGAGGTTGATAATAAAACGAGAGCTCACAGATCACACAGATGTTGGTGCAGCTGGCGGGAATCAGAACAACACAGATGATGAAACTGAAAACCTGCAGATCCGTTACACCTTTAAGAGCAACAGCTCACCTGAATGTGAGGTTGTTATTGCAGATCATTAAATTGTGTTGTTGTATATTTTCATTATTTAAGTGTCAGGTGCTAACAGTTAACTCTATGATGCTCTAAACCAGTGGTTCTCAACTGGTGGGTCGCGACCCAAAAGTGGGTCGCAGATCCGTTTTCAGTGGGTCGTGGGTCTTTACCTGGGGAAGGAAATGCTAAAAAAAACAAAATAAAACAACGTGTCATTCATCCTCCTCAACAGTAGATGGCGATAATGTCCTGTAATGCGAGTTGACACCCGCCAGTTGACACCATAGAAGAAGACCTGCAGAGTTTGTTTCCATATGTTGAGCAGGTGAAACACAGATACAACCAAGAATATATGAGATATGGATTTTCTTATCTTGAAGACAAAGGTCAGTGATGGTTATTCAGATAAAACTATATATTTTTAGTTCTTTTTGAAACTACTGTTCAGTGGTTTCACTGTTTTATTTCATGTTTGTGCATAAAAGCACTATTGAGTCTTAAAAATGGCTGTTACTGAAATGTTCTGATTGTTATGTCAGCTTTATGATTAATGCTTAAATAAGTGACTAGATAGTTTTAATAGGAAATTGTTATATATTCAGGAAGTGGGAACTCAGCAAATGCTACATATTTGAGTTCTTTTTGAAACTGCTACTCAGTGGTTGCACTGTTTTATTTCATGTTTGTTCATGTTGAGTCTGTTAAAAAAGGCTGAAGTTACTGAAGTGAAGTGTTTTGGATTTAATTAAAATGCAGCTAATTGAGCATCAAAGGGAATATTTCCCACTTGAAGTCATTTTGGTTTTTGCCGTTTTGGTTCACCAATAAACTTATTTTTTTGTGTTGGCATTCTGTGATATTCTATTTTACTATCTCCGATTCAAACTGCACGATCTTTTCATTCAATAAATTTGAGAAGTTGGAACTTTTCCTTGATTAAGTCATTAATGGTGATGGTGGGACCTGAAGCCAGACCGGTTCAGAACCACTGGTCTAAACTTTATTTCTATTGGGTTCAAGTGATGTGGTCTTATGTTTTCATGGTTGACCTTTTATACCCCCCCCCCCCACATCCCTCAAATGCACCTCTATCCAAATGCTTTATCACTTTTCTTCTAAGTTCCTGTGAGTCCTGTAAACTGTAATGAATCTACTGTAATCCTATTAAGTGTAGGGGGGGGGGGGGGCGTCCACTCAGTAACCACATCACACCTGGGTCACACCTGGGAGGATCCTTCAGCGTCGGCCATTACTGCGTCCATGTTAGTGAATTACTGGCCTCGTGAGCTCAGACAGTTATGGGAGAAAACACAGAATATTTGTGTTTGTGACGTGTTTGGACGTGTGTTTCTACATGTGATCATTAATTCAACATTTTGTTTGTGACAAACACACAAATACGCCCACTATTTCAGGACGAGAAGTGAAGTTTTACATGTGCATCTGTGTCTTTGTGTGATTAGTTCCTTCAGTTAGAGGTCGTTACGCTCGTGTAGAAATGACACTGTAAGTATATGTACACGTGAACAAAAAATATTACATTAGTTTGTTTTTGTTTGATTATTTTAATTGTTTTATTTTGTAATTACATAGACGTAAATGTACTTTCTTCATTTTGCACATTCATTTTGAAAGTCGACAGATAACAGTCTGCTATTAAAAACTGTCATTTACTGTAATTCTGTTTCAGGAGGACGAGACAAAGATGCTCCTACGAGGCTCCAGATGATCGTTTCCTCCTGAAGACCAGAACAGCTGGAAGTGTGTGTGCAGCTGGAAGTGTGTGTGCAGCTGGAAGTGTGTGTGCTGTAAGTGTGTGTGCTGTATTTATGTGCCCAGTGCGGTCGGGTGTTGCGTCTCTGATGTGGTAAACCCTCATCTACATTTACATCGTGTGTATATCTGGTTCTCTGGTGTCAGTAAACACACAGAAACAGCTTTGAGTATTTATTTCATAACATGAATCCCTGTGATTGTAGCTTCACTTAGAAATCCCTCTGACATACACATGGGGGGGGGGGGGGGGGAGGTAGTGCTGGGCGATGTGACGATACATATCGTGGGGACGATATAAAAGTGTATATCGTGCCATTTCTCTTCTATCGTTTCTATCGTTTCTAACCTAATTTTATCAATTATTACAGCAAATATGTAATTAAATAACCTGCAACAATAAATTTGATAGAATCATATCTACTTCTACAAAGTAGCCTTTTATGTTTGCACTTTTATTCATGGTTAATGCCTTAAACAGAGTTCTCTTCAACCCTGATGTTTACTTTAGACACTTTATATTGGTTTGCAAACTTTGCACTACAAGGTTACAGATTTCAGAAACTTGAAAAATAATTTGTGTTTATTTTTTTATAGCTGAACTTCAGTGCAAAAATGTGTTTTTCCTCTCAGAAACTGTTGTGCACTTTAAAAAAAAATGTGAAAGCTACTGTACCTCTGTACCTACCTGTTTTTGTTGCACTAAAATGTATGTTTGTGACAGTTCAGCTAAATGTCCTTTCAAAATAAAGTTGAAAAGTAAGCAATGAAATTTTTGTCAAACTTTTCAGAGAATAACTGAAAACATACTTTATTATGGTATATCGTGATATATATCGTTATCGTGATATAAAATAGTCCATATCGTGATATATGATTTTTTTTCATATCGCCCATCACTAGGTGGGGGGGGGGGGGGGGGATGATACCTGGAAGAGTTGGCTGAAAAGAGAGTCCGAAGGGAATGAAATAAAACATACAATGAACACACACATGTCCCAGTCTACTTATTCTCACCCTTCGGATGACTTTGATGAATATCTTCCAGTCAGGTACTTCACCTCGGATGTTTTCATCATGATAGTGCAGAATCAACATTATATTAAGAAATATGAAAAGACAGATCTGTATGTTGGATCTATTAATGATTCTAAATCAACTGAAGATGTTTGAGTGTTTATAAAAATGACAACTTGGTGACCATGGAGAGGGACGCCTTATGAATCAGGCTTCTTAAATGTCACGAATGTCAGTCCCAGAATCTCATACGTATGGAGCCCCGTTTGGGTCATAATTCAATGAATAAATGAGTCTATTATTATGAAATGCAGGTGTTTATTATTATGAAATATTTTTCATTATTATGATAATGGTTTCGTTTTTCATAAGAATGATTTGTGTGTCAATCTCAGCAGAGAGGGCGGAGCCATTTATGTGATTGGCTGCTCTTTTATTCAGGCATAAGCAACAGAACAGAGAATATCAATAGTGGGCGAGAGGTGCGATGTATATACTCCAGGCCAGTAGGTGGCAGAATGCACCTCAGTTTACGGTTAAAAGTTGACATCGACTAAGAAATGTAGCGCGAAATGTAGGGAAAACTTGATTTTGACGGCATGGCGACAGGAGAAAGATCCTTTTCTGACTTACTCAGAGAAGTAGCCAACAGGCTCGATGCGAGTCTCCCACCAACTGCATGGAGAAGGATCAGCCAATGAGCATGCAGGTCAACCACTGGTCCCGCCCACTGGCAAAATGTCATTATTATGTAAAAACTTATTCTTAAATAAAAAAGCCATTCTGAAATAAACTATTATGCATTAAACTAAGATTAAATAATAATAAAAATATATTTCATAATTATTACATTTTTTTCATAATAATGGGAAATAGTTTATAATAATACACATATTTCATAATAATGGGAAATATTTCATAATAATAAACGCCTGTATTTCATAATAATAGACTTATATAATTATTGAATTATGACCTAAACGGGGCTCCGTACATACGTGTGATCTGTCGACAGCCATGATTTCAGCCTAACTTACATCAGTAACGTATTCAGCTTCTGCTATGAAGCTTCCAGCTGTGTCTGGTTACCATTGTTTGTCCAAATGACGTAAAATAAAACAAAACAAATTACGCCCTCAAGGTTGTTTTCGACCTCATCTTTGAGTATCGCTTCAGCATCTTATAAACTGCTGTATTTCATGGTTGTAAATGTTTTTTGACACTTTTAATATGATTTCAGCTCTACCGGAAAGATCTGTGGATGGATTTCCGTTATGTTTCTTTGCAACACTCTTTATTAGATTCCATAAAGTAAAAGTTGTGTTCACTATTTTTTCGCCGCCGTTACCCGTTTAGCCGTTCAGGTATCCGTCCATCTTCTACCACCTGGGTGGAGATCCACAGATCTGCTTCTGCACAGCTGACATTCCTGGACTAACCAGGGGAGGAAGTCTCAACAGCCGAGTCCTGGATCTAACCCCCCCCCTTTCCCCCCCCCCCCCCCCCCCCCCCCGACAGGATGTGTCTGAACGCCTCCCCTGGGAAGTGGTCTGGTAGGGACCCTGACCAGATGCTCGAACCCCCTCAGACCCCCCCGACCGGCTCTTTCTGATGTGGAGGAGCAGTGACTCTTCTGAACCCACCTCCTCCTTCCTCCTTCTGGCCTCCGTGATGATTTAACCTGATGAACAAGCGCTAAAGTTGTAATAACACAAAACTCCTGTTTGGTCTCCACACAGAGAAACCAAAAGAGAGAGTAAAAAGGAGGTCAGAATTTTTAAATCCTTTCCCGCTTTAGTAAACAGAAAGTAGGATAATTTCCAAATGGGCTCAACATCAATATTCATCCTCATCTCTTTTCATTTCTTATACTTGTTCATTTTTATAACACGCAGTGTTTTTGAGCCTTTTCTGTATAATGTCTTTGAATCAATGCAATGAGTTTAGCTTCAAACTTCCCTCCGTCTGTCCTGAAACTTTCTTTCTTTCTTTAAAACCTCGCTGCTTGCCTGAAGGATTTTAAACTCCCTGATGACAATTAAAAAAAAAAAAAAGTTCCTTGCTTAGTTATCCAGTTAGATGATGTGTGATTTCCCTCCAGAAGCTGCTAAAATCGGAATGCTAATTACAACAAAACTAAATTGAGTCTTGAAAGCACAGAAAAACACGTCTTACCTAAACTTGTGCAGAAATATCTTATATTTATCATCGTCACAGACAATCAATTCATTTCTTTCTGCACCCGACGTCTATCTCACGTCTACTCCGGCCTTAATTAAGGGCGGGGCTTCGTTAATCTGTGAATTAATAACCTTCAGGAGGCTTCACTGCCCACAAAGAAAAAAAAAAGAAAAAAGAAAAAGGAGTTAGAAGGTTGAATTAGTGTCTTTGTGTGAAAGTGTGCCTGCGGGTTTAACTATATGTGACTGTGTGTGTGTGTGTGTTCCTGATGGGGGCGGGGCCGAGGGGTCAGAGGTCACCTGTGGCTGGACAAAAGAGCCAGAGCCTTCCACAGAAAGTCATGTAGCCAGGAGCGGGGGGGTTCGGAGAAGAAAGATTATTAGTACGGGCGCTCGGCCGGCTGAACAATGACCGATCGGCATCTGTACATCCCGACACACTGACACTGATCCCTCAGCGGCCATGGGGGGGGGGGGGGGGGACATCTGTAGATATGTAGCAGCATGTTACTACCAGCGCCGGCTGTCAGCCATCAGCAGATCGGCTGATACGTCTTCCCTCCATCTGCAGCCATTCAGAGTCCAGCAGGAACATCTGACCCGGTCCGGTCTGAGGTGACGGGCCGCAGATGAACAGGTGCAACGAGTCTTTGTTCGCCTCGGTTTGCAGTTGGACAAAACAATATAATGTACCGATAACTGAACTGAAAAAAAAAAAAAACTTGAAATCTTTCAGACCTTATAGTTAAATTGCAGTATCTGTTTTTAATTTCTGATTATTGTTTTAGTCCATTTAACTTTCTCATCAAGAGATTCAAATCCAGCTCAACTTTGCAGATCTGAAACACCTCGAGTTGTGAGTCAGCGCTGACTTTGTGGTTATCTGGCGCCGCCACGTATAAATGAGCTTTGAAACAGACGCTGCAGTGAATGAGTGACATTAACTTTGGTTTAAATGTTGATACCAAAATAAAAAATAAATGAAAACAATTGAAACTCCACGCAGCAAATTTAATTTCCTAAATAATTTCAATAAGTTTGAAAAAGTATTGGTTGTGAAAGGCTGAAACGGACTCCCCTTAAGCAGCAAAAATAACCCGTCGCTGTTATGAAACAAATTTTAATACAATTTGGTTTGTTATATTTTCACATGGACAATGACTGTAGATTATAAATCACATAAGAAAAGAACAAGATGTCGTCCCTTTTGTCACAAACATCCCAGCGGTGCTGTTATGGCCTGGATTGTTAAAATGAAGGAATAAAAAAAACTAATGTATGAGCTCATCAGCTGTTCGGTTCCTGATGATGAGATCATTCAATTATAGTTCTGTTTTTCAGAATTTCTATGTTTAAAAAAATTGAATGTCAGTAACCAACAAATGTGTGAATCATCTGTGTGACAGCATTCAGTTTCTTTACACGGGCGACAGTACTCCAGTATCAACCCCGTTCATCTTAACAAGAAACTGCTATGTCCACAGTGGCGCTAATATCAATGAGGACCTTTTTTGAACAAAACAATGATTGTATTAAGTATCCAATTAATGAAGTTGCATTAAGTGAGCGTAGATAATGGATGGATGGTCCTTTACAAGTTCAGGTCCAAACCTCCATCAGTAAATCATTTAATAAGTAGCTGTGATAGCATAAATAAGCTGCTAATTTAGCATGTTTAACTGATCTCACGATGTAAACAGTCACCAGTAAACTCCCAGTAGAGCTGCGCACAACTTCACTTGATTCATGTTGGTTTCAGATTTAAAGATCTGCCAGGAAATAACTACTACTAACATGCTTCAGCGCCGTCTGACAGAACAACAGGTAGTTTACTTAAACTGGTTTCGGACTACTTGGGTTTCAGGGTCATCTGATCGTCGTTTAGTTCACAGGACTTCCTGTTGGTAAACGGGACTCAACTCGGTTCCCCGATTAATCTCTAAAACCACATTTTATCAACAAAACACATAGAAAATGAGGCATAACCACATGCAAAAGACAACTGATTATTTAAAAATAGACTGAAATCAGGAAACAAATGTTGCGAACCGTGCTAACAGGGCTTGACGCTAACTTGGCTCACCAGCCACTGTGGCTAGTGTTTTTCCTCAGTCGTTAGCCATTTAGTCTTTATGCTAGCCACAGTTTTTTTTCTTCTTGACAATATTCTTGCATTTAAATACAAACAATTGGTACAACTACTGTGATGTATCATATCAAAGAATAAGTTACCAGCCAAAGTTGCTTGTGAGACAGAAAATTGTTACTAGCCACAGCTAAATTTTACCAGCATTTGGCCGGTTGGCCGGTGTCAGTGTCAAGCCCTGATGCTAAGATTTGCTCATGAACACGTGAACATGTGGAAATGAATGAACTAGTACACTTGGATGGCAGCGATTGTTTGTGTTGAAGGAAACTAAAAAGTATTTTGTAATTGAGGAGAATCTGCCTGCGCTACTGTGGTGGAAACTCCTTACAATCCGTGCGTTTACATGGGAAGTTTAAATCCTCTTTAATTCACAATTAAACTTAAATCCCAATAAAAGTTACCATGTAAACACCTAATTCCATATGAAAATGTTAATTCCGAATTAAACTTAATTCCGAAGTAATAGGCTGGTTTATTCTGATTTTAATTCCGAATTAAATAATTCCGCGGTCATGTAAACACTCATTCCTCTTTAAATTAATTCCCGTCTTTCTGCTCATGCTAGTCTCTTGCCCGTCTGTCAAGATGACGCTTATATTCCGCGCTGGGCTTGTTTTCAAAATGGCAGCACGCAGTAAACGTTGTTCAAGAGCAGAGACGATTTATTTAATAAATAGCTTGGAGGAACTGGAAATAATTAAAAGAACAGATGGCAGGAAACATAAAAATTGTGAGCTTTTCAAAGCGGCCAGGTTAAATGAAGGAGGTTTCACAGATAGAGACGCCACCCAGGTCAAAAATAAGTGGAATGTTGTTGCTAACCGAGTTAGCTAAGTTTGTTTTCGTCCGCCCCCCCCCATCCAATCAGAACCCTTCCCAACACCCAGACCTAAAGCGGAGTTGGATAAAGCCGAACTAACGTGTTTTCCATGTAAACTTTAATTCGTAATTACTATTTCCATGTAAACTCGAAGGAAAATAGTTAAATTTGGAATTATTTAATTCAGAATAATTAATTCCGAATTAGAAAACATCATGTAACCGTGGCCTGTGTCCTGAGGTTGCACGCTAAGCGAAGGGAGGGAGGCTGAGGACGGGTGAGCATCAGAACCAGGATCCAGGCCTCCAGGAAAACATCAGTACATCAACATACATCTGTCACCAGTCCATCACACACACATATATATATATATATATATATATATATATATATATATATATATATATATATATATATATATATATATATCTATATATATATATATATAAAACACTCCAACGCCAGTCAAAACGCTTCTGCTCTGGAGCCCATAAAATAGTTTCAGTGTTTACTTGAATGTGACCTTTTATCAGTTTAGTCACTGTTTACATGGTACTTATGTAACTCTTATTCAGGCCTCCTCTCAAACCGTCATGTCTCCACTTATGGCAGTGCCCCCCCCCCCCCCCCCCCCCCCAGGAAGAAGAAAACATTTCGCACCCCCCCCCCCCTCCCCACCGCAACTATAAATAGTATAATTTGTCTATAAAATTATTGTAAGTCCACCTTTGCATAACAGCGTATCCTTATTAACATTAAGGGAAACAAAACAAAAAAAGAAATATAGATCAACTTATAACAAAGATTAACTTTATTAAAATAGTTTTTTAGTCTGTAAAGATTTAAAGCGCATTAATCCCACCGTAGCGCTACATCAGCATCGTCATATTTCCTCGTCTTAACTTTCTGGTGACTTTCGTTTGTCTCATTATCTCCGTCTCTCTCCGTCTTTGTTTTCATCCCTGTTAAATATTTTTCCTTCGTGTCTCTTGAGTTTGTTCACTTCGTATCTCCTGCTCTGTGCTGCGTGCAAACATGTCCGTGCAAAAAACCCGACACAATATAGCTAATACTCCCTGAACCCACTGGGACGATGAGAGCGCCACTGCCCCCTACTGGAGTATGTGTGCATGTATTACACTTTATTACAGTATGGCAAATACAAAAAAAATGTTTCCTGGCATCGCACAGCACCCCCCCATATTCGAGAAAGACTGACTTATGGTGACATATAAACTACTGTTCCACATCATCTGGTGGTACAGTGAACACTTTCACTGTCTGTCAAGATCCAATCAATAAAAGAAGAAAAAGAAGACAAAGAAATAAAATTAGAAAAATTAACTAAAATGTCGAGATAGACACACGGGGGAGCTGAGATGGTCGCTGCATTTGTGTTTGCTGTTTGCAAAATGCATGAAAATGGCAACAAATCAGCACCCCGTCAATACTAACCACTTACTTTCCTCCCTGCAGTTTTTTTGGGGTACCTTTAAATTATTAACCCCCCCCCAACCCTAACCCTGTGATCATCCTTACCTGCATGTCCTATAGTATGGTCCATGGGCGAGGGTAGCCCTTTTTTAGGGGTGCTTCAGCACCCCAAAAACCTGGAGTAAGAAATGTTGTTATTCTAAAATTTTAGTTTGCATTTGACAGGCTTAGATAATGTCCAAAACTTAATCCATAGTTTGTGGTTTAAGTTTATATTTTAAGAACGAAAATGAAAACGACCCCGCCTAATGGCATCGTCCTCTTCTCACTAACGTCACTTCTCATCTTCGTTAACTGTTTACCTGTTAGCGCGTTAGCTCAGTTAGCATTTCATTGAAATTTTCAAAGATTTGCATGTTTTCCAGTCAGTTTTTTTCCCCAAAAGATGATGCTCTTCTCTCATAAATGTCATAATGATTATCCAAAATTATTTTTCCATAAATGTTTTTTTGGTTTTGTGTGAAAAAAGGCGGGGTTGTGGGTCGTGGTGGGGCTCGTTGGGGGCTCAGCACCCCTAAAGCTCTGACCCTAGGATCGCCCCTGGTATGGTCAATTTAAAAATTGCCAAAAGGCTTTTCCCTTTTCTCCCTCTTTACACTTAGAGACTTATTACAGTTGGACACAAAGCGAGGGAGTGAAGAAGAGCAGATTAGAAATGGAGGCTGTGGACGGCTGGGGGGGGCTGGGGGGGGCTGGGGGGGGCTGGGGAGCGATGGAGGCACCTCCCTTCAGGAAAGACTAATGAATGAGGTGTTGTGACTGATGACTGGAAATCAACGCTAGCAAAGTCATTAGGAAGTTCTTTCGTTAGCTTAAACACGGCGAGGCGCTTGTGGTGCAGCTATCTCTCCAGCCGAACCCGGCAGAACCCCCCCCTCGGGAGTATTGGATTTGTTTGAGCCTTAAATTTATATTAACTAACCCGCCGGGATGAACGGGGTAGAAGAAGAAGAAGGAGAAGTGAGGAGAAACAGAGCAAATTAGATCATTAGGGTGTTTTTCTCGGTTATTTTTATCCTTCTGCGAGGCTTTGATTCCAATTAATAGTCAATTAGGCCGAGTGTTAACGTGCACGCAGGACCTCGGTTCTGTATGTGCAAGAGGTCTTGACATTTTTTCTTCTTCCAAATGTAAATCATCTCCCTCGTCTGCCCTTTTCCTCACGTTTCAGGCTCTTCTGTGATTCTGCAAAGTGTTTGTGTCTCTTAATGCAAATAGGTGGCTGCTGCTAATGTGTCCCTCCTGAGCCCTCGGCGCTGGTTCTGGCCCATATTTTAGCCCAAACCCGCACACACACAAACACACAAGAGAGAGGGGGGGGGGGGGGGGGCTCCTGCTGTTCCCTGCAGCTGTCTGCACCCCCCCCCCCCCCCCCCCCCCCAGTAACCGGGACAGAGTCTGTCTGGAGAACATGAGTTCGGCTGATGTCAGGAGACTCTTTAGCTGTCAGAAAACCTTGTTTGCTTTTCATTTCTACGCTGAACCACAGCGACTCTGGGGGCTTCCTCATCCCCGCTACGCTTTCAGGAACTTGTACCGCCTGCACTTCTGCTTCTCCTCCGTCTGTTTCCTTTAGCGACTCAAACCGAATGGCGGATTCGAGAGCTAACGTGTGCAAATATATACTTTACAATTCTTTTTTCTACGAGCTGACTACATGATGTTTTAAGGAAGAAATTGCTTTTAGTCGTGTTTGACCTCGTATTCACGGCACACAACTATAGACCTTTTTTGACTTAAAAATTGTGGACATGCGCCCCCTAGTGGCCCAGCCATAACTGGAGTGTGCGGTGCTCCACCAACTAACCCAAACACAGCAGCGTGGAGCATCTGTTACTGATAACGCAGACATGTCTTGGATTGATGATGTTAGGCAGTGGCCTCCAGTTACAGATGAAGGTAGTTTATCGCTGTTTTTAATGATTGGTTATGGAAATAGCATGATCTATTCCCATAACCAAACACTAAAAACTGTGGAACGCTGCAACGCTGGCTATAACTAACGTCAACAAGCCATAAAGATTATGCTACTGTAACGTTAACGCTAGCGGTAAATTAGGCTATGTGTTAACGTTATATTTAATTTATTTTATCATTCTCCTAATTCATTCATTCATTCATTGATTTATAGGCTTGTGCTAGTGCCGAGGGCTACAGTAGCCTCATACTGCTGTTCTTTCGGCCAGAATCGTCCAGGACTCTCAGCGAGACTATGAGTAGTACGAGATTGAATGTTAACGAAAACTCACCCGGCTGTATTCATTTGGAACAAAGTCCTTTCTGTTGATATTTTTCACCCACGTCTTCCTAACTTCTTGTTCTGCAAACAAGGCAGTCTTCGTGCAGTAAAGGCTTGTGTATTTCACATACTTTCTTCTTCCATTGTTGGCACAGTTTATGACGGAACATGTATTCCCACTCCGACTCGACATCAGGGGCGGCGCTAGGGGGTAGCTTGCAGTTGCTATAGCAACCCCAAAATATGGCCTAGCAACCTCAAAGCAACCCCAAGAATGGAGACTATTAAAAATGAAAAAAATCTTAATTGGGTTAAATTAAATAAAAATTGTGAATATTTAATTTAAAATGAATTTCATGTGTTTTTGTTTTAAATTAAAATAAAAGGAAGACGATTAAAAACGATGAGAGAGAGAGACTCGTCTCGCGAGAGCTGGCCTGCAGGGGTCACGCGAAGTCAGCTTGGGAAAATTAAACCGGGCCGTTAGAAAAATTACATCAAAATGGAGGCTATCTGTTGAACCGTAAGTCTGCCAGATCTCTTCTGATGTGTACTTATGTGAATATTAACTGGTTAAAATGTGATGAACAGGTTATTGTTAAATGATTTGTAGTCTGGGCTGTTAATGTGCATTTCTCACTGCTGTGAAAAGCGGCATGACTATATGGTAAAATTATAATAACGAACTTCAAATTGATTTTTTTTAATCTGTTTCATGGCATGTGCGCTAGTTTCAGATAGCGCTGATTAGAATGAGTAGGCCGGTAATGACAAACATATCCATATTTATGCTATTTAATTGGTATTGCAATTAAATTGTCCAGCAACTCCATACAATTGTTTAGCAACCGCTAAGCAACTGCAATGAAAATGTTCTGGCGCCGCCACTGCTCGACATTATAAAAATATATATTTGTAGAAAGAGAAAAACACTGGTTAATCTGCGAGACGGTGAAAGTGTCGCTCTGTAGCACAACCCAGCAATGGCGGACGGGGTACTTCCAGGGGGGGCTGGCCCGAAAAGGTCCACAGCTTTTGGTGTATAATTGTAGAGATTTATTTGAGGAAAGTCTGACTGAGTGAATTTCTTCCAATGCTGCCCCATTTGGAGGTGAAATAAAACACATGATCGTACCGACATGTTTTGCTGGTAAAATGTTGCTGCCTGGGGAATAAGCCCAGACCCAAACTGATTAAAGTACATGGGTCTGAGAACCAGTAGGAATCAGCGTACCTTTTAGGAGGTCCAGCAGGATAAACACAATTGCTCTTTTCACTGTCTGGACCTTTTTAATTACGGTTGTAAAATAAGATCCTGCAGTGATAACCGGACCGCTCACACTAGCGGTTATTGTGAAACTGTGTGTGGGCGATGGCGGCGAAGCTCAGAGGTGCAACAAAGTACTCAATGAGAAATTAGCTTGCCTGTAAGAGCTGATAAGGTAATTGCTATTACAGAAACGTAACTCTGATGACACCCCCAACCCCCCCCCCCCCCCCCACTTACTGTTGGTCTTGCATCAAATTGCAGTATTAAAAGTATTTAAAAAATCATTAGGATGGAAAATGTCATTGTTCTTGCTTCAGCTTATTAGTTCCACTGTAACCAATTAGATGCCTGCAAATTACATTTGTGATTTAAGTAATCTATTCAGAGTTAAATGGCTGATTGCCTCTGCAAACGCCACGCTGATGAAATTTGAGGCAAAAGCAAAAGGGTATGCTGGGAAAAAAAAAATGAAGGAATTTTAGTCCAAAGAAGAAGAAGAAGAAAACCACAGGGAGGGATTTGTGCCTGGAACCACATGAAGATCCAGATCACAACAGAGGGAGGGCGTCTAGTCTGCTGCGAAAGCCGATCCGCGGATCTGAAAGAGTTTCCACACGAACCGACCCGAAATGAAGAACACGTGGCTCCACGGCGAGAAATATCCAACCCCCACAGCGAAAAAATGAGAGGAAAAAAAGAGACATAAAGGATAGTGTCTGCTTCACATCTGCCAAGACAAACAGAAAAGAAGAAGAAGAGGGGGCGGGTGGAGGTGGGGGGGGGGGGGGGGAGGGGGGTGGGGGTAGTAACTTCAGTCTAATGAATGAGAACTCCTAAAAATATGTCACCCATTGGCCCTGCACGTGGTGAGCTTTCAACCCAAACCACACAGGAGGCCTTTGTTTGCTGCCCCCCCCCCCCCCCCCCCACCCCCCCCACCACCACCACCACCCCACTACCCCCACCACCACCACCACCACCACCACCCCCCCACCCGACCGACACACTGGTGACTGGAGTAAAACTGGGCTGCTGTCGTCCCTCCTGCTCACATGTGTCATCAAAAACTTTAAAAAAGAGAAAAATAAAATAGCATTGTGCAAGTGAGCCTCATGAGTTTACATTAGTTGGGTCACAACCTCGGATTTGAACAGATTAAAATCTTGGTGACTAGTTTTATCATCTCTATGGCCGCAGTTACATGATGTTTTTTAATTCAGAATTAATAATTCCGAATTAAATAATTCCGAATTAAACTTTTTCCTTCGAGTTTACATGGAAATAGTAATTCTGAATTAAGGTTTACATGGAAAATACTTTTATTCGGCTTTATCCAACTCCGCTTTAGGTCTGGGGGTTGGGAAGGGTTCTGATTGGATGGGGGGGGCGGACATCTTTACATCTACCGGAAGAAAACAAACTTAGCTAACTCGGTTAGCAACAAGATTCCACTTATTTTTGACCTGGGTGGCGTCTCTATCTGTGAAACCTCCTTCATTTAACCTGGCCGCTACAACTTTGAAAAGCTCACAATTTTTATGTTTCCTGCCATCCGTTCTTTTAATTATTTCCAGTTCCTCCAAGCTATTTATTAAATAAATCATCTCTGCTCTTGAACCACCGTTTACCGCGTACCGCCATCTTGAAACTTTGTTTTGAAAACAAGCCCAGCGCAGAATATAAGCGTCATCACGACAGACGGGCAAGAGAACTAGCATGCGCAGAAAGACGGGAATTAATTTAAACAGGAATGAGTGTAAACATGAAAATCAGAATAAACCAGCCACTTACTTCGGAATTAAGTTGAATTTGGAATTGACATTTTCATATGGAATTAGCTGTTTACATGGTAACTTTTATTCAGATTTAACCTTAATTCTGAATTAAAGAGGAATTAAACTTCCCATGTAAAGGAGTTTCCACCACAGTAGCGCAGGCAGATTCTCCTTAATTACAAAAGACTTTTTAGTTTCCTTCAACACAAACAATCGCTTCCATCCAAGTGTACTGAATTATTTGTTTCCACATGTAAACGTGTTTATGAGCAAATCTTAGCATCAGGGCTTGACACTGACACCGGCCAACCGGCCAAATGCTAGTAAAATTTGGCTGCGGCTAGCAACAATTTTTTGTCTCACGAGCAACTTTGGCTGGTAACTTATTCTTTGATATGACACATCACAATAGTTGTACCAGTTGTTTGTATTTAAAATGTAAATGCAAGAATATTGTGAAGAAGAAAAAAACTGACAGCAAAACTGTGGCTAGCATAAAGACTAAATGGCTAATGACTGAGGAAAACAGTAGCCACAGCTAGTGGCTAGTGCACTGATTGTGCAAGTGAGCCTCATGAGTTTACATTAGTTGGATTTGAACGGTCCATGTCAGGAGGCGCTTCTGATTAAACTAGTTTTATCATCCCAACGAAGAATCTTCTACTGATGAAGCAAAGTGCTTCTAATAAACCAACAAACTCAGCTATGTTGTTAACAAGATGAGCAACAGGAAGATGTAAAGGATAAGGGCTTTGGTCAGCATCTGGCAGATGCCAACTCTGAGAAGAAAGAGGTAAAATGAAGAGTTGGGTTGGATTAAAGATAGAAAAGCTTTAGAAGTCGTCCCACTGTGACGACAACTGACGGGGCATTAATCCGCCGCTGTGATATGAAAGGAGGGCGTAAACCACGAGAGACTATTGTTGAGCCTCAAAAACAAGTTATCAGGTGTCGGCGCGACATATGCCAGACGTGTGTCCGTCTTTAGCTCATGAATGGCTGCAGTCTGATCAACCAGAACAGGCTGTTGGTGAAATTTAACACGCTAGCATGGCTAACAACGCCAGTCAGAGAAGTCAATTTGCTTTTGTTAAAGGCTAAAAACCATCTGAGGAGTGTTCGCCAACGGATACCTTTGGGCCGTTTGTCAGCAGCGCTCTAATTTACAGAGCAGAATATTGAGTCGATGTCCCTGATTTTTGAAGCTTATTAATATTTAATGTGTGAAACTATTCAACAAGAGCCTCGTTTTAAAATCTGTAACTTCAGAGCCGAGGTAACAAATGTTTGTGGTTAAGGCTTCCTGAAGGAATGAGGAGTATTTCATTTGTCTACATCATCGCTGCAGATCTGGAGGCTACTTGACATCATGCAGCATCTTTATGAGAAAAGCTTTTTAAAGGAAAAACAAACGTATGAAAGCATCTTTTCAGAGTTTAGAGAAAAACACATACCTCGCTAGACGAGGGCCTTACAGCTCAGAGATCCCATTACTGGGTCAAGGAGCTCCTTCAGATCCTCTGAGTGTGAATGGACTCCTGGGGGGCCAGTTGCACCCTGGGAAGATTCGGGGGGGCGGGGGGGTTGGCGGTCCCAGCGAAGACAATGAAAGCTGATCAGAGGCGACAGCAGAGCAAACGAGCTTTTCTGCTACAGAGAGAAACTAACCGGCTTTACAGCGAGAGAAGAGCTCAGCATGTGATGCAAACAATACAGTAATTAAACTTACTGAACTCAATTTAAACGAGGAATCCTTGTTTTCTTTATGTCCTTTGTTCACGTTTGTCTACCGTCCTCTTTATAGTGACCATCTGAAGCCCAAACTATTTTGTGCTAAACCTCACCACTGCGCTACCACTGATGTATCTGTGTTTCTTCCAAGAAAAGTCTTTTTTTTTTTTTAACAAATCATAACTTTGACTCAGAGTTCTAAATGAGATGTTCATATAATTTGAGTTTATTGTTGGAGAAAGTAAGACAGGGACCATCTTGCAACCGCTACGATAATAACACCACTAAGGTGGTGTAGTATCTATGATGGTAACTGGGATCGGGCTCACAGTTACAGTTTAACATAAATTTAATTTATATAAAAATAAACAACCTTTTTATTCTCTCACTGTTGACATTAAATCGCAATAAACTGTCCTGTTTTAGGTCAGTTAGAATGACCTAAATTATTTCTGTTTGCTAGATGCCAGAATGATGAGAGAAATTATTTTATCACTCTCCGTAAAGTCAAATGTTTACACACATTTTTTTAGTGTTTGGTATCTTTCCCTTTAAACTGTTTGATTTGGATCAACCATCTTGGGTTTCCTTCCAGAAGCTTCTCTCAGTAGTTTTCTGGATTCTGGTCCGGTCCTCCTGACAGAACTGGAGGAACTGGGTCAGGTCTGGAGGTCTCCAGGACTGAGATCAGGTCTTTGTGGTGTCCACTCCAGAACATGGACTCTGTGGTCCTGAAGCTTCTCAGTAACTAATCTGGTGGTGCGTTCAGGGTCGTCGTCCATCTGGAGACACATTAGTGTCAAAGCTTTAACTTCCTGATGTCTGAGATGTTGCTTCAATATTTCTCCAGAATGTTCTTTCCTCATGAGTCCATTTATCTAGTGAAGCCCACCAGTCCCTCCTGCAGAAAAAGATTAGCATTTAAAGAATTTTAACTTGTGGTTCCATTTAAATTAATACCTTTAATTAAAGTAAATGAGGTTCAGTAGTTTTTGTTTTTTATTTTTTAATCTCATGGAAGCTTTAGATGAGAGGAATGAGGGAGAGGAGAGACTGCTGCTGGCTTGCACACATTAGCATTAGCTTCCGTTAGCTCACGTTAGCGTGATTTCAAAACTCCATGGAAGTGATTGTTATGTTGTAGGTGGCTGATCAGGTTTTACGTATTAAAGCTTGTGCTTCCCTCCTCGTAGAATTCACTCGGAGGATTCGTCACAAATAACCACCAAACTATCTTCTTCTGAAACTTTAACGAAGTTCCACGCCGCCATGTTTGTTGTGATCAGCGCTGTGCTGCAGGCTGCATTCAAGGTGTAACGTAAATTCCTCCGTTCTCTCGTTTGCTAGTCGTTCTTTCAGCCTTTTCTATTTTTTTCTTTTTTAATACTGCGAAATACTGCGAATATCAATTAAAGTCAGCAACTACTAAAATAATGACGAGTTAACGAGTTGTTTTCTGGCATGAGGGGGTATTCTTGATTTTCCTGATTGAGTAATCGTTTTTCTGATTATGCCGACGTTACTTGAACATAACATTCACTGCTGGTCATTCAAGGCTCAGAGGGAGCGAGACACTGCTGTGTTGACAGAAATATAAATGTTATCGGGGCTATTCATCGTGATATCGGACTTATCGGGATGACGTCATAATTTCCTGTTATCGGCCCGATAGTTATCGTGCACCGCTAATTTAAAGTCATGCAGTGAGGAAAGAAATGTTGTGTCCTTTTCTAAAGAGTGTAAACTTCTGGTTTGGTTCTATGGGATAACTGCATCCACTCGTCTCCTGGTGTCTTGATAAGTTGGTAATTTTTGGTAAACTTGCTCCGTACCTTCCTAAAAGAGAGTCTGTCTTTTGTGTTCTTGTAAAGCTTGGAGACTGTCTCCAAAAAAAAAAAAGATGAAAACAAAAATAAATAAATAAAAGAAAAGTATCTTACTTGAAGACACTGTTGTATGTTGTTCCTCAGCTGAAACTCGGCTGCCTCATCAAATCAGAACTAGTTTCTGCTCATCTACAGAGTTTTATTCTCTGGTACCGACACCAGAACTAAAAGAATCTCTAATGAAGCTACACCTGCCGACACCGCCGTTTAACAATCTGCAGTTTGCTAAGTTGCACATCTGTCACCGTACGCTCTCTATTTGTCTTTTGCAATTTTTCAACATCTCCTCTCCACCGTCACCACTTAAGAGGAGTTATTTCTTCTTGAGGGAAGAAACACTGGAAACCACTATCTGAAAAAAAACAACTAATAGATCCGTTTTTGAACACTTCTCTGGAAAAAAAAATGGGAGAAATATTTGAAGCATTCACCTGTGCCTACAAGACACTAACAATCTAATGTATGTTTGTCGAGTATTGAGCAAAGCCTGCAGGTGATTTGTTTAGTTTAGCGTAGTGAAATGGCTCAGTCAGTTTAAATGCATCCAGACCTCCATATTTATCTGGAAAATAAAAAGGAAATGTGGGTTTGGAGAAGTGAAGTCTGGGCCTTAAAATGTCTGTTTCTATGGAAACAGTTAATTGGGTGGCCAGGTTTGTCCAGGAGAGTTACATCAACATGTGGCTTTGCACTTTCCGATTGTGCTAGTAAAAGTGGCATATTATGCTAGTGGCAGTGCTCGTTTTTTGCCCAAATTATGCTCGCTTTTCAAAATTATGCTACTTTTTAAAAAAATTATTCTGTGCACAAACATCACAACTCACAAGACAAGTTTGAAAATGTATTTTATTAACCCTGGCCTGACGTTCTGGGCCCGGTTGTTCAAAACCTGGGTAACTTTATCCGGTGGTTAGGCCTATACGGCGGATAAATAAAGCTGCTATCCAGCGGATAGTTATCCAGCTAACAAAAATAGGTTGCACAAAGCCTGGATAGTGTGGTGGATAACTATCCGCGGATAGCTAGCTAACCGTCGTGTGTAGCAGAGCGTGACACAGTTTGCGCAACGTTTTGCACTCAAATGGCCTCCAGTTACCATGGTGAAGGAAGTAAATTTAGAGTAAACACTGGGAGAAAGACTAAGGAGTCTGGGACCGAGACACAGACTTCCGGTTCCGTTTCATCGAATTCCCGCGGTATCTCAACACAACTAAAAAGCAATCGCAAAATAGGAAGTGGAACCAACTGTTAATAGTAATCTATCGTTTTTAGTAGCTGAGATCTTCGTTTTCTTGAATTATTCGAAAATTGTGCTATTAAGACAAGAAAATACACGGATTATGCTAGCAGTGCTACTTTTGGAAAAAGGGCAAAAATTATGCTCAATTCCTCAGATTATGCCAAAATTTATGCTAGCACAATCGGCAAGAGGCTACTTTGCACAGAAAAAATATTGAGTGTTACCATATCAGTTTTGTAAGAAACATGCGTACCAAATACTTTGGATAATTTATGTCTCTATCTCCTGTAACAAGTCATATAATCTGAGTTTGAGTCCAGTTGAGAGGAGGTGAATATTTTCAGAGCTCATTAGCTGAGCAACCACTAACTGAAAAAGGGACTGTGAGCTAAACTTGAATGGATAAATCCATCTAAATCCACTATTTGAAACCTTTCCATGTACCACATCTCATATGGATGTATCAACAAAAACTTCGGACCAAACTGAATACCTGCTAGCTTAATTTGGAACCGATTGGACTCTTTTTTCTATTTCAGTGTTAGCCCAGTCATGCTACATATTGTTTCAAACTTGCATCATTCAGTGCGTTTTCATTTGTGCGTAATTTCTCTTTAATTCAGAATTAAAGTTAAATCCGAATAAAAGTTACCATGTAAACACCTAATTCCATATGAAAAAGTCAATTCCGAATTAAACTTAATTCTGAAGTTAGTGGCTGGTTTATTCTGATTTTAATTCCGAATAAAATAATTCCGCGGTCATGTTTACACTCATTCCTCTTTAAATTAATTCCCGTCTTTCTGCGCATGCTAGTTCTCTTGCCCGTCTGTCGCAATGACGCTAATATTCCGCGCTGGGCTTGTTTTCAAAACAAAGTTTCAAGATGGCAGCACGCAGTAAACGGTGTTCAAGAGCAGAGACGATTTATTTAATAAATAGCTTGGAGGAACTGGAAATAATTAAAAGAACAGATGGCAGGAAACACAAAAATTGTGAGCTTTTCAAAGTTGTAGCGGCCAGGTTAAATGAAGGAGGTTTCACAGATAGAGACGCCACCCAGGTCAAAAATAAGTGGAATGTTGTTGCTAACCAGTTAGCTAAGTTTGTTTTCTTCCAGTAGACGTAAAGACGTCCGCCCCCCCCATCCAATCAGAACCCTTCCCAACCCCCAGACCTTAAACGGAATTGGATAAAGCCGAACAAACGTGTTTTCCATGTAAACCTCAATTCGGAATTACTATTTCCATGTAAACTCGAAGGAAAATAGTTTAATTCTGAATTAAAAAACATCATGTAACCGTGGCCAGTGATCAGACAAGGCTGCGTGTTAATTTAGGTTCAGTGATGTGCCGTGTCCGTCCCAGGATGTCCACCCCCCCCCCCCCCCCAACCCCTGCCCCCTCACCCAAATCCCTGCTGTCTCGCGCGAGCTAACTGCATGCTAATGAGATGGCGGCAGATGCTCGCGTGCCTATACAATCCTATACAATCCTCCCGACCCCTGACACACGCCGACACTCCCCTTCTGCTGGACGGGAACGAGATGCAAAACAGCAACTTATGGGGATCAAAGTTTAATGTGTAGCTGAGAGATTGATTTGAACCGAGCTGTTGTTTTCACTGCCGACGTTGTTGTTGTTGTTGTTGTTTTCTCTTTTTAATCAATTAGTCTACGTGTGATTTTTGTTCATATTTGTGCATCTCATCCCTTTTTTTCTTTACTTCTCAACTGGAATATGGGAAAAAAATTTCAACAAAGAAAAGAAACAGGGAGCACATGTTTTCCAATTTTCTAAAAATGCGCACACACACACGCACACACGCACGTGCACACAAAACAAGCACCAGCACTTTTCTCGTTCCCTTCCTCCACCCCAGCCGTCCTCTCCACCTGCTTCGCTGCCTTTGTTATGGGGATCTACTGCTTCATTTCAATGACAAAGTTGCTAAGCCCCCCCACCCTGCAGCCCTGCAATCATCTCCAAACTCTTCATTAATTATGTGCTCCCCGAGGGCCCGACGCAAAATATCTGCAGCCCGACGCTCACAGACTGACCACATAAGACCACAGAAGCAGCACATATATACATATACATATATATATATATAATATATATATATATATATATATATATATATATATATATATAAGATATAAGCAGCATATATATATATATATATACATACACATATATATATATATATATATATATATATATATATATATATATATTATATATATATATATATATATATGTATATATATATATATCTATATATATATATATATATATATATATATATATATATATATATATATCTTATCTGTCTTATATATATATATATATATATATATATATATATATATATATATATATATATACAGTCATGGAAAAAAAATTATTCGACCACCTTGTTTTCTTCAGTTTTTCTTGTTCATTTTAATGCCTGGTACAACTAAAGGTACATTTGTTTGGACAAACATAACGATAACCACAAAGATTGCTCATAAGAGTTTTATTTAAGAGCTGATATCTTATCCTTACCATTTTCCATGGTTTTCTTGATTATAACCTAAATCACTTAAGTTTTTACATCAATAGCTATGGCGTTGTACTGCCAAAAACACTGCTTTTATGCATTCAGTGTTTCTTTTCTGCCTGTTTTTAGTCACATGATGACGTTTAGTGGTACCAGGTATTAAAATGAACAAGAAACTGAAGAAATAATGGTGGTCTAATAATTTTTTTCCATATGGATATATATAATATATATATATATATATATATATATATATATATATATATATATATATATATATATATATATATATATATATATTATTAGGGCTGGGCAACGATTAAAATTTTTAATCACGATTAATGGCATTGTATACGCAAAATCAAATAATGAATTCAAAAGTAGTATAAAATGCACTTTTTATTTAAATGTTCTGCTGCCATATGAACTAAAGTGCCATAACATAACACTTTTAACATCAGCACTTGTGACTCATCGCCATTCCCCCGATGGCGCTTGTTAAACATTTCTACGTCTAATATTAAAGGCACAGTCAGCCCAAATGTAAGGGCACCCCCATTTTTTATAGATTGCGATAAAATCCGCCTTCTGGATCAGATCCGGATCAGTCTCAGGTTCCTATTATCGAGTCAGATTTCATGAGTTCTGGGCAAAAATTAACGGAGATATTGAGAAACAAAATTTTTGGCCCCATTTACCACAATGTTATCGAGAATTTAAAAGTGATCCAGAATCCAGGATTTCTTCCGGATCGAATCCCAAAATGAAATCAGTTCTTCTTTTTCACATTTCTGACAACTCCTGAAAATTTAATCAAAATCCATCCAGAACTTTTAGAGTTATCTTGAACACAGACAGACAGATAAACGCAGACAAAAACAACCTCAACAGGCTTTCCAGTGTTATAAGATATAAGTGTTATAAAGAAGCATTGTTAAACATACATATATACTCTATATTATATATGATGTACTGTTAATACTGTATATATTTATTTATTTATGTTTATTAATGTTTAAGTCCTACTTGAAGACTCACTTGTTTGGTTTGGCTTTTAACACTTTAACACAATGTCACTTTCAGATTTTAATTCTTTGTTTCATGTTAGAATTGAATGTTTATTCTTTTGTTGTTAATTATTTACCATTTATTTTATAGTACTTAATAAGTCTGCTGTGATTTTTCTGGTTTTAGACGTGAAGCACTTTGTTCTCCTTTGTGTTGCTGTAACCTGCTCTATAAATAAAGATTGATTGACTGATTGATCCAGAATCATCTATATATATATATATATATATATATATATTATATATATTATATATATGTATATATATCTATATATATATATATGATATATATATATAGATGGATGTGTGCAGGTTGTCTGTTAGCTAACTGTGGCGCCGTATGAATGTCGCGCCACATTAGCATCGTGCGCTACATTCCCCCGGTGCAGCTCTGCCGGGATTAAAAGACTCTTCTTGGCTGAAATCAGTGTAACATGTCGTGTCTCAGGCTTTTTCCTTTTTTCTCTCTTCGGCGTAAATAACATGATTTGTGCCCGACTCCAGTAATACCATCAGGGCAGCGCCAGGTCCAGGCTGGTGGGGGGGGGGGGGGGGGCACCGGCCCGTGGCTAACATCCTTATATGCTTGGAGACTCTTTCATCCGTGGTTTGTCCCTCTGTGGGGACAGCGTCTAAAAACTAGGGACGTTTCTGCGTCCACAGGTTTGAGCGTAATCAATCGATTAATCCATAATTGGCTGGATGAAACTGACTTTACTACTTGTAAGTGCGTTAATAGTAGAAGCCACACAGAAATACAGTCATGGAAAAAATTATTAGACCACCATTTTTTCTTCAGTTTCTTGTTCATTTTAATACCTGGTACCACTAAACGTCATCATGTGACTAAAACAGACAGAAAAGAAAACACTGAATGCATAAAAGCAGTGTTTTTGGCAGTACAACGCCATAGCTATTGATGTAAAAACTTAAGTGATTTAGGTTATAATCAAGAAAACCATGGAAAATGGTAAGATATCAGCTCTTAAATAAAACTCTTATGAGCAATCTTTGTGGTTATCGTTATGTTTGTCCAAACAAATGTACCTTTAGTTGTACCAGGCATTAAAATGAACAAGAAACTGAAGAAAACAAGGTGGTCTAATAATTTTTTCCATGACTGTATATATCAGTGAGGGAAACTTTGATGATTTTGAAGGTCTCAGAATGATATTTTACTGCATAAAAAGCCTTATCGGTGTATTTAGATAGCTAAAGTTAGAGCGGAGCATTTAGGACGGTTAAAGAAAGCAAACTGATCAGTTATTAAAACACTGGTTCCTGATTTATTCCCAGAATGTTGGTGATGCATTTACGGTTGATAAATGTTAATTATTGAGAATTCTTCCTCAAAGTAAATGTCAGTTTTTTTATCTGAGCTCTCCAAATTAGGTCTTTCTTTAAAATTAACACGCTTTTTAAGTGGAAACGACACCTTGCCAGATTTCTAGAGTTATTGAATTAAACACTTAAACCACTAACAGCTGAGAAAAAACCACTCACAACCAAAAATCAGAATCAGGCAACACTAGTTCAAACACATGTGCAGCGAGCATCTTTAAACTGGGGGTCATGTGACCCTCTGAGTCATCAGCATCGGCGTGCATCTGCCTCTGAGCCGCTGAGGTCCATGTGTTTGCTTGGGGACAGATGGCGGCGGAGGAGAAAGCCGGTTCCCACGGGTCACACGTAGGAATTTAAAATGCAGATAAACTCCATGACGGGGGCTCGTCCTCTTAAAGGGGCGGCGCCGCGTCATTCGCTCTAATGAAACCAATCAGGACTCGTCATGAATCAGACTCAGAATTAAGCTTCTGCTTTCTCGCCCTAAAAGAGGAACTTTCAAAAACTGGAGTTTGGAGACTGTGGCGTGCTGATGTTAAAGTAAAATAGAAACATTTAGATTGCGTTAAAGATATATTATTCTTTCTGATCTTCCTCCAGTGGAGCATAAAAGAAGCGAACGGCCTTTCATTACTACTTAATAGTAAACTTATGCAAGTAAAGTTTCGATGACAGATTTTTGCAGCAGCAAGCGGGAAATATTAGATTTTATCTGTGAGGATCAGGATCTTTAATTCTCACTGGCTAATTCTCAGATGGGGGGGGGGGGGGGGGGGGGGGGTCTGAATAGATGGTAATTGTAGGTTTGGGTTGTCTGAGGCTCGGACCAGATGGTGCCGGTTCTGCTCTCATAAAGCTCCTCTGGACAACTGGTTTGTTCTCTGTTGCTTCTATAAAACATTATTATGCAGCAAAAAACCAAGATGGGAGGTTGCATTAAAAAATAAATAAAATAAAATAAACTAGACACCAGGGATCAGCTCCACACCTTCACCCTCACTGCAGTTTATAGTTGCAGTTTAGTGGAATTATGGGAAATCGTATCTTAATTCATTTTTTTTAACATGTAAACATGTTCTGTTGTCTCAGTTGTGAGTCTTTTGTTGTAAAAATGTCAACAGATTAATGAGTTGTGGTTCGTTATGGTGACAATAACTAAATATTTAAATATTTCTAACTTTCCCATACGGGTGTTTGCAATGATGTGAAGTGAGACGTTCCCCAGTTTCCTGTTTTTAATTGTTAAAAGTCTAGAAAACAAATATGAATGTCATTATAACTTTGACCGGCGGTGCTAAAGACTTTTGAAAAGTACAGTTTTTTTTTAAAGTGAAAATGGAAGTTGAGTTAAATGATTTTAAATCTGTGTAAGCAGGTCAGTATTTTACTAGCCATGAGGCGAGGCTAGCCCTTTTTTTAGGGTGCTAACCCCAAAAACCTGGAGTAAGAAATGTTGTTATTCTAAAATTTTAAGTTTGCATTTGACAGGTTTAGATAATGTCCAAAACTGAATCCATAGTTTGTGGTTTGAAGTTTATATTTTAAGAATGAAAATGAAAACGACCCCGCCTAATGGTATCGTCCTCTTCTCACTAACGTTACTTGACCGTTTACCAGTTAGCGCGTTAGCTCATTTAGCATTTCAAATTTAAATGAAATTTTCAAAGATTTGCATGTTTTCCAGTCAGTTTTTTTTCCCCAAAAGATGATGCTCTTCTCTCATAAATGTCATAATGATTATCCAGAATTATTTATATAAAGGTTTTTTTGGTTTTGTGTGAAAAAAGGTGGGTTGTGGGTCATTGGGGGCTCAGCGCCCCTAAAGCTCTGACTCTAGAGTCGCCCCTGTTACACGTGTTTACATGAATATTCTGATCTTCAGATTGATTCCAGGTTTTTTCAGATTCAGTTTTTTGACATTAAACACACCTGATCTCCAGGTAGAAGACGGCACGAGCTTCAAACTATGGACGTGTTACTGAACGGCGCACAGCTACTAAACAGAGGAAGTATTTTAGTGAGACTTTTTTTTTTAAGTGATTCAAAATGAAAAAAGAGACAAAGAGTAATTAAATCGCAGCATTATAGCCAACAAGAGAACTGCCAGTTTACAGATATGATCTTATAAAAGTGTCAGGAACGTTCCTCTCCTCTCAGCTTCATCACTTTCAGTTGTGATAAATTTTGCGTTGTTTTTTTTTAGCAGAAATGATCAAAGATCAGAATTGGCGCACGTTCTGAGCGGAACCGGAACCGGAACAATGTGCGCCTGTCGGGGTCAGGGACGGCTGTGTTTAAAGTGTCTAAACCCAGAATAAGTTCTTCTTTGGCCCATTGTTGTGACACACTTTCGGTTAAGGGGATGTCTTCATGGCGGGGGGGGGGGGGGGGGGGGGGGGGGTGGAGCGACCATGAATAGCCGCTGCTGCGCCTTGAAGAAGAAGACTATTCTGGTGATTTAAGATGGGAGGGGGGGGTGGGGGGGTGGAGAGAGACCAGGCGGTGTTGGGGGCGGGGGGGGGGGGGGGGTGTAAAGGAGAAACAGTTGGTGTTGAGCGAAGAGAGAGAGAAAGAATAGAGCAGCGACAGGGCAGAGCGCGTGGAACAGGTCGCTCTCTCTCTCTCCCCCCCCCCCCCCCCCTCTCTCTCTCTCTCTCTCTCTCTCTCTTGGAGAAAGCTGCGCCTCTTTTTTTTAATCCCAGACACACTCTCACTCATTCACGGGCGCACACGCACACCAGACGGCGCAGTGATTTTGTCGGTGTGGACCAAGTTTACTCCTATTTATTTATTTATTTATTTATTTATTGTCCTTTTTTTTTTTTTGCACAGTTGTTATTTTTTTTTCTTCCTCTGGACGGTGAAGAGCTGCGGAGGATTTAAGATGCCAGACTTGTGAAGAACCGAAGATGACCCGGTCCGGAGGACGCGTCCCGCCGCGGCGCCGCTCGCGCTGCTGCTGCTGCTGCTGCTCGCGCTCGCGCTCCTGCGGGGCGCCGCCGGGAAGACTTTGAAGTATAAAGTTTACGAGGAGCAGAGAGCGGGAACGGTCATCGCGCGGCTGAAGGAGGACGTCGCCGGGGTTCTGTCCAAACTGCCGGGCTCCCTGAGCTTTCGGTTCCGCGCCATGCAGCGCGGGAGCGCGCCGTACCTGTCGGTCCGGGAGGAGGACGGGGAGATCAGCGTCGGAACCAAGATCGACCGCGAGAAGCTCTGCGAGAAGAACCTGAACTGCTCCATCGAGTTCGACGTGGTGACGCTGCCGACGGAGCACCTGCAGCTGTTCCACGTGGAGGTGGAGGTGCTGGACATCAACGACAACTCCCCGCACTTCGCGCGCGCCATCGTCCCCATCGAGATCTCCGAGAGCGCGTCGGTCGGGACGCGCATCCCGCTGGACGGCGCCGTGGACGCGGACGTCGGGGAGAACGCGCTGCACGCGTACTCCCTGACCCCCAACAACTTCTTCAAGATCGACGTCCGAACCAGAACCGACGGGGCCAAGTACGCGGAGCTGGCGGTGATGCGGGAACTGGACCGGGAGGTCCAGTCCGGCTACCAGCTGACGCTCACGGCCTCAGATAACGGAACCCCCCCCAAGTCCGGGTCCACTCTGCTGAAGATCAGCATCTCGGACTCCAACGACAACAGCCCGGCCTTCGACGATCAGAACTACGTCATCAACCTTCTGGAGAACTCTCCTCTCGGGACTTTGATTCTGGACCTGAACGCCACGGACCCGGACGAGGGCAGCAACGGGAAGATCGTCTACTCCTTCAGCAGCCACGTCGCCCCGAAGATCCTGGAGACGTTCAGGATCGACCCGGAGAGCGGCCACATCACCCTCGTCCAGAAGGTGGACTACGAGACCGCGGCGGCGTACGAGCTGGACGTCCAGGCCCAGGACCTCGGTCCGAACTCCATACCGGGACTCTGCAAGATCGTGGTGAAGGTCGTGGACGTGAACGACAACAAACCGGAAATAAACATCAACCTGATGACGCCGGGGAAGGAGGAAGTGGCGTACGTCTCGGAGGGGGCGCCGGCGGACACGTTCATCGCCCTGGTGCGGGTCGACGACGCGGACGCGGGTCCGAACGGCGAGGTGTCCTGCCGGCTGCACGGCCACGGGCACTTCCGGCTCCAGAAGACCCACGAGAAGAACTACATGATCCTGACCAACGTGTCTCTGGACCGGGAGAGGAGGTCCGAGTACAGCCTGACGGTCATCGCCGAGGACAGGGGGTCCCCCGGCCTGTCCACCATCAAACACTTCACCGTCCAGGTTCTGGACGACAACGACAACCCGCCGCGGTTCGAGAAGAACCGCTACGAGGTCTTCAAGTCCGAGAACAACTCGCCCGGCGCGTACCTGATGACCGTGGTGGCCTCGGACCCGGACCTGGGCACCAACGGCCAGGTGACCTACGCCGTCCTGGACGCTCTGGTTCAGGGGAGCCCCGTCTCCACCTACGTCACCATCGACCCGTCCAACGGCGCCGTCTACGCCTTACGCAGCTTCGACCACGAGGACGTCAGCCGGATCGCCTTCACGGTCCAGGCCCGGGACGGCGGGAACCCGGCGCTGTCCGCCAACGCCACCGTCCTCCTCACGGTCCTGGACGAGAACGACAACCCCCCCGTGGTCCACTCCCCCTCCCTACGGAATCACACCGCCGAGCTTCCCGTGTGGAGGTACGCGTCACCCGGTCAGCTGATCACGGCGCTGAAGATCACGGACCGCGACTCCGGCGCCAACGGAGAGGTGAGCTGCGTCGTCGTCGGCGGGAATGAAGACGGGCTTTTCGTGATGGATGCCAGACGGTGCGAGCTCAGGACCAACGCCAGTCTGGAGCAGGCTCCCCGGGACGTGATGGAGGTCCGGGTGGAGGTGCAGGACAGGGGCGCCGCCCGGCTCGCCACGGGAGTCGTCCTCAGGCTGACCCTGCAGGACAACATGGACGTCCTCCCGCCTCTTTACCCGACGGGCTCCAGCCAGGCCTCGCTGGACCTCTCCCTCGTCGTCATCATCTCCCTGGGCGCCGTCTGCGCGCTGCTGCTCGTCGTCATGGTGATGTTCGCGACGGCGCGCTGCAGCCGCGAGAAGAAGGACCCCAGACACAACTACAACTGCCGCGTGGCGGAGAGCAGCTACCAGAACCACCCGAAGAAACCCGCCAGGCAGATCCACAAGGCGGACATCACCCTCGTCCCCACCGTCAACGGAACCTTACCTGTCCGGGCCCACCCACAATCCCCTCTGCCCTCCCCCACACCTGAGAGAGGCACCCTGGGTAGCCGGCAGAGCCACCACAGCCGCCAGTCGCTCAACAGCCTGGTCACCATCTCCTCCAATCACGTAGCAGAGAACTTCGCTCTGGAGTTGGCGCATGCCACGCCCCCCGTAGAGGTACGAAAACATCCGTTTTAAGATCATTTTCTTTAAATAAAAATGTCAATTGTTTTCATGCCGAACAAATATTAAACGTAGCTTTATTTGATTTTGACTTCTGCATCATCGTCTAAAACAACGAATCAAAATCAAATATGTTCCTCAGTATTTTTGTTTAATTTAGTAGTTTGTTACGTTTTATTATTCTCAGTCCTTCGTTTCATGTTTTTGTTGATCATCACATTCAGGAGCAAAATCACAAAGTCATGTCCCTCCTCCGTCCCTCCCCCTTACCCACAATGCACCCCTCCCCCCACATCCAACATCGTCTTGTGGCCTTGCTTGTTTGACTCCATTCATTTTCCCCTTCTTCATTTTTTCCCTTTTATTTTTGTCTTTTTTCTTTCTTTGTCCTTTTGTTTCTCTTGGGATTGTAGCAAGTCTCACAGCTTCTATCAATGCTCCATCAGGGCCAGTACCAGCCACGACCCAGCTTCAGAGGAAACAAATACACCCGCAGCTACAGGTAACGCACTGGGAAACTAGATAAAACACTGCAGCTACACTGCAAAAAAAAAAAACAAAATAACACTACAACTACACTGGAAAAAAAAAATACAAAATAAAAACACTACAACTATACTGGAAAAAAAACACGATTAAAAACACTACAACTACACTGGAAAAAAAACAAGATAAAAACACTGCAACTACACTGGGAAAAAAAAACAAGATAAAAACACTGCAACTACACTGGGAAAAAAAACAAAATAAAAAAACACTACAACTACACTGGAAAAAAAAAAAACAACAAAAAAAAAACACTACAACTACACTGGGAAAAAAACAAGATAAAAAAACACTACAACTACACTGGAAAAAAAAAAAGATAAAAACACTACAACTACACTGGAAAAAAAACAAGATAAAAACACTACAACTACACTGGAAAAAAAAAACAAGATAAAAACACTACAACTACACTGGGAAAAAAAAACAAGATAAAAACACACTGCAACTACACTGGGAAAAAAAAACAAGATAAAAACACTACAACTACACTGGGAAAAAAAACAAGATAAAAACACTGCAACTACACTGGGAAAAAAAAAACAAGATAAAAACACTACAACTACACTGGGAAAAAAAACAAAATAAAAACACTACAACTACACTGGAAAAAAAAAAACAAAATAAAAAACACTACAACTACACTGGAAAAAAAAAAACAAGATAAAAACACTACAACTACACTGGGAAAAAAAACAAGATAAAAAACACTACAACTACACTGGAAAAAAACAAGATAAAAACATTACAACTACACTGGAAAAAAACAAGATAAAAACACTACAACTACACTGGGAAAAAAAACAAGATAAAAACACTACAACTACACTGGGAAAAAAAAACAAGATAAAAACACTACAACTACACTGGAAAAAAACAAGATAAAAACATTACAACTACACTGGAAAAAAGGCCACTCAAAAAATAAGTTAAAAAAATTAACAAGATATTTTTTGCTTGTAATAAGCAAAAAAATTCTGCCAATGGAATAAGTGAAAATTCACTTAAGATTTCTTGAAATAAGACAATATATATTTAAGCCTGACAAGATCTTGAAATTAGCTTAAAAATCTTATGAAATGTCAAAAAAAAACTTGTTTCCTCTGAGATATGACTCAAAACAAGATGTTTTCAAGATGCACTGTCTAAAAACAAGTTCCTATATCTCACTGAAATGTTACTCTTTAGTTGATTGTGGTCTTATATTAAGTGTGATAAGATATTTTGACTAGACATTAGAAAAATATACTTGGTAAGATTTCTTAAATTAAGATTGTAGGAACACTTGTTTCTAGATTTAAGAAAGGTATAATTTGTTATTAAATCTTAAAACAAGATTTATTTTGATGAGGAGGAGGAAAAAACATAATACATCTTATTTAAGTTTTAATTGTCTCATTTAAGGATTCCCTGCCTGTTTGAGACAAAAACGTAAAGTTTCTCTTGATATAAGATTATACTGATAAATTGAAATTTGCAGTGTGGATGTGCAAAAACTGTGCTTTGAATGTTTTAGGATGTGACATCAAGGTGAAAATATAGAACACACCTTTTTGTGCATTTATAATATTACATGTTTACATGTTTGGAGCGACACTGTACGCTCACAAACTTCCCATTTACAGATTTTAATATAAAATAAAGAGTGTTCCACACCTCTCTGTCCTCCATCAGCAGTGTCATTCCTCCATACCTGTGACATCGTTGCCGTCGGTGATTCATGTGTCTCATCTCGGTCCTCCTCTGTCTCTGTCTCAGGTACGCCCTGAACGAGATGGACAAGTTCAGTCTGAAGGACAGCGGTCGTGGGGACAGCGAAGCAGGGGACAGCGACTATGAGCCCGGTAGAGAGTCTCCGATGGACCGGCTCCTTGGTGAGGGCTTTACTGAGCTTTACCCCCCCGATGGCCAGCACAAACCGCACGCAGGTACAGCCCCGCCCCCGTCCCCGCCCACCACCCCAGTTCAACACACCCCACAACTCTTTAGCATCCAGCTCAGAAGCCGTTTTCCAGTTTTACGTGTTTTAATCAGCTTTTATCTCTAATCTAACTGAAAACTTAGATTTTAAACCAACAGAATTACAGACTGTTGGACTGATTCTAAACATTTTCACTATTTCACAATCTTGGCATCGCAACAAAAATGGACAAAAGTGATATTCAAATTAAATGAAGACCGTGTGAAAATGTGCACAATTAAGAAACTGGAACCTGCAGAACCTACAGAACCTACAGAACCTACAGAACCTTCAGAACCTGCAGAACCTTCAGAACCTACAGAACCTTCAGAACCTACAGAACCTACAGAACCCGCTCACATTTCTAAAGTTATTTCTATTCACTCTGGTTTTTCATTTCAGTGTTGTTGTTTTCATATGAACAGGTGAACAGGTGAACAAACCTCCCAGTTATGATCCACAGCTGTAAATACCTCACTTCCTGTAGACACTGAGGGAAGGAGTTGATAGATAGATGATGGATGGATTGATAGATAGATGATAGATGGATAGGTGGATAGATAGATAAATAGATGGATGGATGGATTGATAGATAGATGATAGATGGATAAATAGATGGATGGATGGATTGATAGATGGATAAATGGATGGATTGATAGATAGATGATAGATGGATAAATGGATGGATGGATGGATTGATAGATGGATAAATGGATGGATGGATTGATAGATAGATGATAGATGGATAGATAGATGGATGGATGGATGGATTGATAGATAAATGATAGATGGATAAATAGATGGATGGATGGATTGATAGATGGATAAATGGATGGATTGATAGATAGATGATAGATGGATAAATGGATGGATGGATTGATAGATTGATAGATGATAGATGGATAGATAGATGGATGGATGGATGGATTGATAGATGGATGGATGGATTGATAGATGGATAAATAGATGGATAAATGGATGGATGGATTGATAGATAAATGATAGATGGATAAATAGATGGATGGATTGATGCATAGATGATAGATTATAGATAGATAGATAGATAGATAGATAGATAGATAGATAGATAGATAGATAGATAGATAGATTAGCTCACCATGAGTGAAACAAATCCCTGTCGGTACTTGGTCTTGAACTGGTCCGTTCCCAGTTCCACCTACTGGAAGATGTGGGCCAATAAACACCCAGACCGGCTTTTTTTTTTCCAGTCATTTGTTTCATCAACTCTCTTTATGATTCACTAAATTTAGCATTAGCCAACATTAGCCAGCATTAGCCAGCATTAGCCAGCATTAGCCAGCATTAGCCAGCATTAGCCAGCATTAGCCAGTATTAGCCAACATTAGCCAGCATTAGCCAACGGCACGTTAAGGTTCATCCGTCTTCTTTAGAACAGAAATAAGGATCCATATCATCAAATGATTGATTTATTGTAGTCTTGTGAACAGGTTAGAGTTAGACATATTTGGTCCTAATAATCTGCTGAATAATATTAAAACACTATTTGAGCCGGTCTGTTTGTTATTAAATACTAAATATGGCTGAACATGCATTTCCCCTGGAAGAGTGTGAATGAAATCAACCATTCTGATTGGACTTTAAATCTAATTTAACTGAAGTTAACAAACAAGAACTTTGAGCATCTTGTTGAGTGACCCGGCTGGCTTTAAAATATTCTCTCCTCCAGCAGACGAGCTGTGCAGGGATCACCATCACGTCCTCTAAAACTCCTCTTAGCTTGTCTCAACAAAAATCTTCTTTTATCTCGCCATCATCTCTTCCTCCAAAGCTTCCCACTCAGCCGTCACTCGAGACGTTTGAGAAACGTCCCAATTAAACTCGACCCAGACGGGCGGATGATCTCACCGCTAGCACTCCTCTTCCTCGCTCCCTTCTTTCACATCTTAGTGGAGGAGCTCGGCTCGTTAGTAATCCTCCATCTTCCCGCCTTCAGGCCGTCGCTTTCAGTCAACGGAGTTGATGCCTTTGCACTCGTCTGATGAAAATAAAACCATTTAATTTCCACGTAGCGAATAGTTGCTATGGTGTCGGTGCAGAGTTGAGCTCGTGATTAAGCCCTGAAGAGCATAATTACACCTCAAAGCTCACCTTTCTTTCTCCGTATGTTCAGTCTTTTTCCCGCCCCCGTGTCCACGGCGCCGCGGCTGATTATGAGCAGCGTTGCCTTCGTCGTGATGGCGGGTGGAAGGTTGTAGTTGTTGTAGCTCATCTGGATGTGGATTTTCTTTAAGAAAAAACCACGTTACGGCATAAAATATTCCAAATATTATTATCAAATCAGTCAGTGTGCCATGACGAGAGCAGGACGAAGAATCGAATTAGCGTAGCTTTGTGAAACTAGCTTATTCCAACATCCAAAAACTTTGTTTTAAATGCACAAACGTGTTGATATATTGGAGCTGGATAAGAAACTGAGCCAGTGAGACTTTAAGGTTGGTATAAAGTCATGTAAACAACTCCCTTTAAAAGCTTAAATTGGTACTTTTACATGTTTGTAGCTACAAAAGAAGCTAGCAAATTACAATCAAGCAAAACAAACAGCCAAGAGAAGATGTTCTCGTTTAACCATAGACATTCATATGATCCCAAACACACAAACATGGGATTAAATAACTCTTCAGCGAATTATCTTAATTAAAAATCTAAGGTAATTTCTTTAATCCACAAAAAAGATTATCCACTCTACCGAGAGCAAAGGATTACAGTTTTTATGACTGAACATTGTTTGTCTGAAAAGCTGTTGAGAATATCAATATGAACGATAAATATAGACGAGAAATAGACAGAACCAAAGAATTTTAGTTATTTTTCCATTATTATTTTGAGGAAGTGAAAGGATGTATGTGTTTTACTCTTCAGAGTTAGCGTAGCCTCTTTAGCGTACATTAGTGCAGTAAAACATTTATGAGAGTCATGAGAAGCCAGAATAATCCTGATGATGTCACAGCAGTGTATGTAATCTGGGCTGTTAGCCAATCAGGAAGGGGGAATTTAAGATTGAGAGTTTGACTTCATAGCAGGAATTACAAATTAGATTGTCTAGTGAGTACATGTTTACATCACTTTAAGTTTCTGTTGTAATCAAACTTGGAAGAACTGCAACCAAATTGTTGGACTGGCTTTTTACGTGTTTTTTCCCCCATTGGAGTTATCTTTATTTTCAACTGACAAACCTAAAATTGGTTTTCTGATGAAATACAATAAAGTACTCTGTCTGAAGTAAATAAACACGGCGTTAGCTCGTAGCCATGTAGCCACGAAAAAACTCATCAAATTATTTGTTGGAAAGTAAACCAGCCAGCTAACATTTGCTTTAATGCATTCTTCTTCACACAAATCAGCAGGGTTAAATCTTTTATTTTTATCCTTTCATCAGCAGGGCTCTGCACAGTTTTTTCCCTTTTCAATGCGCCCAAAATGCACTTTTCATCTTCTCTAAGATGTATTATAAATGTTCCTTTCATGTTAATGAGAGGATAATGAAGTCCCTCAATGGCTCGACTGAAGCGCCGCGCTCATTTCATGAAGGCTTTAACTTGGCATATTTGATTTGTCTAATTTATTCTTCAGAGACTTTCTATTTGAAGATTTAATTTTTGAAAAGAGTGACTTTAGAGAGGAAAAAAGCTGCGCTTTTAAAGGAATTATTTTGAATGTGTAATAAGGATTGATCAGCCTCTGTGGTAAACACACTGGAGCGTAGCAGAACTCCTGCAGAGAACCAGTAAAAACCAGTAAGAACCAGTAAGAACCAGTAAGAACCAGTAGGGTTGATTTTCCAGACGGGGGAGAAAAATACAAGCAGGTAAATATTAGCTTGAGACAAGGTTTTTCTTTATTTCTTATATTTTTTTTGTGATGGTTTTTTTATAGTTATTTGCTACAAACAGAAATCGTACCTCAAAACTATAATGACATTTCTTTTAGAAAACTTTTTGGGATGTCAGATTGTAAACAGCTTAGTTTCAAGCTGTTACAACCCGTTTTAAATTAATCTGTTAGTTTGTATTCTCGGTTATAATCCTTTTCCTAAAACAGAGACCTTAACAGCAAAAATCACACTGGCTGCCACATTTTTTTAAACTTTAGACACTTTAATAACCGCCTGCAGCTTGATCACATGTCCTGATATTCAATTACATTCTTCACATTCTTCACAAACATGAGCATTTCCTGCTGGTAAAAAAAAAAAACTCTTAGTTGCTTAAAAGGGCCATGATTTCAAAAAGAGTGACTATTTTGATAATAGTTGGTAGAGGAGAGCGGATTGATCCAAATATCAATAATATTGATCAGTACCAACTCTGGTATTGATATCGAATGATACTCGTGTAAAAAGATCGATACTCAAGCTTTTTTTTATTCTCTTCCACAATAATAAGAATTCATTGAATTGAAGTCTGTTTCTGACACACTTGTCCCCCCCCCCCCCCCCCCCCAACATCACATGACTCAGCAGCATCGGCCAAACAAGCATGCAGGTAGACTCAGTCTGGCCCCTCCCCCAGCCCCGCCCCCCCCACTTAGAAAAGGCATTAAGGAAACATAAAGGAAAGAAAAAAGGAAAAAAGAAAAAAGAAACAGAAAGACAAAAAAACAAAAAAAGAAAAGAAAAAAAAAGGAAAAAAAATAATAAAAAAGGAAAAAAGAAAAAATAGGAAAAAGGAGAAAAGGAAAAAAAGAAAAAAGGAAAAAAGAAAAGAAAGGAAAGGAAAAAGAGAAAAAAACATTAAGAACAGAACAATTTAACTACAATCAATATTTACACAAAAATGTTAATTGTGATAATAAAGTATTTTGCTGTCACCTATTAAAGTTTGATGAAATGTTATCCTAGGTTTCAACAAAATAATCCAAAGATGAAAATCACAAAAATGCCAACAGGTCAGCAGTTTCACGATAGATTAAGCTTAATATGAAAAAGTATCGGTATTGATATCGGTATCGGTATTGATATCGGTATCGGCGATACTGGCCCTGAATTTACTTCCCAGTATCTCCCAGCTCTAATAGTTGGTCTAAAATGAAATATTTGGTTCCAGCTTCTTAAATAATTGTGTATATTTTGCACTTTTTTGCTTTATCACCTTCTCATGATAAGAAATAAGCTGCAGTAAAAGATGAATCAAACATTTATTGTTCTGATCTGGGATCAGTCAGACGTGTTGAACTGAGCTTTGACGTTTACTCATTATTTACATATTACTGATGAGTGTTTCCTTGGTTTTTTCCAGCCATGCGTCTCTGCACCGAAGAGTGTCGGGTTCTGGGCCACTCGGATCAGTGCTGGATGCCCCCCCTCGCGTCTCCGGCCTCGTCCTCCTCCGACTACCGGACCAACCTGTACATCCCCGGGGAAGAAGCCCGCCAACCCGCCGACGTCTCCCAGGAGAAGATCCCCCAGCCCTGCACTGATACCGGTTCGGCCCGGAACCAGAGCTTCTCCACCTTTGGCAAGGACCTGGGTGGGGAGGAGGGTGGGGGGGAGGAGGAGGCCAGGTGGGTACCGGCGGCGGCGGGCCCGGAGACGACGACCTGTGCGGTACCACGTCTCTGCTGTCGGAGATGAGCAGCGTGTTCCAGCGGTTGCTACCGCAGGGTTTGGACTCGTACATCCAGGTCCACGAGAACCAGAAGGGGACCGGCCTGAGCGGGGTGGGCGTGCCCATGACCGGGTCGTTGGATCGTAGGAGGAGCCATCTACCCGGCAAGCCCAGTGCTTCCGTTCACCAGCAGGGCGTGGCCACCTGGGCCGCCAACACTCACTTCCAGAACCCGGGAAGCAGCATCGGCCCGACCGGCCAGCACCAAGGTGGCAGCTACCACACCCTCAAACCCAACACCAAGCTCGGCTCCCAGAGCGGTACCAGCCACAAGGGGGCGCAGGCGGCTAAAACTAGCCCACAGAACAGCAGCCACGCCGCCAAAACCCACGGCAGCCCCCTGCTCACGGCGCTGGTCAGCCCGACGCTGGTGCAGCCGGCGCCGAGCCCAGCGCCGCCGCCGCCGGCGCCGCAGGTCACCGGACCCTCCTCTAAGTGGCTGCCCGCCATGGAGGAAATCCCAGAGAACTACGAGGAGGATGACTTTGACTCGGTGCTCTGCCACCTTCAGGGCAAACGCAGCGACAGCCGCCACGAGCTAGTGGACGCTAGCGAGCTGGTGGCGGAGATCAACAAGCTGCTGCAGGACGTCCGGCAGAGCTAAGCCCCGCCCCCCTCTATTTATTACCACGCCCACCGCCTCCATTTATGCAGAATGACGTTTAAGGCCCGCGGGTGGGAAAAGAAAAACGCAAAAGTAACTCCGATATGGAAAAAAATAAGACTCGCAATTGTCGTTAAAGTTGCATTTCTAATGAAATTATTGTGTTTTGTGAATGCTAAATATCCAAAAAAAAAATGTTTGTTAATTGCTGGTTTGGTACACAATGTACACTATGTGACTGTATTTATCTTTGTATTTTAAAAATACATTTGTATACTTATATTTATAAAAAAAAAAAAGTGTATATAAATTTAATCAAAGATCTATTTTTATATTATGATGCATGTTGAGTACAAAAATGTTGAATCAAGACTTTGACATGCGATTGACATTCTGCATATTTAAATTGTCTTTTGTATTGTGATTCTTTTTTATTTTGCCACTATTATATGTAAACCTGAATATATTACCGAATTAATGGGTGCTTGTCTTTGTGATTTTATTATGGGGACAGGGACGGTTTAAAACTATTAAAATATTACACAAACATAAAGGTGTCTGGTGTCCACGTTTGTGTTTTCTTGTGGTATGTATGAGAAAGTTTATGGAACTTTATGAATAAATGAATAACTGCAGCGTAACTGTTCATGTTCAGACTGGTTCAACAGTTTTATTCTACCATTAAAAATATACTGGGACATGAACAGAAGTTGGTCTTGTGACCAGTCTGACCAGCTTCCATTATCATTTATGCTAGTTAAGTTAGACTCATCACACGAGCAAATATCATTAACTAAAATTATAATATTAAATCCAAATCAAGGATTTGCTTACTGTTATAGTTTACTGTCACCAGTAAACTATTTAACATCACCTGGACATTATATACTGCATATACCCATTAATGTTATATCTTTTTTTTTTTTAATAAAGCCATGTATATTATTTACATATGTAAATGTGTATATTTTTGCTGATGGGTATTGAATTTGGATATTTTCTATATTCTTTTCAGACTTTTACTTATTCACTTCTTTATTTGTCGGGAAGCTTTTAATATTAAGGGACATTCACAAATGTCTTGCTGTAGCAGCACTTTATGTTAAATAAAATAAATTTGCCTCATGTTTGGGTACATTTCCTAGAACATGTGCTTTGCTACTAAAAAGGACTAATATGGACAAATTTAGGGTTCAGGATTAAAAACAATCAATCAGTGTACCAAAGCTCTTGAAGCAGTGATAAAATAGTTTATTAATACATGTTCTCTGAAATAATGAAATGATAGAACATGGGAAGTGTGTGTTTGAGGTTGGGGGGGAAATAATAATAGTCTCTAACAAAAGCTCAATAAAACTTGAGAAGAAGCACATTTGACAAACCTCATCAGATTTTTTTTTATTTTTTTAAGTCTGACATTATTGCTCTGTTGAGAGAAAAGGCTCTTAGAGGAAAAAAGAAGTGAAATGATACCTGATATCTGGTAGCTTGTTGAAGAAATAAATGTTGAAACAGATTAAAAAAGCAGCTGCAAGGAAACACAGAGATGTCTTGGGGTTTTTTTTTTTTTTTTTTACAGAGGGCTGTGTTCTCTTTTTTTCCCGCCGCCATAACTGTTAGATGATGAGTGACACCTAGAGGTTCACCATGTGCACTGGAAACCAGTGACTCCATCACCAGCTCATCATAACCACAACCATAACCAGCAGCAACATGGAGCCACAGCTGAAAACATGGGACATGAACAAACAGAGCCCCCTGGAGGAGGCATCGGTGTACTGCGCCCTCCAGACGCCACGAGAGGAAACTGCAACAATGCAGCTGTAAATGAGAATGAATTAATACAGATGTCATAATTGTATTTATCAAATGTCCTTATATTAAGACATTTTTGGACAGTTTATTTATTATGGCGTTAGTTTACTGTATAAAGGACCTTTTATGGACATTTGTTTTGTTGGATCACACTGAGCTCAAATAATCAGAGGCATCAGCATTATTCAAGTTTATTCATTAATTTTACAAAAATCACATCATTTTTGGCAAAATAGTGTGGTTATATAAAATAATAAGTTTTGGAAAATTAAGTTTGGGAAGTCTTGTAAGGCCTTCACCGTTCATGTTAGCTATTACTTTATTATCCGTGACTTTTTAACAACTTATGGCCTTTACAGCCTCTCAGTATGACATTTCTGCTGAGGGTGACTCAATATGGAAAACTATTTTCATTTTTCATTTTACAAGGTGAATTAATATTTAGCCCTGATGCTCATCATAGTACCACGACAAGGACTCCAACTTTATCTCATTATTTGTCAGAGTTGTTCAAAACCAGCTACACTATCTGGAATAACAGCAACACCACGGAGCATGTTATATATGTTATAATGTTATCTAAGTGACAATGCTACATCTAAAATTAAAAAATATAATCAAATCTGATATTAAATGTTTAAAATCAGTAATAGTTCAATGTTTGAGACAGTCTATCTATCAATCACTTCACCTATAACCACTACTAGTGACCCGGTACCACTGGAAACTATGCATGTGTGAAAGTTAGTCCTCCGTCTTTTAATCAGATGTTTTTGGCGTAAAAACAATAAAAATCATTTGACCACAGTAAGTATTAGGGAATTACAATCTCACATGAATAACAACAAAATGAAAAGAGGGTCGGTTGCAGTGAGGTGTTAGTTATGATCAGCCCTTCATGAACTAATGATCGACGAGTTTGCAGAACCTTTACAGAACCAGACATTTACTTTATCAATATTGCCAATATATATATATATATATATATATATATATATATATATATATATATATATATATATATATATATATATGTATGTATATACAGTCATGGAAAAAATTATAAGACCACCATTTTTTCTTCACTTTCTTGTTCATTTTAATACCTGGTACCACTAAACGTCATCATGTGACTAAAACAGACAGAAAAGAAAACACTGAATGCATAAAAGCAGTGTTTTTGGCAGTACAACGCCATAGCTATTGATGTAAAAACTTAAGTGATTTAGGTTATAATCAAGAAAACCATGGAAAATGGTAAGATATCAGCTCTTAAATAAAAACTCTTATGAGCAATCTTTGTGGTTATCGTTATGTTTGTTTGTCAAAAACAAATGTACCTTTAGTGGTACCAGGCATTAAAATGAACAAGAAACTGAAGAAAACAAGGTGGTCTAATCATTTTTTCCATGACTGTAGATGTGTGTGTCTCTCCTCTCTCTGTTCTGTCTCCCTCCTCTTTTTCTTTCTTTACCCAACTGTTCTTCATCAGGAAGGTCCCCTCATATGATCCAGGTCCTGGTCCAGGTTTCTTCCTCTTAAAGTGGAGTTTTTCTTCGCCACCATCTGGCTTAAAGGTTATTCTACCCATTCAGTGCATTTACATGGGAAATTTAATTCCTCTTTAATTCAGAATTAAAGTTAAAGCCGAATAAAAGTTACCATGTAAACACTTAATTCCATATGAAAATGTCAATTCCGAATTAAACTTAATTCCGAAGTAAGTGCCGGTTTATTCCCATTTTAATTCTGAATTAAATAATTCCGCGGTCATGTTTACACTCATTCCTGTTTAAATTAATTCCCGTCTTTCTGCGCATGCTAGTTCTCTTGCCCGTCTGTCGCCATGACGCTTATATTCCGCGCTGGGCTTGTTTTTAAAATGGCAGCACGCAGTAAACGGTGTTCAAGAGCAGAGACGATTTATTTAATAAATAGCTTGGAGGAACTGGAAATAATTAAAAGAACAGATGGCAGGAAACATAAAAATTGTGAGCTTTTCAAAGTTGTAGCGGCCAGGTTAAATGAAGGAGGTTTCACAAATAGAGACGCCACCCAGATCAAAAATAAGTGGAATGTTGTTGCTAACCGAGTTGTTGCTAAGTTTGTTTTCTTCCGGTAGACGTAAAGACGTCTGCCCCCCCCATCCAATCAGAACCCTTCCCAACCCCCAGACCTAAAGCGGAGTTGGATAAAGCCGAACAAACGTGTTTTCCATGTAAACCTTAAATCGGAATTACTATTTCCATGTAAACTCGAAGGAAAATAGTTTAATTCGGAATTAATTAATTCCTAATTATTAATTCTGAATTAAAAAACATCATGTAACCGCAGCCACTGTCCTATCTTATCCATTGTTTCTTTAATGATATTTTCATAATATTAGCTTTAATTACATTAGCTATAGTTAATAATATTTTCTCGGGAGTCATGATCCGCGTCTCTGAAACGCACCAAGAGACAGTTGAACTGAACTGAACTGGACTTTTTCACCTTAAAGTCACTGAGTCGAGCTTGAAACAGACGTGAATCTACGTCAGTGAAAAATAAAAGAATAAAGGTCAAAGGTCAGACCTCAACCCACCTGAAGAGCTGTGGCACGACCTTAAGAGGGTTTATGGAGCTGGAGCAATGTTGTAGAAGAAGAACAATAGGCCAACAAAAAAAAAAAAGATTTGAACTGATGTGTGGAGCCTTAAACCAGTTATACATAAACTAGAGGACCCTCGCTAATAAAAGTATTGTTTATACCATTTTAACTCTTTACCTCTGACAAAGCAACATGACGCCACAGCAACACCTTTTTACTTTGATTATGTCTCAACAACAGTCCTGTTGTGCATCAGTGCTATTATGTGTCAGTGGGGGGGAGGGGGGGGGTCTGCAGCTCTATAGTGTGACAGGAAGTTTATAACCACAGTGGGAGGTGTGCTGTCCACACACACGCACATGCACACACACACACACACACACACACACACACACCGCGGTGAGAAAGGCTTGCAGTAGTTAGATAATGGACCATCAGCTGCAGAACGGTGTGTGTTTTTGTGTAACGCACACACACACCTACCTTATCTTTCTCTGTCCTCCATTTTGACTGTAGCAGGATTGATTTTGTGATTGTTCTTCTGACACATTGTGTGTAATGATGTGTGTTTTTTGAGAGCAGAGTGTGTCTTTGTGTGTCACACCAGTGAATGTGTGTGTGTTAAAGAGAGCAAACAGTAAAGGAGTAGCACAGCGGGGCGTGCACGTGTGTTTGTTAGGCCGTGCACGTGTGTTTGTTAGGCCGTACACGTGTGTTTGTTAGGCCGTGCACGTGTGTTTGTTAGGGCTCAGTAAGCTGCTGTAATCTCTGTGTTTATGGCAGCAAACACCTTGCTGGGTTTCTGGCCTCTACCTGTGAGCACACTGGCTCCTCCCACAGCAGATCAGCCTGATGTGTGTGTGTTTACAGGTGTGTTACACACGCTGGTGTGTGTTACACGCGCTGGTGTGTGTTACACGCGCTGGTGTGTGTTACACACGCTGGTGTGTGTTACACACGCTGGTGTGTGTTACACGCGCTGGTGTGTGTTACACGCGCTGGTGTGTGTTACACGCGCTGGTGTGTGTTACACGCGCTGGTGTGTGTTGATGGAAGTGTAGAGGATTATTTGGTTCCAACCTTGGATGGACAGTAAGTGAAGGCTCTGTTTTCTCTGAAGGACACATGAACCTTGTGAATGACTTCCTGTTGTACTTGTTAAAACTAATACGATTAAGCTCAAAATAAAAAAGAAATAGAATAATAAATGATCATCTTTTTTTTTTTAATTAGAGGAAAGTCAAGGTAATTTTCACATGTTCAAATAAAGGAAAATTCAAAGAAATGCCCCATGGTATATTGTGGTATATTGTGGTATATTGTGGTAAATTGTGGTATATTGTGGTAAACTGTGGTATATTTTGTTAAATTGTGGTATATTTGGGTATATTGTGATATATTGTTGTATATTGTAGTATATTGTGGTAAATTTTGTTAAATTGTGGTAAATTGTGGTATATTGTGTTACATTGTGGTATATTTTGTTAAATTGTGGTATATTGTGGTAAATTGTGGTACATTGTGGTATATTTTGTTAAATTGTGGTATATTTGGGTATATTGTGATACATTGTTGTATATTGTAGTATATTGTGGTAAATTTTGTTAAATTGTGGTACATTGTGGTATATTTTGTTAAATTGTGGTATATTTGGGTATATTGTGATATATTGTTGTATATTGTAGTATATTGTGGTAAATTGTGGTATATTGTGGTAAACTGTGGTATATTTTGTTAAATTGTGGTACATTGTGGTATATTTTGTTAAATTGTGGTATATTGTGGTAAATTGTGGTACATTGTGGTATATTTTGTTAAATTGTGGTATATTTGGGTATATTGTGATATATTGTTGTATATTGTAGTATATTGTGGTACATTTTGTTAAATTGTGGTAAATTGTGGTACATTGTGGTATATTTTGTTAAATTGTGGTAAATTGTGGTATATTTTGGTATATTGTGGTAAATAGTGGTAAATTGTGGTATATTGTGGTAAACTGTGGTATATTTTGTTAAATTGTGGTACATTGTGGTATATTTTGTTAAATTGTGGTATATTTTGGTATATTGTGGTATATTGTGGTAAATTGTGGTAAATTGTGGTATATTGTGGTAAACTGTGGTATATTTTGGTATATTGTGGTAAACTGTGGTATATTTTGTTAAATTGTGGTAAATTGTGGTAAATTGTGGTATATTGTGGTATATTTTGGTATATTGTGGTATATTTTGTTAAATTGTGGTATATTGTGGTAAATTGTTTTTTTTTTTGGTATATTTTTGGTATATTGTGGTATATTTGGTATATTGTGGTATATTTTGTTAAATTGTGTGGTATTGTGGTAAATTGTGGTATATTGGTATATTGTGTAAACTGTGGTATATTTTGGTATATTGTGGTAAACTGTGGTATATTTTGTTAAATTGTGGTAAATTGTGGTAAATTGTGGTATATTGTGGTATATTGTGGTATATTTTGGTATATTGTGGTATATTTTGTTAAATTGTGGTATATTGTGGTAAATTGTGGTAAATTGTGGTATATTGTGGTAACTTGTCAGCCAGTCATTAGTGGTATATCACTGCCTTTTAGTCCCAGTTCATGGTTTGTCTCTTCTCCTCACCACAGCTGACTGGTAGTAGAACTGGGTGATACTGGGAATTTAGGAATCGATCCGATACCAAGTAAATTCAGGGCCAGTATCGCCGATACTGATATCAATACAGATACTTTTTCATATTAAGCTTAATCTATCATGAAACTGCTGACCTTTTGGCGTTTTTGTGATTTTCATCTTTGGATTATTTTGTTAAAATCTAGGATAACATTTTGTCAAACTTTATAGGTGACAACAAAATATTATTATTTATTATCACAATTAACATTTTTGTGTAAATATTGATTGGAGTTAAATTGTTCTGTTCTTAATGTTTTTTCTTTTCTTTTTTCCTTTTTTTTCCTTTTCTTTTTTTTCCTTTTTTTTCTTTCCTTTATGTTTCCTTAATGTCTTTTCTAAGTGGGCGGGGCTGGGGGGAGGGGCCAGACTGAGTCTACCTGCATGCTTGTTTGACCGATGCCGCTGAGTCACGTGATGATGCAACGTCAAAAGACGAGGGGGGGGGGCAGTGACAGTGTGTCAGAAACAGACTTCAATGAATTCTTAGTGTTGTGGAAGAGAAAAAAAAAAAGCTTGAGTATCGATCTTTTTACACGAGTATCATTCGATATCAATACCAGAGATGGTATCAATATAATCGATATTTGGATTGATCCGCCCTCTTAACTGGTAGAACGCTACAAACCATGCTGTTTTAGAAACAAGCTAACAAGCTCGTCCTTCCCAGCTCTTGAAACACGCTGCTCCATGAGATGTTTTTATTTCCATGAAAACTGATGGGTAAGTTAGGGTTAGGCTAACTCTAACTCTAACCCTAAACCTAAACCTAACTTGACAGCATGAGTGTGACACTAGTTAACAGCATTAGAGAGCACAGGTGTGACACTAGTTAACAGCATTAGAGAGCGCAGGTGTGACAGTAGTTAACAGCATTAGCGAGCACAGGTGTGACACTAGTTAACAGCATTAGAGAGCGCAGGTGTGACACTAGTTAACAGCATTAGAGAGCGCAGGTGTGACACTAGTTAACAGCGTTAGAGAGCGCAGGTGTGATACTAGTTAACAGCATTAGAGAGCACAGGTGTGACACTAGTTGACAGCATTAGAGAGTGCAGGTGTGACACTAGTTAACAGCATTAGCACATGTGTGACACTAGTTAACAGCATTAGAGAGCGCAGGTGCGACACTAGTTAACAGCATTAGCACAGGTGTGACACTAGTTAACAGCATTAGCACAGGTGTGACACTAGTTAACAGCATTAGAGAGCACAGGTGTGACACTAGTTAACAGCATTAGAGAGCGCAGGTGTGACACTAGTTAACAGCATTAGAGAGCGCAGGTGTGACACTAGTTAACCGCATTAGAGAGCGCAGGTGTGACACTAGTTAACAGCATTAGAGAGCACAGGTGTGACACTAGTTAACAGCATTAGAGAGCACAGGTGTGACACTAGTTGACAGCATTAGAGAGTGCAGGTGTGACACTAGTTAACAGCATTAGAGAGCACAGGTGTCACACTAGTTAACAGCATTAGAGAGCGCAGGTGTGACACTAGTTAACAGCATTAGCACAGGTGTGACACTAGTTAACAGCATTAGAGAGCGCAGGTGTGACACTAGTTAACAGCATTAAAGAGCACAGGTGTGACACTAGTTAACAGCATTAGAGAGCGCAGGTGTGACACTAGTTAACAGCATTAGAGAGCGCAGGTGTGACACTAGTTAACAGCATTAGAGAGCGCAGGTGTGACACTAGTTAACAGCATTAGAGAGCGCAGGTGTGACACTAGTTAACAGCATTAGAGAGCGCAGGTGTGACACTAGTTACAGCATTAGGAGCGCAGGGTGACACAAGTTAACAGCATTAGAGAGCGCAGGTGTGACACTAGTTAACAGCATTAGAGAGCGCAGGTGTGACACTAGTTAACAGCATTAGAGAGCGCAGGTGTGACACTAGTTAACAGCATTAGAGAGCAGGTGTGACACTAGTTAACAGCATTAGAGAGCGCAGGTGTGACACTAGTTAACAGCATTAGAGAGCGCAGGTGCGACACTAGTTAACAGCATTAGAGAGCGCAGGTGCGACACTAGTTAACAGCATTAGAGAGCGCAGGTGCGACACTAGTTAACAGCATTAGAGAGCGCAGGTGTGACACTAGTTAACAGCGTTAGAGAGCGCAGGTGCGACACTAGTTAACAGCATTAGAGAGCGCAGGTGCGACACTAGTTAACAGCATTAGAGAGCACAGGTGTGACACTAGTTAACAGCATTAGAGAGCGCAGGTGTGACACTAGTTAACAGCGTTAGAGAGCGCAGGTGTGACACTAGTTAACAGCGTTAGAGAGCACAGGTGTGACACTAGTTAACAGCCTTAGAGAGCGCAGGTGTGACACTAGTTAACAGCATTAGAGAGCGCAGGTGTGACACTAGTTAACAGCATTAAAGAGCACAGGTGTGACACTAGTTAACAGCATTAGAGAGCACAGGTGTGCTAAACGCTCCTTTTTCATCTTTTTTTCTTACATGTTAAAGAACAGCTGATGTTGCTGGAGACCAGAGACACAAAACTGTTTCAGACACATAACTATTTTTAATCTTACACTTGTACATATAGTTACATACAAGAACGTGTTAGTTATCTATGTGGTCGACATAATAAGTCAGAAAGAGGCTCATACTCTATTTATGACAAAAATAAAAAATAAAGAATTCACTGAAGAAGGCGCCTTAGGCCACTAAAGTACTTTACCCCAAAAACTGTACAACAAAACAACAAAATGTTTCTAAGCGATGCTCCTTGTTGCTGTTGTCAGTAGTAACACAGCTGCTGTTGGCGCCGTCCTCCATTAACATCCAGAACATGATTGATCTGCTTTAAACTCTCTCTCTCTGTGTGTGTGCGTGCGTGCGTGTGTGTGTGTGTGTGTGTGTGTGTATAACAAGCATGTCTTAAACCTCAGTCACACTTCTTGCCAAGAAGCTCCTGTTTAAGACACTACAATGCAGTTCAGCTTGGCAGACTGTAGCACTGCAGCGCACCTGGCAGGTAGCAGGTAGCAGGTAGCAGGTAGCAGGTAGCGCACACGTCTCCACACAGTTTCTGTATCACAAGTGTGAGATAAATTAGCAAACACTCGTCCCTGCCAGACAGAAATAAATAAATCCTCCAACAAGCCCAGAATATTAATAAAGATACGTCTGTTATCAGACCAGATGAAGATGAGGAGAAAGCTCTCAGGATCAATTATGTGAAAAGGTAAATGTGAAAATGTTATTTAAATTATCTGTGTGTGTGTTTATCTCTACATCTAAGCATGAGGAGTCTTTGTATGACACGTCAGGTTTGTGCTGCAGCCTGTGGTCACATTTTCTTTCTCATTTCAATAATGTCTACGCTCGTATAAATCCCTGATTTTTATTTTTGCACCACTAGGTGGAGCTCTTCCTGTTTCTTAGAAGTCTAAGCTGCTCCTCTTCCTCCAAGAGGATGAAGCTGCCAGCTCTCTGACTAAAGCAGCAAACGGATCAGTGGCAGAAGAACAAAAGGATGGATACGATCCCTCGATATCTTTAACTTTCCAGCTCGTGTCTCGTATCCGGATCGAGTCTCTGCTCTGGTTTATTCAGATTAGTTTACACCTGGTGTTCAAACGCATCTCCAGTATACACACCTAAACTGGATTTATCTTCCCCCACAGAAGCTTCAACATATTGTTGCACACATCTGTTGTCATTTTCTCATTCTGACATCGACTGCGATGCAAAAATAATGAGCTCAAACTGTGAGCTGTGGTTTGACTGGTTTGACTGGTTTGAGTTGCTGCAGAGCCAGGTGAGCTGTACCTGTAAATGCTCATATAATGTTCTAATCTAGACACAGAACATCTTTAAAAAAAAAAACAAAAAACAAATCTTAAGGACCCTTTTTCACAGCAAACATTTTGTCTCACTGTAGAAAACCAGTTAATTAAAGTTAAAACCAGTTAATTAGCAAAACTGACAGCAGCTGCGTTGCTTTTAGGTGCTTTTAGTCTGGAAAAGTCACAACAGACTAACTTTGCCCCAGTTTATGTTTTCCTAATATAACAACTCTGAATACATATGAAAAAGCTTGATTATAATATATAAGGAAACTGTATTTATTCTGTGCTCTTTGTATTGTTTTGGTTTTTAGTTTTCATCAGCTGGTAAACGTCACACATTTATATAAAGTAGAAATAAAGGTCTTCAGGTTCCAGAATTTTTTTTGAATTTATTTCAAACAAATATGTACATAAAAAAACATTAAAAAAAACAAAAACAACAAAAAAACAAACAGTAACATCTTCATTTACACATAAGCTTGAAACAGGAGTAGGAAGAAGTACAAACTTTTTCTTAGTTCCTACCCCTTTATAACTATGAATTTACACCATCACCATTACTATATCTACACAATATCTATATAAATACAGTCCACATAAACACTACGTAAACACGCCTATTATAGAAAATACAATATATTATATAAATCTATATACACTATATAAACTACATAAATACCCCTATAAATATATACAGTCATGGAAAAAATGATTAGACCAGCCTTGTTTTCTTCAGTTTCTTGTTCATTTTAATGCCTGGTACAACTAAAGGTACATTTGTTTGGACAAACATAACGATAACCACAAAGATTGCTCATCAGAGTTTTATTTAAGAGCTGATTTCTTACCATTTTCCATGGTTTTCTTGATTATAACCTAAATCACTTAAGTTTTTACATCAATAGCTATGGCGTTGTACTGCCAAAAACACTGCTTTTATGCATTCAGTGTTTTCTTTTCTGTCTGTTTTAGTCACATGATGACGTTTAGTGGTACCAGGTATTAAAATGAACAAGAAAGTGAAGAAAAAATGGTGGTCTAATAATTTTTTCCATGACTGTATATATATGCTACATACATAAAAATATACAACATGTATTACATAACTACAACTATCTCTCCCAACATACAATATATCACGTAAATATTCATATAAATATCTAAACATATCTTAAGCAAGTGTAATATACCATTTTCCCCTATTTTATTTATTTATCACACTCCTCGTTAACCCATTTCTTCTTCCATATACCTGTTTATAAATAATGTTTTGTAACTCTTTAAACAGATTTATGTTTGTACTTTGTTTCATTTCCTACACAGTTCCATATGCACATGCTTTTCATTGTTCTTACTTTACGTTTTCTAAAAATACAGAATAATACAGTTATTAATTTATTTCAGTAATTACATTAACAAAGATTGTGGTCACATTTAGCAGCAGAATAGATTTTGGCAGCCACATCTAAAATACCCTCAATATCCATTTTGAAAAAACTTAACAGTCAGGAGCAGATACTTCCAGTAGTACAGTACAGTACAGTAGTATCAGTAGTGGGCGGTTTACGGGCCGTCCGGTGGCGCGGCAGTTTACGGGCCGTCCGGTGGCGCGGCGGTTAGGGCAGGCGGCCCACGTAACCGTCGCAGGTTCAACTCCGGGCCAGTATGACTCTTCCGTGTCTTCCAGCTCTTTCTGTCTCTACAAAAAAGAGACCATTGGTGCCAAAGAAATAGTGGACGGTTTAGTTTTTATTTCATGGAAATCCTCCTGCAACACAAGAACATATTGTTTTTGTTCAAAGACTATTTCATTTTTCACCACAGCAGCGTGACCCTCATCACTGATTTAACACGTTTGGAGAGTTTCAGGCCGGATTTTCCCTCCTGATGCAACCAGGGTTTGAACTACGACCTCCAAACATGACCAGCACCAGCAGAACCACTAAACCACTGGGGAGGCTTGCTGTTTATAAATCATGGTAGAAATTGTAGTTTAAAAAAAAAATCAAATATTTATAAAAGATTGGCCAGATGTGTGTGATTTATATGTATTTACTTGATACAAGAGTTTTTAGCCCCTAAGATAAATGAATGTCAGCAACGACCAGCTGCTGCTCTGTTAACAGAACCTCTATAATACTCTGGGGGGGGGAGGGGGGGGGAGATTATTCTAATTTAGTGTAATTAGCGGAGAGCAACAGCGCTGCCTGACTCTCTATTAAGCAGCTCACTTGATCTTTTCAGGCTATCGTTGCATATTGAGAGTGAACGTGTCGTTCAGTCTTCTCTAACATCGTTTACTGACACCTGAAATCCTGATTCTGTCAAAGAGGATTGAAATCACCGACGGCAAAACATAAAAGGACAAACGGCAAACAAAGACGCCAGGCGGTGATGAATGTGGTGTTCATGTGGTGATGGATGTGGTGTTCATGTGGTGATGAATGTGGTGTACGTAAATGAATGTGTGGCGTTGGGTGTTGCGATGTTGAACGCAACCCTTGTATCAGAACCAGAGCATCAAACAATGATGTTGGTCTCAAACTGTCAAAGAGAAGATAACCCTGACAACATCACGATGACACGCCCCCAAAACGTTTTCCTCCAACTTATAAAGGCGGTCTTATTTCAGAAAAGTGGTTATTTTTCAAATGACCACACACTAATAACGCTAATAACGGGGTCCATGAATGCCAAAACTATGTTCAAGTGCTCACTGTTTATGTCCACTGGTTGTTTGTTAAGATGATAGTGCGAATTACGGGGGGTTCGACCCCCCTAAAGAAGGGACAAATTGTCATTTTTGTCATCTCTAGAAAATGTTGACCCCCCCCAATTGTCATTGTATAATTCACACTCTGGTTAAGATGTTTCCCCGTGTTTATTTAACTTTCAACAATAGTCTCTTTTATCAACTACTTTGTCTATGTAGATGCTCACTTGGCTTAACGTTTGGTTTTATCTATTTACACTTCTGTTGTCTCCTTACATTAACTGTCTGATTGTGTCACCTGTTTTTCTCGTTATGATGTGTCATTGGTACGTGTTGTTGGTACGTGTCGTTGCTATGCGTCGTTGCTATGCGTCGATGCTATGCGTCGTTGCTATGCGCCATTAGGACGTGTCGTTGGTACGTGTCGTTGGTACGCGTCGTTGCTTTGCGTCGATGCTATGCGTTGTTGGTACGTGTTGTTGCTATGCGTCATTGCTATGCGCCATTATGACGTGTCGTTGGTACGTGTCGTTGCGATGCGTCGTTGCGTCATATATCGCTTTGTTGACTGTTACTATGGTAACCAGACATCCGCCACCGTAGCTCTTCCCGGAAGTGACGTGTCTCGATGGTCACACCTGGAAAAAAAGGGGAAAATATCTAAGGTGTCCTCGGTTATAAAATTAGAAAATATGAAAGTTAACTGAATAGCGCTAATTCAGTGAAGAATTATATTACAGCTGACCCAGGATACCTCAGGCGTCATGTGACCACAGAGAATAGCTTGTATGCAATAACAGGTTTGGACTTAAAATAATTTTAGTCATACAAGAGTGACAGTGGACGATGTCAACTGTGTATGAATCTATTTTGACTATTTGACTTTTACCACGTAAATGACTGCCGCTTCCAGTGTGCGGATTTCGTCCTTTAGTGGCCTCAGAAAAACACATAAAAGACACATGATAAGGAGACACAATAAGGACATATTAAAACAACAGTCTAAAGATCCATAGCATCGACACAATACAACAACTCATCATAGGTGGGTACCAACGACACACCATAACAACACATAGCAACAACATGTAGCAACGACGCACCATAACGAGAAAAACAGGTGACACAATCAGACAGTGAGTGTAAGGAGACAACAGAAGTGTAAACCAAAGTTAAACAGATACAACCAAACGTTAAGCCAAGTGAGCATCTACATAGACAAAGTAGTTGTTAAAAGAGACTATTGTTGAAAGTTAAATAAACAAGGGGAAACATCTTAACAAACAACCAATGGACATAAACAGTGAGCATTTGAACATAGTTTTGGCATTCATGGGACCCCATAGGTTCACACAGTCTAGTTGCTATCTCTGGCTTCCTGTGTGTTTCTGGACTGCAGAAATCTTCATGCGTATTCATGAAGCCAGATGTGCTTCTGAGCACCTGGGGGGGTGGGGGGGTGGATTAGATCACGATCAAATATGGATTACCAGCAGGTCCAGTAGGAAGCAGTGGAGTCTCGCTGGTAAGTTATTGCCCCCAGAGTTGTAAGAGGACAACAATACAATAAAAAAGAGGAGGAAATAAGGATGTTTAACATTTCTAAAATGTTAGTATTTATCTCAGTGACTGAAAACTGTTGGGAGGTAAGTAGGAAGAAGACGTTCCCATGCTGGTTCATCTTTCAGTGGCTGAAACTGTTTTAATTAGTGAGGCTTCATTATCATCAGTCATGACCAAAGGTCACATTCACTATTGCACATACTCTGTTTTTGTCTTTTAAACACTATTGACGAGCAGCACAGAGGTGAGTATGGATGGATTCACCTTTACCTGCTCTACACCTGCTCCGTATGTCGCATTAATGAGAATTTCCTTTTTCACAGCACAACAATTATTTAAACGACTCACTGGAAACTGAATTACTGAGCTGTTTATGTCATTAATTGGTTATTGGATAATTTTGTCCTTGAGGATTCTCAGATAGTTACTTTGAGGTCCACGCAGATGTTTTAATCTACGAGGGAATATATTTTCCATTCATATACATTTCATATACATATCAGCTCTTAAGTGACTCGAGGAAATTTAAAACATCCTGAAATTTCTAAGCAGAAAAATACAATATATTGCAAGACACGTATATACTTGCCACTCCAAAATTTATGAAGACGCTTCATGTTTGTTTTGTTTTATTTATGGTTGTCTTTTTTAGTAAGAACATCATCATCCACATTTTCCATCTGTCGTCCTTGAGGGCAGAGGAAAAGAAAATGTCACCACATGGCGAGGAGGGAGCTTACGTTTATAGATTTTTAGATTTTATATTTAATTGGACTGGACTGAAATGCATTTCACTGGTTTACATTTTGAGATTACCTTCGTTGCGAATTGGCTCTATGTAAATAGAGTGACATTAAATTTTGTGGTATTCTATTTGAGAGTTATTTAAATAATTAAACATAATAGAATAATCAGTGACAAAATGTCCTATACACAAAGGAATGGTCTAACCTTTAATCATCTCTGACTAAATGAGTTCTTTAATGTATGCATAAAGTAAAAAAAATGGCTCAGTCTGGTTTACATAAGTGCAGCAAGCTGTTAAATAAGAAATTAGGACTAAAAAATGTCATCTCAATGCACTAAAGACAAGACTTCTGTCTGTGTAAAAAACATGAACAGTGAGACTCCTTGAACCTCAGGAACACAGATATTTGATGAAATACTGTAGATTTACTGTCACTGTTGAGATCAATACATTCAAACACACAAACAGGAGCTATTTCAAGCATTCAAAGGATGTGGGATGTTTGCTTGTCACACTTTTAAAGCTGGTTTCTAACCAGAAACATTTCATATTCACAAATTAACATAAACAAATAACTCAAAAAATAGTTTTATTACAGTAGTGGTTTTAGGTTGATGTGCACACAGTTGCTGTATTTCAGAGTGAATCAAAGTCAGTTGGCGCAATAATGAAGTGTTATATCTGTTATATATGTGTTATAAGTGTTATAAGTGTTATAAAGTGAATATGTTGGTTAGTCTGGTGTTCAGCTGGGTGGAGGTTTAAAGATCTTCCTCTCTACTGAATTCATCTGAGTTGAATCAATCCAGGAAGTAACCCAAAATAAATTTAAAAACACAGATAAACATACTTCTAGTCTAGTACAAAAAAACAGTTTTGGTCTTTATTGTTAGATTTTTACATCTCATGGATAGCAGGTAAAATTATATAAAGCAATAAAATTTATGGCCGATCATTTTAGCTACTTAGCGCTTAGCGTTATATTATCTTTGGAGCTGTGAATAAAACCCTGGCAGAATGTAATCAAAGAGAATCTGTTTTGCCGTGTTGTTGTTGAATTCAAATTCATTGTACCGACACACCGCTGTAACTTATGGAGCCCCGTTTGGGTCATAATTCAATAAATAAATGAGTCTATTCTTAAGAAATACAGGTGTTTATTATTATGAAATACGTATCCATTATTATGAATTTTTTTCCGTTGTTATGAAATACATGTTTATTATAATGAAATATTTCCCATTATTATGAAAAAAATGTAATTATTATGAAATACATATTTTTTTTATTATTTAATCTTAGTTTAATGCATAATAGTTTATTTCAGAATGGCTTTTTTATCTAAGAATTTGTTTTTACATAATTGCTTCCTTTTTCATAAGAATGAGCTTTTAAATAATAATGACATTTTGCCAGTGGGCGGGACCAGTGGTTGACCTGCATGCTCATTGGCTGATCCTTCTCCATTCTACGCTCTGACATCGACTAGTTTTGGCCGTGAGGTCCCGTTAGCAGCGGGCCGTGGCGTCATCAAGGTGCGCTGCTAGTCCGATTGTAGCTATGCTAGCTTGGACTGAGCTACGGGAAACCTTGACCAGGTTAGCAGACAATATCGAAAATGATCATTTATCAGGCGATACTATTTTGACCCGATTTGACGATTCACTGTTCTGTTGCTTATGCCTGAATGAAAGAGCAGCCAATCACATAAGTGGCTCCGCCCTCTCTGCTGTGATTGACACACAAGTCATTCTTATGAAAAACGAAACCATTATCATAATAATGGAAAATATTTCATAATAATAGACTAATTTATTCACTAAATTATGACCCAAACGGGGCTCCATAGTAACCGTTCACCTGGAAAGGTCTGAGGACGAAGCTTAGCCAACGTTCACTGAGGATGCTTGGAGAGATTTGATCAAAAATAAATGTCAAGTAATGTTAATTACCACCCTGGGTTAACTCAGGATAAGCCAGCATAGTTAACCGTAACTGAACCAAGGTTCATTCCCGCCTTTTACAACATGGAGCAGGACGGTACGAGGAAAAAATGCTTCATAAATCCCTCTAGAGCACCTGTGGGTCCAGTAAATATACAGCCTACGGTCTCGACCAACACTTAATCATCATTACCTCATTATGCAGAAATACTGTACGTTAGCAAAATGAATGCGATGATCTTCATTCATTTTCAACACACGGGAGTTTTTAGGGATCTGGCTTTTCCTTCATTAATATTTAAACACAAGAATGTTTATAGGGGACCTGACATTTATTCAGGGCAGATTAACACACTCAAATTCATTTGGTTATGAAAATATTTCAGACCATATTATGAACAGTCACAAGGACCCCCCCCCCCCGTGCCCCCGCCCCCCCGCCCCCGCCAGACTCATGAATATTTCTAAGTGCAGAATGACAATTTCATGTTTGTGCTGTCTTATCTTTCACCCACACTCATGTAACCTCTCAGAGTGACGCTTATTAAATGTGAATCACTAAGCACAGAAAAACACTTTATGCTTCAGCTCAGCCCAGTGATGAACAAACAACCCATCTGCCCTCACTGGCGTAAAATCTTGATTTTATGCATCCAGGTTCTCTATCTGGGAATCATTTTAGCTCATGGTCTCTTTTCAAAACACATCCAAGGAACGTAAAGAGCTTTTATTTCTGTAAAATACAGAAGCACGAACGCAGAAAAGAAAACCTGACAAGCAGTAAAGAAAAGAAAATACTTTAAGGATTTATGATCACTTAAAGTTCAAATACTTCTGGCATGTCAAATTACCAATAAATACTTTGAATTATGCCCCTTTTTCTGATTAATAACCGAACAGTTAATCAAAGTTGTGTCACAGGAAGCCAGAATGACTCACGTGGACGTTGACTCGACTCACGTTGAGTCATTTGTCAACTCTGCATTTGTGTTTTTCTAGTAAATCAACCTGCAGGCTTTGCTGTGATATTTTAAAATAAATGAAAAGCAGGTCATTGCTCACCTATAGAGAACCAGGTATCAGATGAGCATAAGAAGTCAAACTGTTGTGTACACAGCAGCTGAGCAAGGCAGGACTAAATGTTTTAAAGGCAGAGCTCGACTTTCCAACAGTCTGTGGTGTATGAAGTGGATCAGATTGGTTCTGAGAACAATTATCTACTATCACTGTGTAGAGCAGTCCTTCTCAAATAGTGGGGCGCGTTTTTGGAATTGTTATTTGTTCTTAAAATATGTCAAATCTAATCTAATGGCGTATACAAACATGTTTATTGCCGACACCAATGTATCCAGGTATGTGTAAGTGCCTTTGGTATTCTTGTATATACATCAATAAAAAAAATATGAAACAGAAATAGTGGGGTGCGACCCTTTGGGGGGGGGGGGCGCGTGTGACCCCAGTGAACATGTTTTTTTTTTTTTTTTTTTGCCGTACTGTAATACAGTGTAATTGCACACATACTCCAGTAGGGGGCAGTGGCGCTCTCATCGTCCCAGTGGGTTCAGGGAGTTTTAGCTATATTGTGTCGGGTTTTTTTTTTTGCACGGACATGTGTGCACGCAGCACAGAGCAGGAGATATGAAGTGAACAAACCCAAGAGACACCAGGGAAAAATATTTAACATGATGAAAACAAAGATGGAGAGAGACGGAGATAATGAGACAAACGAAGGTCACCAGAAAGTTAAGACGAGGAAATATGACGACGCTGATGTAGCGCTACGGTGGAATTGATGCTAGTTAAATCTTTACAGACTAAAAAACTATTTTAATAGTTATTGTTTGTTATCAGTTATATATACTTCTTTTTTTTTGTTTCTCTCAAAGGTGGGGTAGGTGTTATTTGAAAAAACGGTTGCAGCAATCCAACTGAAGTGAGATTTTGAAAATAAACACTCCCTCCCTCCTCCCAAAGGCTCCGCCTCCTCCTCTTCAGCCCACCCCTCTAAACCACGCCTTCACACGATTCACGACTACATGAACCGCAGGGAGGGGGGGTGGGTGGGAGTGCATTGATATTTGATGGACGTATTAGGCAGCCAATCAAAATAGTGATGATCACTATTTTGATTGGTCAGAGTTTTTCTCTGATTATTACCTCTAGACTGGACCAAAACGTTTAGTTTTTTTTACAAACATTTTATTTCAGTGGGTTTAATGGGAATGTGAAAAGGTTTTTAGGCAATATTGTAAAAAGTGCTGCAAAAAAACAACACCTACCCCACCTTCAATGTTACTTGTTGATTCTTGACAAAAAAATGGAAATTTTATATCTTTATGTCTGAAGCCTGAAATTTGGCAAAAGGTTGAAAAGTTCAAGGGGGCCGAATACTTTCACAAGGAACTGTATATTTTTCAAATATTCCCGACATGTATAATGTGAAGGCATGAAAATCTTCTCTTCTAACTTACTTCTGACGGTATGAACTCCAGAATCATAAATTCTTCCGTCGTTATTAATACAAAAAGAACTATTAAAACCACCAAACTAAAAAGGTTCATAGGGAGAAAACAGTAGTGCACGTCCCACATGATGACGCCGGTTACCTTCTTGGACCGAAGAAAATAGTGAGCTTAATGGTAAAATAATTAAGTTTAGTCTGTGGTTTTGAGTTGAAGCATCTCCAAACATTAAAAAACTGTCAACTCATTCATCAGCCAGTTTCTTCCCACACTGGTCAAAAACCTCCGTAATTACACAACAGTCACAGACACAAAGCTGGAACAGTTTTAACTAATTAGAGGTTATGTGATTATGTGCTGCAGATGGAGAACGAGTACCAGATAACTCTGCTTTAATAGTACTGACACGGTATAATCTTCTATCTGATGACACAGTTTAATGAGATATTGTGCTTAAAGTGTTTTTAGCTTTCTGGTTTTTATTAGCTGCTTTCATCTGACAGAAGATTACAGAGTTAGAGCTCAGTAACTTCATATACTTCATACTCACACATATACGTTAAAATCACGCTCTTATTTATTTTCACTGATGCTGAAAAAAAGTGAAACTGTCAGCTTACAAAGTAACAAATAAAATACAATAATACAAAACTAAACAAGGGCTGAGAAAACAACAGCTTGTTTTTCAAGAATGTATAAGAAAAAAACAGGGCTGTGGAAAAATGACCTAAACCCTAAAGTAGTTATTGTATCTAAACTAAGGATGTAACAATATGGAAAATTTGATATCTCGATTATAGTACCCAAATTATCACGGTTTTACAATATTATCGTAGTATTCTTAATTGCTGTACAAATGTTTAAAAGACACATACATTAAAATAATTTTACAAAATCTTGTGATTTTCTTTCATACTTAAACATTAGAAGCCAAAATCTTATCAACATGAAACTTTCACATTAAAAGAGCAAACAACTGGCAGAGAAAAAATTTTATTTTAAATAAACAAAATAAATAACAGGAACAAAGCTTATTTGTCTGGTGCAAGTTTAAATGAATACTTTAACAACCATAGTAGGTCAAAATATGCAAACAATTATCAGGAACAAAAATTATAGCCAGTAGATTTGAAGTGTTACTGCGTGCTATCACCACTTTCCTCCATGCTAACGTTACGATAGCTACGCTACAAGCTACATATTCACGCGAGACACAGTCGCGAGTCGCTAACAGACTTGAATGAGGCTGATGTTACACATCCCAGTAATCGACCGCGATAATGAGATTAAGTCAAACATAAACGGTAATCGTTATCGCGTAAACTTTCCTCGCGCTTCACCGTAGTACCGCTAACCGTTCCATCCCTAATTCAAACCTGACCAGAATTTACATTTTTGCAAAAATACAAGATTTATCCTCCGCAGAAAACCTGGTCCATGTGTTAATTCCTCCAGTCCCAGTGTTCACTGCCAAACATTATTAGAAAGTACACAGCTGATTGTATTATAGGTAGTAAAGTTACTGGTTATACTGGGCAGAGCAGCGTTACTGGTTTTTCATCATCGCTGCCCAGAGGAAGGTTCAGAATGAAAACTGCAGCGAAATTAAAAACGTTATGTTCCATGTTAGTGGATTTCAGGAGATCTATCATCTTCTCGTGCTTTTATTTCTCTGAAACTTCATTGATCGTGTCTTGGTCACTGAATTCAGGATTTAATAGACATTAATAGATCTACAATTGATGCTATTCTGGAAGCCTCCGGACGGGTTGGCAGAGCTGGGAGTCACAGCGGGATCCAGAAACACCGGGGTGTGTATTCACACATTATCAATCAAAAATGGGGGCGGAGTCTCTACAGCAGTTTATAACAGAAGTTCTATGCATTGATAAGCATCCAAGTGTTCAATTGACATAATGGGTGCGTTTACATGGGAAGTTTAATTCCTCTTTAATTCAGAATTAAAGTTAAAGCCGAATAAAAGTTAGCATATAAACACCTAATTCCATATGAAAATGTCAATTCGGAATTAAACTTAATTCCGAAGTAAGTGGCTGGTTTATTCTGATTTTAATTCCGCATTAAATAATTCCGCGGTCATGTAAACACTCATTCCTTTAAATTAATTCCCGTCTTTCTGCGCATGCTAGTTCTCTTGCCCGTCTGTCGCGATGACGCTTATATTCCACGCTGGGCTTGTTTTCAAAACAAAGTTTCAAGATGGCGGCACGCAGTAAACGGTGTTCAAGAGTAGAGACGATTTATTTAATAAATAGCTTGGAGGAACTGGAAATAATTAAAAGAACAGATGGCAGGAAACATAAAAATTGTGAGCTTTTCAAAGCGGCCAGGTTAAATGAAGGAGGTTTCACAGATAGAGACGCCACCCAGGTCAAAAATAAGTGGAATGTTGTTGCTAATCGAGTTAGCTAAGTTTGTTTTCTTCCAGTAGATGTAAAGACGTCCCCCCCCCCATCCAATCAGAACCCTTCCCAACCCCCAGACCTAAAGCGGAATTGGATAAAGCTGAACAAACGTGTTTTCCATGTAAACCTTAATTCGGAATTACTATTTCCATGTAAACTCGAAGGAAAATAGTTTAATTCGGAATTATTTAATTCCTAATTATTAATTCCAAATTAAAAAACATCATGCAACTGCTGCCACTGTCCTAATGTAATCTAAACATGAAATAAAACATTAATTCCAAAGTTTGATTTCTCCAGAAAGGTGAACTCAATGAGACTTTATGTCAGAATAAAATAAATGTTTGTGCCAATTTGCATTAGTTTATATGCTTTTGAAAATTATACTTACATTGACATACACATTTTTATGTGGAATTTAGAAGTGCTTAGTTGCATAAGTGTGGTAAAAACACATTTTTAGCAGGTATGCTTGAATGATTCTTAAACATTCTTAAATGTAGTTTTGTTAGAATCTAATCAAACTTTCAAAATTGATAAGTTGTATTCTCAATAAGTACAGAATATGTATGCTTTTAGTGAATAGATATTAAACAACAAATCGTATTTTCATTATACTTTTCATGAAACTAACGTTTTCAAGAGTATTTTTAAGAGCACTTAAAGCAAGAATGTGTGAAATAAATTTCCCAGAAACGTAAGAGATCTTCTTTTCAGGCAGTGATTATATAATAACACAAACTGTTTGATCTTCAGTTTGGATATCTTGTCCTCTCTTCGTCATCTCTCCGTCCTATCTCCCTCCTTTCTTACCCAGCTGGCCTTCAGCAGAAGGTGTCTTTTCTTTTAAAGGTTTTATCTTGCCACTGTTCGTCTTAAAGGTTTTTCCCAGTTGGGGAGTTTTTACTTGCCACTGCTTCTCCATTCGTTTCTGCTCAGGGGTCAGAAACCGTCGTCCATTCACGGTTCTGCGGTCCTGTATGGGGGGCCAAATGTAAAAACTTGATTACAGTTTTCAAACTGATATATTTTTAATATTTAGCTCATTTTCTTCACATTTAGCTCATTTTACACACATTTGAGACATAAATTATTTAAAAATTTGGTTATATATGCTAAATCTAAAACTAAATGTTAAATCTATGTTAAATCTAAATGTTAACTCTAAATCTAAATGTTAAATGTTAAATCTAAATAATAAATCTAAATCGAAATGTTAAATCTAAATTTAAATATTAAATCTAAATATTAAATCTAAATCTAAATGTTAAATCTAAATATTAAATCTAAATCTAAATTTTAAATGTCAAATCTAAATATTAAATCTAAATCTAAATGTTAAATGTTAAATCTAAATGCTAAATCTAAATGTTAAATGTTAAATCTAAATATTAAATCTAAATCTAAATGTTAAATGTTAAATCTAAATATTAAATCTAAATCTAAATGTTAAATCTAAATCTAAATGTTAAATGTTAAATCTAAATATTAAATCTAAATCTAAATGTTAAATCTATATCTAAATATTAAATGTTAAATCTAAATATTAAATCTAAATCTAAATGTTAAATCTAAATCTAAATGTTGAATCTTAATAATAAAACTAAATCTAAATGTTAAATGTCAAATCTAAATATTAAATCTAAATCTAAATGCTAAATCTAAATGCTAAATCTAAATGTTAAATCTAAATCTAAATGTTAAATGTCAAATCTAAATATTAAATCTAAATCTAAATGTTAAATCTAAATGCTAAATCTAAATGTTAAATGTTAAATCTAAATATTAAATCTAAATCTAAATGTTAAATCTAAATCTAAATGTTAAATGTTAAATCTAAATATTAAATCTAAATCTAAATGTTAATTTAACATTTCATTTTTGTTCACATATAACCAAATTTTTTAAATAAATTATGTCTCAAATGTGTGTAAAATGAGCTAAATTTGAAGAAAATTAGCTAAATATTAAAAATATATCAGTTTGAAAACTGTACCCCATAGTCCCGCATACTCGCGGATTTTCCTCTCAAAGTTTTTTTTTCATAATGTGTTTGAATTTGTGGTAGCCCCAACAATTTTATGAATTTCTTAGGCCATTTTTAGCAGAAAAAAGCTCACATTTACCCTAACTGGTAAAATAATTTTAAAATAACAAAAAAAATTAGAAAAGAGCGAGATGATACAGTACGTTATACCTTTATTTACCTTAAATCTGTTTAATTGATCATTATTACATTATTACTGTATTAATGAGTGTCTGGGAAGCATATTTTAGCGTATATAATATCATACATAGGCCTTTTAAAACTGCATCAATAATTCATAGGAGGAAGGACCCAACCCCCGTAAATAATAAGTGTATACTGCACTAACATTTCATGAACGGCTAAATATGTAAATTTTGATCTGCTCACAGTTGACGTGCAAATCTGTTCTTATCAAATCTACTCATGTTTTATGAATGAGGCCCAAAGTGTTCAAAGGTCTCAAACGACGCATTATTGGGAAACCGAGATAATCCATAAATACGTTTCCACTCCATCAAAGGTCCAATAACTGTTCAGTCATGTAAAGATGAACCATTAAATGTTTTATGAATTAAATGCTCACGCAGCTTGTTGATAAAGTGATTTTTGTTGAGGTTATGGCTGTAAATCTGTTATCCTACTACAGCAGTATTCTCATATTTCTGCTTTACTTCGCCGTCTCTTCTTATCAGAGGGATGAGCGGTGAAATCATCCCAGCGCGGCGCGTTGGAGGGATTTCAACCAACCATCTGACAAACCAGTGATGACATCTGACTCATGCTATCCTACATGTCTGCTCAGCGTCCTGAGTCCTGCTTACTCTGGCAGGAAGACAAAACCGGCATGAGGATGCTCACGTTTAGAATTAATCAAACTATGTGTGCAATGTAATAAAAAAAAAAGCGTGGCTGTTTAAAGTGGAGGTCGTTGCATGAGATTAGATAGAAGCATGAGCTCTTCATGCACGTTAGCAGACAACCAATCACAGCTTCCTGTCTACACGGTACGCATGATGTCACTGGAAAGGAAGGATAACTCTCTGGACAAATGTGTACGTCTGGGGACCTACACATTTCTTATTATTAGGGGTGTAGCGGTACACAAAACTCTCGGTTCGGTACGTACCTCGGTTTTGAGGTCACGGTTCGGTTCATTTTCGGTACAGTAAGAAAACAAAATGCAAAATATAAATGTGCTAGTTGTTTATTACACACTTTTGTGCTTTTAAAACAGTAAGAACATTAGCCTATACAAAGCTAGAATTTTGCTCAAAAATATAAATACAATATTCTGAAATGTAGATATTTTGAAAAACAAAATAAAAATAACATTGGCTCAGACTTTTTCTTAAAGAAAATATCCATCTGATGTGCAAAATTGAACAGTTGCAACACTGAACAGTTTCAAGTTGTTGCTCAGATTAAATAACATGAATAAGGCTCAGACTGTTTCTTTAAAAACAAATCATTTTATTTTTTCATAAAGTCCCGGTATGATTTTCTGGCTTAAATGTGGACGAGAAGGTAATTGATATCGGGGCTCAAATACTTTTATCATGTGTTTGAAGCCAGCGTTTAGGGTGATTAGGGTCTTAAATCTGCAGCTATAAAACACACTTCGGCTCCCCGGTGAAATATAAACAGGGACAAAGAGAAGTTGATAAAACCAAAGTGGTTTGCCGACATTGTTCATCCGAGATCGGGTTTGTTTCTGGCAACACGTCTAACCTGTTAACTCATTTGAAACGGCACCACCCCAGCGTGAACATCGCTACAAAAAGAGAAAGATGACCGAGTACAAACACAGCTTCCCACCACATTTAACACTATGTCGCGGGAGGCTTATTGCCAATGCTAGCGGCATTAGCATTAGCCACAACGTCCGCTACAACTGCTGTTTGTTGTGCTCCATGCGGTCCTCTACTTAATATGTCCGTGTGGAAACTCGTTCGGTACGCCTCCGTCCCGAACCGACCACGTCATACCGAACGGTTCAATACAAATACACGTACCGTTACCCCCCTACTTATTATGTGTCTTTTTTTCTTCGTCATGGCAACCGAGTCTTGAGCTCCAACTGGTCACCATCATGGAAGACAATATGGAAGCTGTCATTCAATTCAATTCAATTCAATTTTATTTATATAGCGTCTGTTACAATGACAATTGTCTCTAGGCGCTTTACAGAGACCCAGAGCATGACCCCCGAGCAAATATCATCAACTAAGATTATATAATTAAATCCAATCAATGATAATGGCAGGTAAAAAACTCCCACGTAGGGAGAAAAAAAAAACCTTTATACCAAACAGTGGCAAGGAAAAACTCCACTTTAAGAGGAAGAAACCTTGAGCAGGACCTGGCTCATATGGGGGGACCTTCCTGCCGAAGGCCAGCCGGGTAGAGAGAAAGAAAAGAGGGGGGAGACAGGACAGAGAGAGGATGGAGGACAGAGAGAAGATGGAGGACAGAAAGAGGATGTAGGACAGAGAGAGGAGAGCACAGAAAAAGTAAAAAATAATAATAAAGAAGTAGTGGAATTGTTGTAGGGTGAATGCAAGCGGGCTATGGAGGGCCCTTGGGCGTGTGGTCAGCGTAATGAGCCATGATAGGCTCTTGAGTATCAGTAATGTGCGGGTGGGGTGTAGGTGAGGTGTGTGAGAGAAGGGGGAGGAGGGGGAAGGAGGAGGGGGTTTGGGTTTAAGAAAAGAGAAGGGTAGGATTTCAAGCAAAAGGATGCAATATATAAACATAAACAGATGGAGGCAGCAGCACTGGGATGAGATGGCCAGAGGACCAGGTCGCCGATCACCACGCCAGTCGGCACCCAAACACAAGTGGAGGAGAACCCCGGGATGGACAGAGGATGGAACTGCAAGTCAGCATGAAACCCAGGAAACTCTGGCCTGCAAATACACAAAGAGAAAAGGGGGCAGAAACAGCACAACATCATTCATCATTCATGGGAAGAGTTAAAAAAAAGGATTGTTGGGGCTTCAATGATACGTTAAAGATGATCTTTGATCTCAATGGACTGACCTGGTTAAATAAAGGCGAATAATAATAATAATAATGTAGCCTTAAATATTGTCGACTATGATGCACGATGGATAATATAAACATTAAATGTCATATGTTAAATCCTGGGATCAGACTAAATTATTAACACTTTTGAGTCCACATGGTTGTGTGAAAATCTAAAGTGAACCTGGCTAATTAATTAGGCGACGTCGTGTACATTAACTATAATGTAATTTGATTGACAGGAGTAATTAAAGGATTAATTTGGTCTAATAAATAAATTGATCTGGTTAATAAGTGTGCGGTAGTGAGCTGCTTGCATCGTTGAAGCGCGTTGAGAGTTCCCGGGACTAGAGAGGAGCTGTTTAATTGTCAGTTAATTATTAATTATTAACCGACCTGGGGCCTCGTTTAGAAACGATGCATTCAGGGCCTGTAAGTTGTGCTTGTTGGTTTCCACGCGAAGATTAAGATCTTGAAGAGAAAAAAAAAACAAACTTGACAGGCCTAAATGTCATGTATCCCACATTGAAATTAAAATAAATATTAAGAAATTATTTGTTTAAGGTTAAATTAGCTTGCATGAGAACTATGAAGTTCTCGTACACAACAGAATAAGAGAATTCATGTGTTGAATGTTTGATGTTCACATATACGTAGTTTCATAAGCCAAACTTTTTTTTTTCTTTTTCTTTATAATCAGCAGGATGTTGAAAGAAGATGAATCATTCCAACAGTTAGTTTATGCGATTACATGTAACTCATACAAATGAAATAAATATAACACTAACTTTCTGGGTCCGTGTTTGAAGTGCAGTGAGTCTAAAAGAACATTTGTGCACCGCGTCACGGATTGTGGTAAAAAAACACCAAAATTATACTTTCCTTTCTGTATCCAACAGACGTTAATCTGAAACCTCAATTTATTGATTCTGCTGAACTTCAGGTCTTAAATGAAAGAAAACTGATAAACCTACCGGAGGAATTGGAGTGTTGGGAGTTTGTTTGATGGGTTGATTCAACAAAATGGGGAAATGTACAAGTTAACAGACTACATGTAAATTAGAAAAATCAATAAGGACATTAAAAAAACAAAACAAAAGGCAACATTCACTTACGGTTATAGATGTGATTTGAACCCAGAACTCTGAATGTTATTGTGGGTTGTTATAATAAAACTAAAATAATTGAACCGAAGGCAACTGGACTTCTTTTTCTGGTTCGTGAAGACATTTCTTCATCTGAAAGTCATTTAACCGCCTATTATTTTGAAATCCCTAATTTGTAAATTGTAAATTTGTAATTTTTTGTACATTGGGCTTGCACATGTGGGCCAGAGTTATTTTGTCTAATTTGTTATTCTTATATCTTTAATTCTTGGTAAGGTGTAGTATTTAAAGTGTTAATTTACTTATTTTATATGTAAATATTGTTGTTTTTATAGGATGGAGCACTGTTACGAAAGAATTTCCCGCAAGGGATTAATAAAGTATTTTCAATTCAATTCAATTCAATTCAATTCAATTCATGTCAGTGATCATTCATACTACTCACATGTAAGTCAGTTTATATAATGTAAAAACATTTTATTTGACACCATCCATCTCTTTTATGAGGATAATAGGAGACGAGACGAGACATTTATTGAGATCGCCAGAGGTTTCAACCACTTTAGTCTCACATTTCTACTTTCTACATATTCATTCTCATTTTACGAAAGAGCAATATAATGTTTATTTGGGGATTAATAAAGTATTAGCTTCAGTTCAGTTAAGTTCAACACAGGACAAAGTCTTAAATGCAAATTTGTACAATAAATGAAAAGTATTAACACATTGTGAAATTACATTTATGGAGAGTTGATAAACAAATATATTCCAGTATATTTCAGAATATTATTTAATATATTTACGTTTCATTTTGATTAAAATTCTCAAGCTAAAAATAATATGATCTCAATTCACATGTGAGCTGCTGTTTTATCGGCTGTAGGTGGGTTTTGTCTCAATTACTGAGACAAAATATTTGGAGAATTAACCAGAAAACATTAATAATAATAACCTCCAGAGGGTTTAATCCCATCTATACTTTACAATAAAAAACTGACATGTGAGGTTCTTTCTATTGTTGCATAGATAGAAATGACACTAGTTAAAGCTGCCCAGTGGGAGGCGGTCTTACATGGATATAATTAGTCTAACGAGGAAAGATCTTAAAGAGAGAAGAGGAATATAATCCTCCCCTTTGTGAATTTAAGGTTAGATTCAGTCTAATCTGGGTCCACTCACCTTTTACATGTGTGTATGATTTTTTTTTTTTTAGCATATTAATGAAAATAAACATAATTATTGAATTTTAATATATTATTATTGACATTTTTATTCAAAACTATTGGTATTATTAATTCAGTTAAAACATATTTTTGAATCAAATTGAACTCCATCTTTTAGATTAGATTAGTTAGTTAGTTTTAGGGCAGATTCCACTGACCCATAAGGACTGAACCACAAACCCACGTTAGCCAATAATAAATAAATAATTAAGCAGTGATTTCACTGATTACTGAATGATTATTTTTATTCTTTTTTTTGCCTTTAATACAGTGGAGGAAAAAAGTATTTGATCCCCCGCTGATTTTGGCAGTTATCATACTAAGAAATAAATGAACAGTCTCAGATTTTTATGGCAGCTTTATTTTAACAGTTATAGAAAGAATATTGAAAAAAAATTGAGAGAAAATTACACAAAATGAAAAATAAAAAATTTATTTGCAAGTCATTGAGGGAAATAAGTATTTGATCCCCGACCAACCTTGACCAGTGTTGGTTCCCACAGACCACTGGTTTACTCCTAATGTCACTGAAGTAATTACCTGCATGAGAGACACCTGTTCCAGATAGTCACCTGTATAAAAAAGCCACCTGCCCACAGACTCAGTAATACTCCACCATCTCCACCATGGACAAGACTAAAGAGCTGTCAAAAGATGTCAGGGACAAAGTTGTTGAACTCCACAAGGCTGGAATGGGCTACAAAACCATCAAGAAGCTGAATGAGAAGGTGACAACTGATGGTGCAATTATTCAGAAGTAGAAGAAGAACAACATGACTGTTAATCAACCTGGGCTGGGGGCTCCATGGAAGATATCACCTGGTGGGGTCTCAATGATCATGAGAAAGGTTAGAGATCAGCCAGAACTACACGGGAGGAGCTGGTTAATGATCTCAAGGCAGCTGGGACCACAGTCACCAAGAAAACTATTGGTGATACACTGAGACGCAACGGTTTAAAATCCTGCAGTGGCCCAAGGTCCCTCTGCTCCAGAAGGCTCAGGTCCAGGCCCGACTCAGGTTTGATAACGAACATATTAATGACTCAGACAGAGACTGAGAGAAGGTGCTGTGGTCAGGTGAGACCAAAACTGAGCCTCAACTCAACTGGACATGTTTGGAGGAAGAGAAATGCTGAATATGACCCCAAAAAACACCATCCCTACTGTCAAGCATGGCGGTGGAAGCCTCATGCTTTGGGGGTGTTGCTCTTCTAAGGGGACAGGTCGACTTCACCGCATCGATGGGAAGATGAACGGGGCCATGTACCGCAGAATCTTGGGTGACAACCTCCTTGCCTCCACAAGGACATTGTAAATGGGTCGTGGACGGGTCGTCGTCATGACAACGACCCAAAACATCCAGCCAAGGAAACAAAGGAGTGGCTCCATCAGAAGCACATCAAGGTCATGGAATGGCCTAGCCAGTCTCCTGACCTTAATCCTGTTAAACATCTATGGAGAGAGCTGAAGCTGAGAGTTTCCAAGCCTCAAAACCTTCAGGATCTGGAGATGATCTGCAGAGAGGAGTGGACGAAAATTACTCCTGATGTGTTTAAACCTAGTAAACAACTACGAGAAACGTCTGACAGCTGAGCTGCCAACAAGGGTTTAACCACCAAGTATTAGCGATGCGCGCGATTAGTCGTCTAAACGATTAACCGTCCGCCCACTTTCTAGTCGGCATCAGAAATATTAGTCGTTTTAAACCAATTTGTGTTTTATTCACGTACAAGGCTGCTTAACTGTCATACAGCCTCCCGCCACTAGTCGGAGCTACAGAGCCGTCAGACAGCAGTTTTCCTCTCCACGGAAATGCTCGAGTAGACTGGAGTTTTAAAACGGCACGGTGGGATGATGGCCTCTCGCTAAACCAGCGCGGTTTGGCGGTACTTTAATCTAGAAAATGAAAACAAGGTAGTATGTAGACTGTGTCAGAAACAACTAGCATACAATCACTCGACTGGAGCAATGAGCAACCACATTCAACTGTTTGGATGTTAATCTGCACGAGACGACGGCTGCTGATGCTAGCGGTGCTGATGCTAGCGCTGCTGATGCTAGCGGTGCTAGCCACACTCAGGCCGATTTGACATTGTTTACCCGGAGACGTGTTCTCCGGGTAAACAATGGATAATGCAGGTAACTTTTAGACTAGTCGATTAGTCTTAATTAAAATTTTCGTTTAGTCGCCAGGAACATCCCTACCAAGTAATAGATCATGTTTTGCTAGGGGGATCAAATACTTATTTCCCTCGATAACTTGCAAATTAATTTTTTTTTTTTCATTTCAGGTAATTTTCTCAAATTTCTTTTCAATATTCTTTCTATAACTGTTAAAATAAAGCTGCCATAGAAGTCTGAGACTGTTCATTTATTTCTTAGTATGACAACTGCCAAAATGAGCAGGAGATCAAATACTTATTTCCTCCAACTGTACATAGAAGAATAAAGTGAATATATAGTGAAATATATATATATATATATATATATATATATATATATATATATATATATATATATAATGTATATATCATAATGTATATACAGTCATGAAAAAAAAATTAGACCACCCTTGTTTTCTTCAGTTTCTTGTTCATTTTAATGCCTGGTACAACTAAAGGTACATTTGTTTGGACAAACATAACATAACCACAAAGATTGCTCAAAAGAGTTTTATTTAAGAGCTGATATCTTACCATTTTCCATGGTTTTCTTGATTATAACCTAAATCACTTAAGTTTTTACATCAATAGCTATGGCGTTGTACTGCCAAAAAACTGCTTTTATGCTTCAGTGTTTTTTTTTCTGTCTGTTTTAGTCACATGATGATGTTTAGTGGTACCAGGTATTAAAATTAACAAGAAAGTGAAGAAAAAATGGTGGTCTAATAATTTTTTCCATGACTGTATATATATATATATATATATATATATATATATATATATATATACTATATATATATATATATATATATATATATATATATATATATATATATATATATAGTGAAACACACGGTGCTATAGGCACACATTAAATAAGAGTAATCTAGCAGTACAGTGAGAAACCCACGTAATGTTTTGTCATTTAGATAAAAATGCTGTAATTTGTCAAATATCACAGAATCTTTATCAGTGCCAGGTTGTATGTACAGGACTGATCGAAATGAAGATATTGTTGAGCATTCGCATAGCTATAAAAACACCAACAAGAAGTTGTTTAAAAATGAAGGACATTTTTAATATGAGCAAATTCAACTATAATCCAGAGTAGATCACTGTCTGGACAACTAACCTCGTCAGTTTTTAGTCTGAATTTATCACAGCATAGAAGCAAGTATTAAACGTTAAATGTAAAAGACAGCGGTTTGGACCCATGGATGCTGCTTTCACGTCTGTAAATTTCATATCAAGCGCATCTTAATCTGCTTCAGCAGAGAAGCTGTGCCTGACATCATCAGAGATCAACCCAGCTGTGTGATTCATCCATGTCGCTATTCAGGCTCTTCTGTCGACGGGCTGTTGAGCAAGTAAGAGGAACTTCATCTCGATAAATAGCCTTTGTGTTCCCGTGAGCTTGATAAATGAGAGCAGAAAGGAAAATTGCAATATCCATCAGATGAGTCACAGTGACTCTTTAATGTTGAAACACTGATTGGATTTGAATGTTGCGTAAGTGTGTGTGTCTGTCTGCGGCGTTTGCAAAGGGATGTTATTGCAAATTAAATACAGAGGAGTTATTTGGAGCATAGTCTGAACAGCCCGAACGAAGAGAAGACTGGGAAGAGGAGGGTCTGACACAGTATGACAGAATTACATTTAAAGAAATGGAGCCACGATCTAATTAGGTCAGAGAAAGTATGTTTAACGATCGTCGGACGAGCGCAGCGATGTCGTAATTGCAGATGCGTGGGAATAAAGAAATTAGATCGGCAGGAGCAAGAATGAAACTAAACCTTCCTTTCTATGGAGCCCCGTTTGGGTCATAATTCGATGAATAAATCAGTCTATTATTATGAAATACAGGCGTTTATTATTATGAAATACGTATTTAATATTATGAAATGTTTGCCATTATTATGAAATACATGTTTATTATTATGAAATATTTCCCATTATTATTAAATATATGTATATTATTATGAAATATTTCCCATTATTGTGAAAAAAATGTAATCATTATGAAATATATTTTTATTATTATTTAATCTTAGTTTAATGCATAATAGTTTATTTCAGATTGGCTTTTTTTTATTATCTAAGAATTAGTTTTTACATAATTGCTTCCTTTTTCATAAGAATGAGCTTTTACATAATAATGACATTTTGCCAGTGGGCGGGGCCAGTGGTTGACCTGCACGCTCATTGGCTGATCCTTCTCCATTCTACGCTCTGACATCGGCTAGTTTTTGGCCGTGAGGTCCCGTTAGCAGCGGGCCGTGGCGTCATCAAGGTGCGCTCCTAGTCCGATTGTAGCTATGCTAGCTTGGACTGAGCTACGGGAAACCTTGACGTTTCTTAGTCGATGTCAACTTTTAACCGTAAACTGAGGTGCATTCTGCCACCTACTGGCCTGGAGTATAACTGCACCTCTCGCCCACTATCGATATTCACTGTTCTGTTGCTTATGCCTGAATGAAAGAGCAGCCAATCACATAAATAGCTCCGCCCTCTCTGCTGTGATTGACACACAAATCATTCTTATGGAAAACAAAGCTATTATTATGTAAAAGCTCGTTCTTATGAAAACCGAAACTATTATAATAATGGGAAATATTTCATAATAATAAACGCCTGTATTTCATAATAATAGACTCATTTATTCATTGAATTATGACCCAAACGGGGCTCCATACCTTACGACAGGGGTCTTCAACCTTTTTTAGCCCAGGGACCCCTTGGATGAGAGAAAATCAGAGCAGGGACCCCTCCTTGTAATTATTATTCCCCCCCCCTCTTTTTTTTTTTTTTATTTAATGTGTCACATTTTAAGCCTGGCTTATAATAACTTTTAGATGTATTTTATTCTGCTTATTTCACCTTATTAACCAATTCCTGACTGGGTTATTAGCCTACATGTGTTAATGGTTGATAAAACCTTCATGCATATTATTATTATTATTATTATTATTATTATTATTATTATTAGTTGGTATGAGACAATATTTTCTATTATTGTTATTTTCCAACAATGAAATGTTTAACTTCAGACAGTTATATATTTAGAACTGCCTGTATGTGTATGTGTATGCATGTATGTATATATATATATATATATATATATATATATATATATATATATATATATATATATACACACATAAACATATATATTTTTTTAACTCAAATTATTTTGGTCAAAATTGTCTTTATTTCTTTTTAAGTTGGAGGACCCCCTGCAGTACCTCCGTGGCCCCTCTAAGGGTCGCGGACCCCCGGTTGAAGACCACTGCCTTACGACATTTAATCTTCAGTCAAAACAGGGATAAGATCCACACCTTAAATTCCCATGACTGTGATAAACCAGCAACCAGTCCAGCATGGAGCCCTCAACTGGTTTTCAACAGACTTTTCTCCATTTTTAATTGTCTGCTTGTTCTTTTTCAGCTCCAGGAGGGATCGCAGGTGTTCTGCTTACCTTGAAAAAGAGAGACCAACCAGGTAGACAAGCAGATGGAGAGAGCATGAAAGAAATGAAACACATTGTAAGTGAATTTACTCATAGTTTTATCACACATGGAGATGAATTTAGAGTTCCAGTCGGCTGATGTGTTTGTGAGACTCATGAAAGGACGTTAAAAAAAACAACCCTACAACTGAACTTTATATTCCCTCAAAGCAAAAGCCATTAAAAAGCTTAGAGAACAAGTGATAGACTTTCACCCCACGCAGGGCGGGAACCGACTGGAGAGACGTACAGTGACTCTAACGTTTCCTCCTTTGTCTTTGTTTGAGGCGTAACGGCTGACAGACGGGACGCAAAATTATAAATCTGCTCAGAGGGAAAATGCTACACATGGATTTTCATAATGATCTATTTTTCATACGTGCACATACACACTCTGTAGGGGGGGGGGGGGGACTCTTTACTTTACCAGGACCCCATTTCAGAGCTTCAGAGCAGCGGTTAGACAAATGAAAGCCCTTTTTTGCAGTATAATTTGGATTTGTTATCACATTCTATTACATGAATGCCTGCGAGCCTGTGATGCATGCTGGGGGGGGGGGGGGGGGGGGGGGGGGGGGGGGAGAGAGAGTAAAAAGGGTAGAGTAAGAGTAAGACTGAACAGAAGGGGGGGAAATGGCAAAGTGTACCAACGAGAATGAGCTTCATGTCCTTAAGGCAAGGCTATTTAATATTTAAGTCAGTTTATAACCTTTCACAGCGCGGGTCTTCAGAGGGAAATTAATCTTGCATGAAAGGTGATTTCTGTGACGAATTATGAGGCTGCAGAGCGACTGTAGCTAACACACAGTTCATCTGTTTTCTGTTTAAAGCGTGAGGAGCTGCCTCTGTATTTGAATGCTAAGTAAAGAATTAAAGCATATTTACACTTCACTCGACCATCCTGACTGTTGGCGTATCACAAATATTTTAAACCACCAGAACTTTGAAAATATCCACTGAGAGTATTTCTGGAACAAGATAGGAATCTATAAAATTATGGATTACCAACCAGACAGTTTATGCCAATATAAAGCTACACTTGGTTAAGTCCCGGTGGGAACCCAGAAAAATCTAATTGCTTATTTAAGAAATAATGGTTGGTTACCTTCAATGTGCAGGTGTGGACTCCACAAACACCTGTAGGCTCAGTGTTTGGTTTGGTCATTTGTCAGAACTCTGTGAGATACCGCTCCTCTGCTTATATAGGTTCCAGTTTTCATGAGAAAAGTTTATTTTTATTTTTTCCTCAGGACACATAGACTCAGAGACCACCTTCCTCTAGCATCAGCCACCTGAAAAGACCATCTCCCTCTGTCAGGTAAGCCACCGTCTTAAAAAGCTCAAAACCAAATTGATCTAATTGGGCGGCTGCTAGTGATGGGTGATGGTTCTTGTCTGCATGGGGACGTGGTTCTTGTCTGCATGGGGACATGGTTCTTGTCTGCATGGGGACATGGTTCTTGTTTCATGAGGACATGGTTCTTGTCTGCATGGGGACATGGTTCTTGTCTGCATGGGGACATGGTTCTTGTCTGCATGGGGACATGGTTCTTGTTTCATGAGGACATGGTTCTTGTCTGCATGGGGACATGGTTCTTGTCTGCATGGGGACATGGTTCTTGTCTGCATATTCAAAGGCCAGTGTTTAGCTTAGCTTAGCTGGAGAGAGACCATAGGACTGTTCAGCAAGTTCTTTCAGGTGTTTGGAAAGTTCCTCCTCCATCTCATCTGTGAAAATTCTCTTTGCCTGGGCTACCGAACCCCAGGCCACAGTGAGAAGGTCCCCCCACCGCTGTTTTTTACTTATAAATTATAGGAGGCTTGACTTGTCAATATTTGGCTCCTTTGAAACACATCTTTAGGGCCTCTTTGTCTCCATGCCCTCAGTGGTCCCAGGTTGTCTTCCTGTTGGATTTCCTTGGCTTGATGGATTTTTCATTCTGTTAAAGACACAAAAAAAACAAAGCTTACTTTTTGTCTTACTTTGCCTCCAGGGGAAAACTGAAGCAGTGTCTTAGTTTTCCCCATGTCATTTGTCTCACTTTAACTCTCCACTATGTTTTTTTTAAAACAACTTCTCTGCAGAATTCAGGCTAATCTTTGGCTAGCAGCACCACATCATTTTAAAAGTTGATAGTTCAACAATATAAATATGAGTTTGTCCACTTGAATCAATTACTTCTAGCACCAGAGTTGATTATTGTGAAAACCAAAAAATTTACTTTTTTACATCCCAAAAATATATTTTTGTACTAAACACATGCTTACCACAGCACAGCGGAGTCAGGCTCTTCGTGGCCACGGTGAAAAGGACGAACCTTGATAATCAGCTGCTCAAATGACCACAGGTGTGTCTCAGAAAACCCTATTCTGCCCTAAAGATGATCAGTACATTGATTGGTCAGTTTTTCTCTGATTACACCTCTAGACCGGACCAAAACATTTCGTTTTTTTTTGCAAACATTCTATTTCAGTTGGTTCAATGGGAATGTGAAAAGGTTTTCAGGCAATATTGTAAAAAAGATCTCCCACTGTACCTTTAACACATCCAAGAATTTGTAACAACTTTCTCATCAAGCCTGACACCGTCACATGGATGCAGAAGGAAAAAGAGCAGATACGTCTATTTGCATGTATTTTTCTTAACTCCGTCTAAATAACTTGAACAATGTTGAATTGGGGAAATACAGAAATAAGGAAACTTCTCAGTCTTTGAATAGAAGATGAAATCATGGACAACTGAAGAAAACAGTTGCAGCTACACTGAAGCTGCGTTCATTCAGGTCAGACGGCAAGCAAATTAAAAGAGTTAATGGAGAAGTTGAACCAAATAAATGACAACTTTTTTTTGTTGATGTTTTTTTCCTTTTATATGTATATATATATATATATATATATATATATATATATATATATATATATATATTATATATTATATTTATTTGTCTTTTGAATATATATGAACTATACAGTCCTTTTCATAACAATATGAATAATTATACAATGATATATCAAACAGATTTATCATAAAAAGAAAAAATAAAAAACTTTACTGAATTCAGACATTAATAGCCTGATGTTTTTTATGTTTTATAATGTTGAGATTTTTATTTTTTTTATGTTCACGCAGACATTGAGTTGCACTTTCATTTCTAGAATGCTGGTTTTTAGGCTTTGCCAAATTATTTTAGGCCTTACTTAGTGCAATACACAGGAATAAATGAAGTACAAATATTACACAATGTCAGTATGTAAGTCCCTTAAGAGGAAAAACAGAACATCCACAAGTGTTTGAAACAAAAACTAATCAACCATTAAGTGAAAATTCTAAAAGAAAATCACGTATCAAAACCACGTATTATTCAAATTATTTAGTAACCATGGTAACACTTGCCAATTGCATCTTGATCAACTGGATGAAAAACCAGGTATTTAATATAACTAAGTGGCTATACCTTTCAAAAAAAAAATGTGTAAAAGGTAAATATTCAGACCAAACCTTTATATGGTTATTTTAGATTTGTTGTTCGGCAGTAATTATATAATTTTCATTCATCAGTTGATAAAGTATTACTGAATTAAACTGAGATGAAGTTGATTGAGAATGATATACCCGTTTGAGAAAAACAGCTTGTATAAGTGTCCGAGGTCACGGGTCAATACAGAGGATAAGTATATTTTTTTGAGAATTTACAGATTAGTCAATGTGAGACTGAGGAAAAGAAAAATATCTCCTACAATGCCAGTAAATATTGCATATTTCATCTGCCTTCACAGGCAACACAATCTATGGCATATTATGTTACGACTTCTGTTTCTTGTTCTTAATCAATTGTGATGATCAATTGCATTGCAACCCATTTTTTTAATTGAACATTATGTTTCAAAGGGAGCTGTATATCAGCATAATCAATGTGGAAGAGAAGCAGAAAGTGAACAGACTGACGGCCACCAATCCTTTAATCAAGGAGCTACTTGTAACACATCACAGCACAATTAAATGATACGGGTCGTCCATCGACAAGCTCGGGACATTTTAGATTCGCTACTTAATGCAACCAGGCAAATCCAAGCGCCATATTGATCCATCCCTTAATGTTCTCAAGCTCAGTTTCAACCCTCGACCTCCATTTCATTTTCCAGTCATTACTGTCGAGCTGGCGGGATTTAGTGCAGCTGCAGTCGATATGATGTTACATCCAGAGATAGCAAAAAGGGAAGGAAAAACTCAGATCAACAGTAAATTACCTCCTTCATCCCTGTCCTCCCAGGTCAGAATCAATGTGTATTGCTAATACCTAAAAGCTAAATATATTTGTCCTTTTCTGGAGCGTTTTATCCCGTCAGATCGAGCTTCAAAAGAAGCCACGGATGCTCTGGGAGAGGGTCTGAGATGGAGGATGAGGGGTAAAAGAGACAAGAAAGGATATCTATTGATTCACACTCTTATTCAGAACATTCAAATAGTGAATTTTTGGCCTTGCACTAAACGAAATAATTGGGGATCAATATGGTGTAAAGGAAGGAGCTGATTCAAAAAGAGAAGTGCTGGTGGTCAGAAAATTAAAAAAAGAAGAGCTGCAAATGAGAGCACTGAGCTCATAGAGTTGTTTTTTTTTTTTGGCACTAGTTACCTTTATTGATAATGGAGATGGACAGGAAGAGAGAGAATGGGGTGAACATGCAGCAAAGGGTCGCACGGGCCGGTAGTCGAATACACGACCGCTGCTTTGAGGGTATGTTTTCCGGAAGGACACAGCAACCCTCAGTCTCAAAAATGTTCGCTCCCGCTAAGCGCTAGCGCTGTCCCGATTCTTAGAAAGTCAAATTTAGGGACGAGTTTGAGGGCTGTATCGCCCTAAAAATTGAGATTTTCCGACACCACCCTTGGTAGTAAGGGTTACCCAGAAGGCACTGGGTAATTTAGCCAAGACATCTTCGAAAATGATGGTGACAAAAAAAGCTAGCTACAAACGTAAGTATCTTCGTAGTTCTTAAAGATATAAATGTTACGAAACCATTTTATTGTGTTTGTTTGAGACTTTTTTCATGGATTAACATTGTTGTTGCGTAACATTTATTTTTTTACTTTACGATGTTTGCTGCCGGACCGGCGGTCCCGTCGGCGGTCCCGGTCCTGTTGGCAGTTCCAGCTGGCTTCACGTTACTTGTATACCTTGTTGTGTAGCGACGGAGGACTGAATAATGTATCCTCTTTTGTGTTATTTGCTAATATTATTTGGAGAATATACGGCGCTCTTTTCAATGTTATCCCTGAGTCATTTCAGGAAATACAGAGACAACAGCTCTGATACATTTCAGTCTGAAGACGTAACTGCACTCGAGGGGCGTCCCATTTCTAAGTCACAAGACAGACCTGACACTTACTTTTGAGGGTTTAGATTGAGGGTTAAGAGAGGAATTGGAATTCCCCCCAAGACTTCTGTCGCCAGGTGAGGATTGGACACTTGCCGTGGACCTCGGGAAGCAGCTCCATTTCCAGAAGGAGACAGCATAAACCTCCTGGCGGCCAGACATTGTGATGTGGTCCGCTACCTGTAAAACCGTCCTAATGGTGGAACTGACAGCACCGTGGGAAGGCGGTCTGGAGGAAGCGCGTGAGCCGAAATATTTGGAGCTGGCAGCAGAATGCAGGGATGCAGGGTGGAGGGCAGTCATTTACCCCGCAGAGGTAGGCTGCCGGGGTTTCATCGGCTCTTCAACTACTCGTCTACTCCGGGTCGTGGGTTCAACAGGAGCAAGGCTCAAAGAGCTGGCAGAGGAGGCAGAAGGAGGACGTTTCTGGCTGGAAAGGAGAGCAAAGAACTGGGGTCCATCTTAGGACATCAGCAGGGAACATTACATTAACTAAGCTAAACAGCTCTGACACAAAACCTCTCACGTGGATCGCTCCAGAACCAATCGGTGGTGTTGTGGAGTCCGGGGAGGATGATTTTGGTACAACAGAACCGCTGTTGGGTTACGCCCCGCTGGTCCAGGACCGGCTCTCCTCCTCTCTCTCTCTCTCTTCCAGTGACGTGCGGTCAGGTGAGGCAGGCACCTGCCATCATGGAAAGAAAGAAATGAAAAAAAAAAAAATATATATATATATATTTTATATCTTTCAATTGATTTGTACTATAAAGTAATTTTCCATTTAACTTCACCATTTTTAGATTATTTTTTATTCAAAATGGCTGAATTTTCACATTTACCATTCAAATACTGAGAAGATGCGGGCGGTGAGGCAGCACCCCGCTGAGCCTCACCATGGATTGCGCAATGACTCGGCTAACTGTGCTGCCATGCTATGTAGTGAGACCAGATCGCCGTCTCTTTGTATGTCACTATTAAAATGTTCAAACACGTTTGCTATATAAAATAAGTTTCCATAGTTTAGCTGATTTATATAATGAACAGCAACTATATGTGTGTAATGTGTTTCTTGTGCCGGCGCGATCATAAAACGGCTGAGAAGAGGCACGGGGTGAGGCACGCACTTCTCCTGCCTCACGTTAGGGGGCGCTAGTGAGCACAGGGATTCTTCTGGCGACACATTGGGTGCGTTTACATGGGAAGTTTAATTCCTCTTTAATTCAGAATTAAAGTTAAAGCCGAATAAAAGTTACCATGTAAACACTTAATTCCATATGAAAATGTCAATTCCGAATTAACTTAATTCCGAAGTAAGTGGCTGGTTTATTCCCATTTTAATTCCGCATTAAGTAATTCCGCGGTCATGTTTACACTCATTCCTCTTTAAATTAATTCCCGTCTTTCTGCGCATGCTAGTTCTCTTGCCCGTCTGTCGCGATGACGCTTATATTCCGGCAGCACGCAGTAAACGGTGTTCAAGAGCAGAGACGATTTATTTAATAAATAGCTTGGAGGAACTGGAAATAATTAAAAGAACAGATGGCAGGAAACATAAAAATTGTGAGCTTTTTAAAGCGGCCAGGTTAAATGAAGGAGGTTTCACAGATAGAGACGCCACCCAGGTCAAAAATAAGTGGAATGTTGTTGCTAACCGAGTTAGCTAAGTTTATTTTCTTCCGGTAGATGTAAAGACGTCCGCCCCCCCCATCCAATCAGAACCCTTCCCAACCCCCAGACCTAAAGCGGAGTTGGATAAAGCCGAACTAACGTGTTTTCCATTTAAACCTTAATTCGGAATTATTATTTCCATGTGAACTCGAGGGAAAATTGTTTAATTCGAAATTATTTAATTCCTAATTTTAATTCCGAATTAAAAAACATCATGTAACCGCAGCCATTGGCTGCAGAATAAGTGACAGCAAGCGCTGTCACTTATTCTGCAGAAGGAGCGGCGCATGGACTTCATTTATAAGTAAAGGTAAGACCATAATAACTTTTTTTTTTTTAATTAAATGTGCTTTTTTGTGCGCTACAGTTTGTATGTGTAAAGCATTTATATGTGAATGATGATAGGAGGTTTTAAATATAAACAGTTAACTGTTCTGGAGGGTTCATATGTTTGTAAATCTGCAGCCATGAATCTCAGCGCACGTCACTGGTTCTCTTCGTGGTTAACGTAGGGATGCGGCGTTACGTTAACGGCAGCCAGGTTGTCTTCCGTCCCGGTTCGTCTGAGGCCGTTCACGTGTCCGAGGCGCGCGGGTGATTCCTACGCGTCGTTTCTTCCGTACGTCGCGGCTCACTCCGTGTGGCGCGTCACGATTGGACAAGTCGTGTGATTGTCGTCGGACAACCAGGATCTCCTGCAGACAGGTCGCCATGGAGACACAGGCCTTCGGCTGTTTACCTTTCTGGAGCAGACCAGAGATGAGCACCTTTCCTGGGTGTAGCGGAGGTCAGAGAGAGAGAGTTGGTATTTAAACGGGCCGGACAGGTCCGCCTTCGCCAGGAACCCCTGCTGGGAAGTGGGGCTCCTCAGCCAGTTAGAGACGGACATCACTATCACCTTGTCGTAAAACCATAAACATTGAAAAGCATGTTGGGAGTTGTAAAGTTTTTCTCTCCGTGTTCTTTTATCTGGTGCCTAAATGACAAGTCTAGAAGCAGAGATCAATCAGAAATTTATTACAATCAGGAATACAAAGAATTATTATGCCATGCAGAATATTTTAATCGGCCGATGGTACATCCTCCGAACATCTCAAAAAGATGCCAGAGAATCCACCCCGATCTAACGTTTCTCTTCCTTTTTAAAGCCTGCATGAGGCGGACTCATTCCTCCTCTGACGTGATGTCTTCAAAAGTCCAAACGGTTCAGACAGATATGGTTATGTTTGCTGCAGGAATGGGGGTGTAACTAATTTTATCACCATTGCCATGCATACTTCATAAAGCATAAAGGTCATAAAGCAGCCACACTGAGGCCTTTAGTTTTAACAGTTTAAAGTTCTAACTGAAAATAATTCTAAATCCTAACAGAGTTGCAGTCATTCCAGTGGTCAACCATGCGGTTTTCTAACACATGGCCTGTGGCCCAACAATATTAAAATTCAAAATTCAAACTCTAAATTTAATCTCTTTAATCATTTTAACCAATCAATCAACCGATTCCAACCTGAGCTGCAAACCCGTTCACGTAGTTGGGGACGAGGATCAAATTTAATAGACTAGACTGCGCTCCATTATTCCCTGTTTAGCTCGCGGTTGTGGGCAGTGCCCTTTGGGGCGGGAACCGCCTGCTCTACTGCTGTGATGTAGATAAGCTTTTTATATACATCTTATACATGCATGCAAATCTCTCCTCTCTGAAAATGCTGGATTCGGTATATCATGCAGCATTAAGATTTGTAACAGATTTAGGTTTTCGTACTCATCGCTGTCGTCTTTATGAGAGTGTTGGCTGGCCTTCTTTGTACAATCGTAGATGGGAACACTGGTATTGTTTCCTTTATAAGGCCATCCTGTGTGACTTGCCTCCTTATTTGTGTTCTCTCTTGGTTCCTAAAGTCAACACCAGAAGCTCTAGTCTCAGGCACGGGGGATTGATAATGTAAACTATTCCTCGTACACGGACTGTCTTTGGGGAAAGTGCCTTCAAAGCATTCGCACCCACGTCCTGGTATAAATTACAGAGTCATGTTAAATTGGATTACCTCCCAAGTATGGAAGATTTTAAAGCCAGGATCAGGGACTATTTGACTAATGAATGCTCATGTTCTCACCGAACGCAGCTAGTGATTATAATGTATTGATATGATTTGCTGTATTGTTTTAGCTGTTTTTATGTTTGTTGTTGATGTTGTCTAAATGTGGATGTACTGTGCTGCTTTCTTGGCCAGGACCCCCTTGCAAAAGAGATTCTGAATCTCAATGGGATTATTCCTGGTTAAATAAAGGTTAAATAAAAAATAAAATAAAAAATTATATATGCAAAAACAAAAGGAACCAAACAAAACCAAACCATAACCCTGTCCAACAGGGAGTCGTCCCAGAGGTGGACCCAAGAGACAGACTGGACAGAACATGTCCCTCGGCTGACCTGTAAGCACCTCGGTACCGTCCCAAAGAAGGAAAGTCAGGTTTAAGCAGTCGTCCGTGACCCAAACCCAGACGAGCAGAAGTTTATGAATAAATGTGCTCCAGTGTAAAACACGATTAAACCATCTTTGAAGTCTGAAACTGTCAGCAGGGAAACATTTTCAGTCCATCATTTGGTCAGATTGTCACAACTTTGGCAGTGAAAGTTGTTGAATTCATTCCAGCTCATTAAAAATGTAAAGTGTCATTAAGACAAGTCTATTTTCAGGTTTTCATCCTGTTCTTTTGATGTTCTTTCTCTTTTTCTTTACGCACGACTTTTCAGATTCAGCTCTCCATCAATCTTCTCTGTTTCACCGTCGTCTGCATTTCACACTCGTACTCCTGTACGCAATCTTTCTCCTCCTCTCTATCATTTCATCCCCTCACCTTTTCAACTGCTGGGATGTGGTTACCATAACAACGGAGGGCCTACTGTGCCGAAGTGGTACTCAGGCTAAATGGATAGAATTGTAAGTATGTGCGTGACATTTTTGAACGTGTGAGAGAGAAAGCGTTCGGAGCACGTCCATGTTTGTGTTACTGTGGGCGAGAAAATGGTTTACATTACTCTCTGCGCCCTCAGCCGGGTTACGCAATGACTTGGACGGTAGCCTGTTTCTTTAGATCCACATATAAAATTCTGTTCCTTTCTTTCCTCTTTACCCTTTTTGACCCTCTTTCTCTTCTTCAGCTCCCTTTTCTTGTGTCTAGCATTAACACCTGTCCCATACTGTGCAAATATGTCCCTACTCCATGCTGCCAGATACCACTGCAGTGAAGTGATAAGGATGAAGCCTCGGGGTAATATATAGACTCCAATTAGATCTTAGCTTGAACTTAATCTAAACCGGTACATTATTTTAGGTCTCAGAGGGTAATTAAAACATAATTTTTTTAATCTGTGAGTGTTAGAGCTACTATCCAGGAAGTAGATGGCCCCCACTGATGACCCGCTGAGTGAAACCCAGCATGGAGAAGGAACCCGACGGGTTATTATGAACAGATAAGCCCCAGCGTGGCTCGTACCGCCGCCAAACTGAGGTGGCTGATACTGGAAAAACACACCAGTGGACGTGACAAAACTGGACTGAAAGACAGGACAGGGGCACCGATTGTAGCTGCAGAAAAACAGGCCCCAACACGAAAATCAATAGAGGGGTACCACACCAGACAGTAGAGATGTCCCGATCCAGCATTTTGAACTTCCGATCCGATACTGATATTTATTTGTACTTCCGATCCGATACCGATATCTGCCGATACCGATACCGGCCTATCTGAGCATGTATTAAAGTTTTAAGTCATTTAACCAACTTACTTTGTTGTCAGACTCATGCTGAATAGGGTTTTACTCCTGATAATAACTAGCCAGCTGAATTAGGTGCATTTGAATGATACACATTGGTTGGTAACGAGAAACGGACCTATTTATTTAATAAATCAACACAAAATAGACAAAATGATAAATAACAAACAGAAATGGCATCAGTAAACCACGGCTTTACAAGCCATAAGTGCAGATAATATTGTTAATTGTATTAAGCAAACACAACCTGAGTTTAACCGTCTATTAACAGCATTAGTACCTGTGCTTTGACACTGTTCAGTGGCAGTTTGTCACGATTCCCAAACGTCCCAAACGGGGGGGTGGGGGGTGGAGAGGAGCTCGAGTTGTCTCGCGCGGGGGGGCGGGGTGTTTGTGGCTGCGCACTGTGCCCGACAGAGAGAGAGAAAGAGAGAGAGAAGCGCAGCTCGCGAGGCGGACAGCAGCCAAGTAATGGCTTCAAACCTAGCGGTTTGAGTGCGCGTGAGTCGCTAAATCACCAGAAAAAGTCGCTAGATTTGTCGCTAGTCGCTTTTTACAGATTAAGTCGCTAGGGGGGTCTGGAAAGTCGCTAGATATAGCGACAAAGTCGCTAAGTTGGCAACACTGATTGGGAGGGAGATGCTCGTGTGCTGAAGGTGCGCTGGAAAACCCGGAACGGACTTTGGAAAAAAAATGGATCGGGAGTCTGGATCGGCATTTTTAGGGCTTGCCGATCCGATACCAATCCGCATTTTTTGCTCATATCGGCGGCTGATCCGATCTGAATATCGGATCGGGACACCTCTACCAGACAGGACCCCTAAGATGCCCCTGAAACAGAGCAACACATCACAGCAGTAAGATGCTGACAGCCGAAGCAAACATGGAAACGCCACAACCAGGTGGCGGGAATAATACACAGGAATGTGTGCCGAGTACTACCTCAACTTAATAAATGTTTGATTCTGCATCATTCCTTTCCTCCGTACTCAGCAGTAGGATGCGCTGAGTTAACTTTAAAACGGTACTAAGGGTGAATTCTAGTTCCTCCCTCAACCCTCAATCTCAAAAATGCGCACTCTGCTAAGTGCTAGTGTTGTCCTGATTGAGGGACGAGTTTAAGGGCTGTATCGCCCTCAAAATTGAGATTATCCAGCACCACCGTTGGTAGTAAGGGCTACCCAGAAGGCACTGGGATCCTTCCTCGAAAAGGATGGCGACAAAACAAGCTAGCTACAAATGTAAGTGTCTTCGTAGTTCTTAAAGATATAAATGTTACGAAAACATCTTATTGTCTTTGTTTGAGACTTTTTTCATGGATTAACATCTTTGTTGCGTAACATTTATTTTTTTTTAACTTTACGATGTTTGCTGCTGGACCGGCGGTCCCGGTCGTCTTCACGTTACTTGTAAACCTTGTTGTGTAGCGACGGAGGACTGAATAATGTATCCTCTATTGTGTTATTTGCTAATATTATTTAGAGAATATACGGCGCTCTTTTCAATGTTATCCCTGAGTCATTTCAGGAAATACAGAGACAACACGGCTCTGATACATTTCAGTCTGAAGACGTAACAAGTCACAGGATAGACCTGACACTTACTTTGGAGGGTTTAGATTGAGGGTTAAGAGAGGAATTGGAATTCACCCCAAATCACTGAAATAAGCTAGCGATATTCATAACTGACGAACCGAAACACCAAGTGTATCGGCGTTAAACTCGGCTTTGTCTCACGAGAGCAAGAAATGCAAGATGCAGGGATGCGTGGATGCGTGTCAGCCAATCAGCAAACAGACCACCGACGCCACAGTAATGCCCGTCGTAGCAGCCAATCACAGGCCTCGGTTTTCATTCATGGGGCTTCCCGGGTCGCGTGCATCTTTCTTTTCTTCTACCTCATGTTGCTGACGTTCGTCGACCAGTTTGTGAACAATGACAACAAACAGTAGAGTAGCCGTCACCAGTTTATCAACCTGGATTTGAAAGTCCCACGTTATCTATGTCCTTTCATTCTCCATTAATCTTGACGATATCACCTATTTTGACTTTGACTTTGCCATAGACATTCAGTTAGCGGTTCATCATTGGAGCCATCTACTGCATGTATTTTCTACTGCATGTATTCTGCTGTATTCTATGTTTCTGCATGTGTTTCTGCTGCATGTATTTCTACTGCATGTATTTCTGCTGCATGTATTTCTTCTGCATGTATTTCTACTGCATGTATTTCTACTGCATGTATTTCTACTGCATGTTTTTCTACTGCATGTATTTCTACTGCATGTATTTCTACTTCATGTATTTCTACTGCATGTATTTCTACTGCATGTATTTCTACTTCATGTATTTCTACTGCATGTATTTCTACTGCATGTATTTCTAGGTCTTTGTGATTTAGCTTTGATAATCGCTCATCCTTGGCCTCCCTTTTCTGTTACATGTGGAGTGTCATGGAACTGAACATCATATGTTCTCAGTGCACATGTTTTGACGGACTGGACTTTGTTCTTCCCGTTCAGGTGGATCTTCAGAACCATCAGGTTCTCGTCTGTGACCGACTTCCTCTCAACCTCCTCATAGTTGCCATTTTCTAGTGGTATCCTAAGATGTTAGTAGCTGTTCTGAACATGTGAAACGTTGCCTTCTTGAAGGTCAATTCCCTCAGTTGTGTTCATTTTTTACCCATCTTAGTCATATTTGGCATATTTGTCTAAATCAGTATCAATTAGAGGAGGGCGGATCGATCCAAATATCGATTATATCGATACCAACTCTGGTATTGATATCGAATGATACTCGTGTAAAAAGATCGATACTCAAGCTTTTATTTTCTCTTCCACAACACCCCCCCCCCATCTTATGATGTTGCATCATCACGTGACTCAGCGGCATCAGCCAAACAAGCATGCAGGTAGACTCAGTCTGGCCCCTCCCCCCAGCCCCGCCCACTTAGAAAAGACATTAAGGAAATATAAAGAAAAGAAAAAAAGGAAAAAAAAGAAAAAGAAAAGAAAGAAAAAGGAAAATAAAGAAAAAAGAAGAGAAAAAAAGAAAAAAGAAAAGGAAAAAAGAAAAGAAAAGAAAGGAAAAAAGAAAAGAAAAAACATTAAGAACAGAACAATTTAACTTCAATCAATATTCACACAAAAATGTTAATTGTGATAATAAAGTATTTTGTTGTCACCTATAAAGTTTAACGAAATGTTATCCTAGATTTTTTTTTTACCTGCAGTGAAGTGATAAGGATGAAGTAATATATATGAAGTAATATAAAGACTCCAAGTAGATCTTAGCTTGAACTTAATCTTTATTTTATTTTTTTAATGCTAAACACACTCAACAACAAAGCATTTCTTATTCTGGACGTCTCTGTTGACAACAGGATTAAATCGTTTTACATCACTGAGACAAAACGAGGACCTTATGGTTGGTTATATATCTAACCAACCAGCCGTCCTGGATATCAGTTTATTCCAAAAACATCCAACACAGGATGGAGCGTGATAGTTATTTAGAAGTAAAAAAAAACTTTCAGCTCAGCATACAATTTCTATTTGAATATCTGACTCTCAAACTCACTGATTCAGTTCAGTTTAAATCAATTAGTCACGTACTTACAGGGTTTGGACGCTAACACATTACAGCCAGAGGCAGCTGTCAACAAAAAGTTCTTTTATTTCGAGAAGCAAACTAAACTGGAACATGAACACGAGGACGGGAGACAACACGCTCAGGAGTCATGAACGACAGATGAACAGACGAGCAGCAAGAAGGAAAGACAAGACTTAAATAAACTCAAGAGCCAATGAGACGCAGAGATGAATAATAAAACTCAGGGGAAAGACAAACTTTCAAAGTAAAGAAGGAAGTGGATACAAGCAACTGAAGAAAAGCAGATCAAAAGAAGAAAACCCAGAAAGCAATGACACAATTCAGCTTTACTGTCGTTGCACAAAGTACATCCTGGATAAAAACAGGAGAAAAACATTAATATGAAAAAAAAAATAGAGTAGGATATACAGTTACTTCACCCACACACAAACAATACTGCAGCATATTCATCATATTGTCCAATCAGAGGTTAAATCATATCACTGATTGATTGATTGTTGATACTGAACCACGGGGTTTTTTTTTTTTACTTTTATACCTCTGTTGCATCATCCAGACAGTAACGGAGAGAAGAGGTGGTGACTGGGTAAGCGCTGGCATTGCAACAATTATAACTGATCATTTCAAAATGATTTGTTTGGAGCCGCATCTACCATTTTCACATTTACTCATGTGAACATATTAGCCAAGCCAGCACCATTTCTATTGCCTCCATCCTCCATCTACCTCCATCCGGAGGTGGTAACGGCCCCATTTACCTTTACGATGTCCAGCTTTTGCTAAAGCCATAACACTAACTTTATATAAGTGTCCCAATGTGCAAAATGTCCTCTTGAGTGTAAAAAGTAAAAAGTCCAGGAAGGTCCCCCCATATGATCCAGGTCCTGCTCAAGGGACTCAAGGTTTTCCTGCCACCGTCCCTCTGTGGGAGTTTTTTACCTCCATTATCCTTGATTTGGATTTAATATTATATTTTAGTTAATGATATTTGCTCGGGGGGTCATGATCTGGATCTTCTGTAAAGCACCTAGAGACAACTGACATTTTAACAGACGCTATATAAATAAACCTGGATTGGATTGAATTAATTAGCAGCATAAGCACATACCTGTGTAACACAGTGTTCCCTTTAAATAAAATAATTATATCACCAAGAACAACACCAGTGAAAATAAAAAAGAAGAAAATAAAAAACATACAAAGCAAATATTGTCGCAGAATGAGCAAATAGCGAGGCTAAGTCACCAACACGTTAGGGTCCTCTCACCCTCGGTGCTCGGGCCCTAAAAATAATAATAATAATAATAATAATAATAATAATAATAATAATAATAATAATAATAATAATAATAATAATAATAATAATAATAATAATAAACATTCAAAATACATTAGAGTCCTCTCACCCTCGGTGCTCGGGCCCTAATTACAACAACGCACGAATGAATATTAAAACACCAAGTATTTATTATTGTATAAAACTAAGCAAGCTTAAGTATCATCATTTTATTTATTTTATCTGCTCCTTTCTTGTCCAAATTATATCAAAATAGATCTTTTAATTGTTTTCATATTGACATATAGTTTTCAACCTTTCAAGCTTTTAAGCTGCACTGTATGTGGAACATGTATGTTTGTTATTTACAGTGAAATGTTTCTCATCAAAGAGGAGGTCGTCAAGATGGACGGGGTCAAAAACTGGAACACAGGTGGCGCTAAGTGTTAGATCTGTGGTTTCTGCAGCATAAGTGTTGTGGTTAGTCTAAAAAGAAACAAAAAAAAGAGTTGAGCAATTTTGGACCACAGAGAAAGAAAGAAAAATGAAACTGTCACTAAATATCTTACTGACTTACAATTGTCGTCAATCAGCTACATTGATTTTTAGTAAATTCAGTCCAGTTGCAATGTTATTTTTAAACTAGAGTGCAACAATATAGCGATTTACAGATTGCGATAAAATCCGCATTCTGGATCAGATCCGGATAGAGGTTCCCGTCGTCAATCTACGAGTCAAATTTCATGAGTTTTGGGCAATAATTAATGGAGATATTGAGAAACAACATTTTTGGTCCCATTGACCGCAATGTTATCTAAAATTTAAAAGTGATCCAGAATCCAGTATTTCTTCCAGATTAGAACCAAAATGAAATCAGTTCTTCATTTTCACATTTCTGACAACTCTTGAAAATTTCATTAAAATCCATCCAGAACTTTTTCAGTTATCTTGAACACAGACAGACAGAAACATAACCTCCTTGTCGGAGGTAATTAAGCATATTTGCTAAGTGTATTATTTTTTTCTTTTTAGTCTTATACTTATATAATTTCTGGGAGATGGAGTTGATTTCCATTTGGATGAATTAATGATTTTGCTGGAGTTTCTCTTCCTAATGTTTAATCATTAAATCATTTATCATAACCGATCACTAATGTGGCCCTAAAAACAGAAAAAGACATGAGATCATGGTTTAAAGTTGTTTTTTTTTTCTTTTTTTAAATCCCAGATTGTAAAACATTTGCTCCCCCACTCACACCCACATGCAGCTGTTTTCTGGTCCATGTTTGTCCAGCAGGTGGCAGTAGTGCTCTGTAACAGAACCGGTTCCAGCTTCAGCCCAGAAAACGCTCTAGAATATTAATAATAATAATAAAAAATATTAATAATATTAATAATAATAATAATAATAATAATAATAATAATAATAATAATAATAATATAATAATAATAATAATAATAATAATAATAATGATGATGATGATGATGATAATGATAATAATAATAATAATAATAATAATAATAACCCTCTCACAGTCCAGCTGTTGAAGCGCACAGACGCCTATTTGCAACTAATTTTCCTCCTGATACACCAAACTGTCACATACAAGAGTTTTAGGAGAAATCCTGAAACTGTGGTGTTTCTTAAACATGTTCAGAGACAACATCTATTGTGTTTTTTGTGTTTTTTGTGTGTTTTCAGTCTCGGCGCAGGTCTCCATGGTAATAATCACAGTATGTGCGCCTGTTACGGCTGACAGTGAACACAACTCTCAGCGGGAGTCTGACTGTTTCAGCCTAATGAACAGAACGTTCCAGCTGTCAGACTCAGTCCAGTTCAGTCCAGTAACCGTAACATCTGGATGGATGTGTAACAGACCACCAGGGACTTTAAAATAAAGCCTGATACAGTAAATACAGAGAATAAGTGACTGTGTGAGAGGTTTTCATCGCTGGAAACAGAGTAATCTATAAATGTCTCCGTGTACAGACCTCCATTTGTTTTAATGCCAACAGTTCGTTTCATTATTTCAACAGAAAAATTGTTGTCTTTTTATTTTTATTTTTATTTTTTCTCTTTCTGTCCCTCAGTTTTACCTCCACAATCCCACAGACTGACAACCTTTCGAATGACACTCACCGTTTCTGAATAAATCTCTGGATTTCTCTCAGATGTCACTGAACCCCCCCCCCCCCACCACTAGTCTTTAGAGACGGAGGCGGGGGGGGGGGGGGGGGAGGCGGGACGAAAGGGACAAACATGAAAGAAAAAGCTATAAGTAAGGATTTGCCTTTGATTCCTGCCAATATGCAGCTGATGTAATAAGATATAAAACCACGCTGCTAATGAGGCTGGAGGACAAAGACTCAGAGACGGGGGTGGGGGGTTGGGGGGTGGAGGGGGGGGGTTATATCTAGGGGTTCCTGTATGATTTATATTATTTCAGAATCCTAATCTCCTCTGGAAAATTATTATTCAGTTCTAGTGTTCCAGGATGATTCTTATCTTCTTTTCAGCTCTCTTACCTTCCTCCATATTTAATGCTTTTCTCTCGTATTTTCATCCCAATTTATGTGTCTTTCCGCTACCGGCCCAGATTCATAAATCTTATTAGATAACAAAGACCAAAAAGATATTACTTCCAGGATACAATGAATTGTGGGTTTCTGCCTGCAGTCAGTGGGAAGGTTCATGACGACTGCAACAAGAGAACTCATTATTTTTATAGGTAATACCCCAAATACCCCAAATCTAATTATAAAACAAGCTAACATAGAGGACAAGACAGAATATGTGTAAATATAATATGAACTAAATCAGCAGTGATAGAAATAGTGAAAGAGGCTGACAACAATAACAAAATAAATACCTAATATGTCTAATTTTTGGTCAGTCATTCATGGAGCAAATTAGAGTAAGAATATTGACCTATGGAATTATGGCAATTTATTGAAATAAGAGAGATAAGGACACTGATTAAGATGGTGTTTCACAAAGTTACATGTAACTGGGATTACAACGTAGCAGTGATGTCGTTACTGGTCACAGTCGTGGAAAAAATGATTAAACCAGCATTTTTTCTTCAGTTTCTTGTTCATTTTAATACCTGGTACCACTAAACGTCATCATGTGACTAAAACAGACAGAAAAGAAAACACTGAATGCATAAAAGCAGTGTTTTTGGCAGTACAACGCCATAGCTATTGATGTAAAAACTTAAGTGGTTTAGGTTATAATCAAGAAAACCATGGAAAATGGTAAGATATCAGCTCTTAAATAAAACTCTTATGAGCAATCTTTGTGGTTATCGTTATGTTTGTCCAAACAAATGTACCTTTAGTTGTACCAGGCATTAAAATGAACAAGAAACTGAAGAAAACAAGGGGGTCTAATAATTTTTTCCATGACTGTATTATAAGAATAAAATAAAAACGGCAGGAAACAAATCTTGGTCCACTTTATAATTCAGAGCTGGTTCTATATTGAATATTTTAAAGAAGAAAGAAAGAAAATCCCCTCAGTCACTTTGTTGATATTGAAAAAGTTTGATTCTGAATAAGGTAACCTGTTTGCTCTGTTCTCACAGTCATATGTGTGTGATTATTTCAGAAAGAATAATAATAAATTAAAGTTCAACCAGGTCGCCAGAGCAGCGGCACTGAAAGTCTCAGAGTCATTTTATACGTTTGCCTGAGCGCAGCTGTGTAGATGAAGTGACACGGTTAAATTACCCCGTCAGGTAAAAACAAAACAAACAAACAAACAAACAAAAGACCTGAAGGCTGATTTAGTTTCTATATTGATTAAGGATTCTCTTACTGTAACCACAACTCTTTTTCGTGCAATTCTAGTCCACCTTCGAAAATCTAAAATTGTTTTGTGGGCCAAAAAAAATTGTACTTGCATTGGATTAGATCAGTCCTTCTCAAATAGTGGGGCGGGACCCCTTGGGGGGGCGCGTGTGACCCCAGGAAACATGTTTATTTTTTATTTTTTACCGTACTGGAATAAAGTGTAATTGCACACATACTCCAGTAGGGGGCAGTGGCGCTCTCATTGTCCCAGTGGGTTCAGGGAGTTTTAGCTATATTGTGTCGGGTTTTTTGCACGGACATGTGTGCACGCAGCACAGAGCAGGAGATATGAAGAGACACCACTGAAGAGACACCAGGGAAAAATATTTAACAGGGATGAAAACAAAGACGGAGGGAGACGGAGATAATGAGACAAACGAAAGTCACCAGAAAGTTAAGACGAGGAAACATGACGATGTTGATGTAGCGCTATGGTGGGATTGATGCACTTTAAATCTTTACAGACTAAAAAACTATTTTAATAAAGTTAATCTTTGTTATAAGTTGATCTATATTTCTTTTTTTTGTTTCCCTTAATGTTAATAAGGATACGATGTTATGCAGAGGTGTACTTACAATAATTTTATAGATAAATTATACTATTTATAGCTGGGGTGGGGAGGAGGGGGGCGCAGCAGAAAATAATTGAGAAGCATTGGATTAGATCTTGCAAACCTGTAACAATACACAAATTTTACCCCCCCCCCCCCCCCATGGGAAAATGGCAGAAGCTTTGTCTATATCAGGAAACTTCTCTTTGAAGTTATTTGTTTCAATAAAAATGCCTCTCGTTTTCTTTTTCTCCCCCTTTTTTATTTGGGCCTTGTTCCACTTATGCAGAAGGAAACATGCTTTGATTTAATGAGATATTTGATGCTGTAGATTTTTTTTTCTTTTTTTTAAATTCTGGAGTGTACATTGAGAACGCTGTAGTACCAAATACCTAAATACTGTTCAGGTTACAGGTTACAGCTAGCTTCAACTTTAGCCTATGTACATCATAAAAGTGGTAAGTAATGCACACGTTTGAGGCCAGGTTAGTGGAAAGTAAAGTACAAAATGTTAAAATTCTAAAAGAAACTGGAAGAGTTTACAGACAGACCCTTCAATATCATCCCACTAGAGCAGCCATTCCCAAACTTCAGAATACCAAGGCTCAATTTGAAATGCAAAAAATCTCCGCGGCCCAACAAAACCTTTAATCACAACTGTGATCAACATTCAGGACCAGGAACCATGATCTGATATTAATGTGAGGGGTCAACAAATAAGGAGACACCTGTCATATTAAGGTAAGATGACGGTAGTATAACACTTAATTTGGTTGTTTTTTTAACTTCTTATTGTTTTTTAATCATGTTATGAATATTTTACAGTAATTAAAAACATATTTTAAAAAGATCGAGGATTTAAAGCATATTTGTTTAATTTTAATGACCTTTCACGGCCCACCTGCAGTTCCACGACGGCCCACCAGGGGGCCGCGGCCCACACTTTGGGAATCACTGCACTAGAGGTATCTGGTAATGTTTTTATCTCCAAATGCACCCCCACTGGCTTGTATTCCCTTTGTTTCTTCTTATTTAAATATTGAGAACATTTTTAGGCTGCAGAGGTTGTGTAGATGGCGCTGTTTTGGTTTGAAGACCATGAAACAAAATTATCAGTTTGAAGTTTTAGAGATATCCACTCACACACACACTGGCTCAACAGATCCAGCAGTTTGGTTTTCTTGCCTCAGGGTTGCATTGAGGTATGTTGAGGTGTTTGTTTTTCTTTCTTTCTTTCTTTCTTTCTTTATTTATTTATTTATTTATTTGGGGGGGGGGGGGGGGGGGATTTAAGTCTTGTCTCCACCTCTTTATTCTCTTTCTTGGCATGGAGGAGGGTTGTGACCAAAACTGAATGCTGAACTGAATTTTCAAACAGCAACCATTTAATTAACTTTAAAATGTTCTGTAATTTATGGGCTGATTTTGGAAAGACATTTTTAAAGATATAAGAAATATATATATATATATATATATATATATATTTTAAGTGAGAAGTAAAAAAAAAAAGATAAACCATTACAAAACAAATGGCCTGGCAAAGTTTGGGTTTGTACATGATCAAATTGTCAAAACAAAACAAAAAAATAAATCAAAGGAGTATTTGAAGACAGTAAATATTTTTCTAAATCCTGGATTATAAGACAAAGATGGAAAACTCAGTTCACAGCTGTACAAACACACCCAGACGGCAGCATTTAGTCTTTATGGATTCAACCATATTTACTGTCAGCATGAACTGTGTTCAATTAGCAACTCTTTAACCCCCCCCCCCCCCCTCCGAGTTAAACGACACAAATCCATATTCACTGTTTTTTAATGATGTAATGATGAGGGCTGCTACATGTCATTCTGACTCAATTAGTCTGAATATCAGAAGATGAAGAAGAGATATTAGCAGTAGAGTCATCCTCATTTATAACTTGGATGAGGTGATTTGAAGGTGATTTTGCAGTGACCCCCATCATTGGGGGGGGCAGTACGCAGTGCAAAAGATAAGTGATTAAACACTATAGTGTTTTTTTTTTTTCTGGCGCTTTGCCCCCCCCCCCCATATGTCTTTTTAGTGGCCCTCTGGACTAATTGCATTTTTCCTTATCTCACTTGTACCTAGCCTTTGCCAACCTTACAAAACACCGGATAGTCTCCCAGAGTGATGGAGAAAAGCAAATAATCCATAAATTACAATAGCATTTGTTAATAATTAAGGGAATTGGAGTGTTTTAAGAACTCCAGTGCAGTTATCCTGGAGGGTCACATCTGTTCGGTTTCACTCTGCAGTTAAGGAGCTTTATTGAAAAACACCAGCATCACCGAGCTAAAGGGAGAAAAAGGGGAGCCAATGGGAAGCTTCCTGAGATTTAGTAGATAAGGTGTGCACCAAACTGAACGGTGGAGTTAGTTCCTAATATCTGTTTTCATGTCAGACAGATAAAAGAAACAACGTGGTGAATGTTCCTTCATATGACAAGCGGATTGTTGTGATCCTGGATCTGCTGAAGCAGTGATGCTAGCGTGATGTAGTGGTAATCAATATCAAATCTGATTAGCACTAGCGATGGTGAGATGAAGCCTAATGAGGCATCGAGGCACTTTTGGTTCCAGAAAAGGTTAATTACTGGAAGCTTCACGTGCTCACGACACCACCTAGTGGCCAGGTGTATATAATCACAGGCAGCTGGATCTCAACCACAGCTGGTTGTGGAGGATTGAATATTTGTGTCTGTCATGGCCCGTTGGAATGATTATGAATAACAAAGAACACATGACCAAATAAATTCTCTACAAACATTATCACGTATGCGTATAAATAAATCTGTCATGAATGTATTCTGTGTGTGTAAAGTTTCCCAGTATGGAAGTATCATGTGTAATAATGGTTTTCTGTCCTGGACCTGAGCAGGTAAAGGAAACTAGGAAGATTAAATATACATGTGTAACTTGGACAATGAAGTACAGGAGAGGGGAGATTTAATTATTTTTATTCATAAATAACAGTCTCTCAACAGTTTTTGGTTTAAACTTTCTGACCGATTTCTGACTTTCATCAATCATAAATATTGTGTTTTACATTTGATGTGATATCCTCCACACTAGCTATTTGAACGTATATAATTGCTGATCACCACTTTCATTGAATTTTGAGTAGTTTATTCAACTTTGTGAGTACGAGAAGACACAATTAAGTGTGTGTTGATGATAATGTTAAATTGTACTTCTAAATGTGTAGTTAGTTGTTAGTTGTTCTATCCTTACACATTTAGTATTTACTTAGTAAAATATGTTTAACATATAATTTATTCATAAGTTCATTGCAGAGAAGCACAACTTATATATATTTCTTATTCATCAGGGGTGCGGCTCGGTTAAACCATCACTATTTTTTTTTTTAATTTATTCTCTCTGTAAGTGATTCGTCACCATTTAAGACTGGAATGATATTTAAAACTATCTAGTTCTTGCAATAAAAGGCTCAAACGTGTTTTGTGTTCAGTCCTGATCACTCAGCTGTACCAGCGCTGCAGAATAATCCTGCTTATATGGCAGAAAGACCAAAGGGCTTCTCTCATACTTAAAAAGGACATATTCAAAATGATCATTGTTTCCTGCCTCGGTCCCATCCGGACGGATGCGAGGATGCACCGTCATTTAAATACAAACCCTGGAGATGGAAAGTTAATGTGTGTGAGTGTGTTTGTGTGTAGAGAGAGGAGGCGTTAAAGCAACAAGGAAGGAGGAGAGAAAAAAATGTGAGTTTTCGTGCATGAAATTAAAAGATACCTCAAAAAAACATCAGCCGTCCTGAAAGTCTCACTTTCTGTTTGTCTGCAGGGAAGGCAGATGTGAGACCTTTAAGTAACATCCGGATCAATAAAGCTCAGCAGTTCCCCACATCTCAAACCCTAAAGGCTCGGACCAGAGAACATAGGATATTTACTTTTCTTTGAACTCTCCAGTATATTTGGTGAAAACCTTTTCAGGATCTCCTCCCCGTGTCCTTGTTTTGGTCTGTTTTATGAAGCTCCCTGTAGCCACTGCAAATGTACGAGCTTCTGCATTTTTGCTCTAGTTTGTGTTTAATAAATGATATCCAGAGTAAAATGTGATCACTTAGATGCACTGAAGGGACGTGAAGAGGCCTTTGAAAAGCTGAAATGGCAAAAACACATTTTTTGCAACACAAAGCTCCTTTTTAGCTTCATGGCACCGTTGCGTTCATGAATAAACCAAAATGTCCCTTGTTTATGAGAAATGAGTAAAGAGAAATTAGTTCCTGACATCTGATAGGTTCAAACAGCATCTTCACTTTCTGAAAAAGCATCTTCATGCTTGGCTCGTTAGTTCTGATGTCATGGAACCGCAGGTAAAATGTAGTCTTGTAAAAATAACAACAAAACAAAAACAGTAGTGATAATGAAGAAATAGTCCAAAACATCCTTTCCCACGATGCTCTAAACTTTATTGACAAAACAAATATTACATTTGTAATTCATTATCCACTGCAATGTGTCAGGTTGCAGATCGGGTCTTATTGTTAAGGATTTAGGGTTTAGGACCCAAACGCAGGAGATGGGAAGCCAGGAGTTTCCAACCAAAAAGTTCCTTTACTTGCAAAAATGAAAAGAAAAACTTAGTTGAAGTATCAAGGCGGTAGAAAGGACAGCAGGGCGGGAACACAAGAGGATGGACAGCAACGATAACCAGACCAGGTGAGCGTCAGTGACGTTACGGTTCGTTCTGAGGCTTCATGTCCAGTAACGGAGACGGTGTTTCCGTTAAGCATGTATCAAGGTTGCCTTTTTCATTTAGGGGAGGAGCCAAAAATGATGAGTTCACTGGACTCAAATGGCCTCAGAGTCACCAGATCTCAACCCAACAGAACACCTTTGAGATGTGGTGGAACGGTGGGAGATTAGCATCATGGACGTGCAGCCGACAAATCTGGAGCAACTCTGTGATGTTTTCATGTCATTGGGTGCGTTTACATGGGAAGTTTAATTCCTCTTTAATTCAGAATTAAAGTTAAGGCCGAATAAAAGTTACCATGTAAACACTAAATTCCATATGAAAATGTCAATTCCGAATTAACTTAATTCCGAAGTAAGTGGCTGGTTTATTCCCATTTTAATTCCGCATTAAGTAATTCCGCGGTCATGTATACACTCATTCCTCCTTAAATTAACTCCCATCTTTCTGCGCATGCTAGTTCTCTTGCCCGTCTGTCATGATGACGCTTATATTCCGGCAGTAAACGGTGGCAAGAGCAGAGACGATTTATTTAATAAATAGCTTGGAGGAACTGGAAATAATTAAAAGAACAGATGGCAGGAAACATAAAAATTGTGAGCTTTTCAAAGTTGTAGCGGCCAGGTTAAATGAAGGAGGTTTCACAGATAGAGACGCCACCCAGGTCAAAAATAAGTGGAATGTTGTTGCTAACCAGTTAGCTAAGTTTGTTTTCTTCCGGTAGATGTAAAGACGCCCCCCCCCCATCCAATCAGAACCCTTCCCAACCCCCAGACCTAAAGCGGAGTTGGATAAAGCCGAACTAACGTGTTTTCCATGTAAACCTTAATTCGGAATTACTATTTCCATGTAAACTCGAAGGGAAATAGTTTAATTCGGAATTATTTAATTCCTAATTTTAATTCCGAATTAAAAAACATCATGTAACCGCAGCCAATATGGACCAAACTCTCATAGAAATGTTTCCAGTACCTTGTTGAATCTACGCCACGAAGGATTAAGGCAGTTCTGAAAAGAAAAGGGGATCCAACCTGGTACTAGCTGGTGAGTGTAGTTTGGAGAGAGAGATATCAATCAAACTTTATTTATATAGAACTTATAGTACAATTAAAATGCAGCATAAAGTGCTTTACAAAGTAAAAACACAGTCACTCCCAGACAGTCATGGCGACAGAAAAGGGTCTTATGAACGACAAGTTTAGCCTTAAGGTGCTGCCCGATGAGTCTGTTAACAAGAAAAAAGGTTATTTGTATTTACTGTCGCTGTTAACTGAGTTTCCACCGCAAAAAGTTAGTTTCACATCCGACATTTGCTTTTTTCTCTCTTTAAACTTTAATAGCGTCATGAAAAATGTTACGGATTTCATCCAGGTTGGTATCATTTTGTAGATATAAGTATGCCAGACATTTCACAAGTGTCATCAACCCTCCAAGCTCAGTGGGTGTGGCTAAAACTCTAAGGAACCGTGCTGAATGTCCTTCTGAGTACCTGCTGCTGCCGTGGAGTTTAGGGACCGTCAGCAAATTACTGCGGTCAAGCAGCAGCCCGACAAAATATATACAGTGATCCAGTGGCGGCTGGCCCATAGGGGGCGCTGGGGCGCCGCCCCACCAGCTGTGGAGGGGAAAAATATTTATTCTATTTTATTTTTATTTATTTTTTTGATCAGCATCAGATTAATTAATAGTATATGTGTGCTTACATGCGATTTAAATAATTTAAACAACATTTCCACCAACTGACACTCATTAAACAGTGAATTTCCACCGACCTACAGTGCATCATTCTCTCACGGGGCGCTCGGCAAAGCGCCCCTGACCTGCAGCTAAATAGCCAATCCGGTTATGGTTGCTAGGTAAAAATGATTGATAATTGGCCTATCAACGTCACCAAATTTAATGCCGATGGGGCGCTGGAAATGTCGCCCCAACAGCTACGTAAAATGCGTGAAGGTTTATGAGCTAGAGCTACGTGAAGGGCCAGCGGTAGTTTTATTTCGTAGAGCGACTCCCAGACTCTGTCCTACGTCGGGAGAAAAAAAAAATACGGCAACGAGGAAGAGAGATGGCGACAACTGGAGTTCAAGAGCAGCTTCCACCTAATTCGGTGAAATCATTATTAATGTTCCCTTTTGTGAGACGGACGACGGAGAAAAAACTTCTCGTTAAGGAGCTGGGACCCAACAAGCCTGAAATTAACATTTTCCAGTAAACGAAGGAGAAAGGTAAATCATACAAACTGAGTTGTTGTCAGAGTTGGTTAACCCTGAGACGTGGCTGGCAGGTTGTGGAGCAGCTAATGCTCTTTTCTGTTTCCCCTGTATCCTCTTCAGAAGTGACAGATGTGGACTTGGACAAAGACTGGACTAACTGACTTAAAGCTCCTCTGAACGGTTCAAGAAACATGAGAGATCCAAAGTTCACATGGAAAACTGCGTAAAGCTAGCTGTGCTCGGAAAGATTAGCATAGCAACGCAGCCAGATGATGGGCACCACATTACTGAAAGAAGGCACAATGAAGACGTAGATAAAAACCGTAATATTGTGTCCAAGATAATCAATTGTGTTAAATTTTGTGGTGCTTTTGAATAAGCAATGTGGGGACATGATGTCAGCTAGTCCTGGTACTGACGTCAGCTAGTCCTGGTACTGACGTCAGCTAGTCCTGATACTGAGGTACATTGATGGACCCAACAATATACAGGAGCGGTTCTATTGATCCATCAAGCTACCCAACAGCTGTGCGGATTCAACAGCTGGTGTCTTATTGGAGAGGCTGCACAGCATCCTTCCGGAGGGACAATTTACCCCTTGATTGTATAGTATTTGATAGCATAAAGTCTAATATAGCTGTAAATTGTTACTTCTTATTTGAAACTGGAAACTGAAATTAAATTATTATTGTGGACCTGTTGTCATTTTCCGACTGTTCATTTTAATGCTTATGCTAGATTAGGCTGGGAAAAATGTTGGCACACCAGCCCCACCAAGATTTTTTTTCACCAGCCGCCACTGCAGTGATCCCTTAGTTTTTCGCGGTTAATGGGGACCGCCCCCCCCACCCCCCCCACGACAATCAAAATCCGCTAACTGGAGCCGGAGCCTCCCCAAGCCTAAATAATGTGTTTAAAATATGTTTAAAAACCGCAAAAAAGTATCGAGACACTGCAGGGACACAAGACAAAGGCTCAACTGTGGTCTTTCTGTTTCAAATTCAAATTCAAATATACTTTATTGATCCCTCAAGGGGGAAATTTAGGTTTCAGTACAGTCCAGTCTGGTGTACTAGAGGATCTGCGGCGTTCTGCCCCGGTCCTGTGGTCCGAGTGCTAACTCCAGTTAACAGCCATTAGAACCAGTATATCTCCGTATTGATGACCAGTGAGATATCTCCAGCTCAGAGGAGGAAACACCGATGAACCAGACCGTCTCCTCTGGGAAGACCGAGCTCCTTCAGTCCGGCGAGTGACGGAACCGACCGTCCCAGAGCCCGGTTCATCATGTGGACCAGGTTGTTCTGGTCCGTCTGTGTTTCTTTGTTACTTACAGGAGGCTGTGAGTCGTCGTTTGACATTTCGCTGGCGGCTGCAGCCTCTCGTCTGCTGTTGGGCGGATTTTCGCAGAATTTCAGCGATTATTTGTTGATTTTTTTATTATAATATATTTCTGAAAAAAATCCGCAAATAACTAAACCGTGGAACTCAAACTGCGAAGTGACAAGGGATCACTGTAAACTTATTTTTATGGGCAGCTGCAGGGAAAAAGACACGTTCAACTAAAAAGTCAATCATGACAACTTGCTTGATATTTTTAAGGAAGGGAATTTTCATAAAGACAAAAAAAAAGGGATTTGTGACCAACGCACCTACTGATCTACCGTCCTGTATGCATCTTAAGATCGCAAAACAGCTTAAGTCTTCCTGTGGTTTAGCTGCTGAAATAATAATATAAAAGAGGAAAATAAGGCCAATAAGGTCAGTGCCAAATGATGAAATAAATACCCTTTATAATTTAAAGAAGAAAATAAGGTACCAGGATTATAAACTCAGATTAGTTTCAGTTTCTGGTTTACTTTTGAAATGGCGAGGGTGGCCGTATTAAACTGGTTGCTGCCAATGACAATATTATTGTAATACTGAAAAATAAAAAGATCACTGACTAAACCACAAAACTATAAAAGGAACAGGGTAACGTGTGGACAATGATGAATGCTCTCTGAGATTAAACCGTCGTTCCTCAAGGATAAAGCCACTGATGCTTGGAGCCTTGGCTACTCCGTCTGACTGAAGCAATTTAACACTCAGGGCTAAGCTGGCTAAATATGTCTTAAATTTCATTACTTTAAATCAGTTTAGAGGCAGCCACACAGTGACTCGCAACTGGAACTATTGAACAATCCCCATTAGCTGGACGGGGAAAAGAAATAAGCACTTGAAACAGGTAATGGAAAACCCAAGTTCACTCCGAGAATAGCATCTTTTAAAATATAATTGGATAATAGTTTTCATGCATTGTTTTTAATAAAATTATGCCATCAAAATGTCACCAGAAGTAAAAAGATAAGTAAAGTAAGAGGTACTTTAGAAGAAAGAAGTAAAAAAAAAAAAAAATGACATTCAGCCTTCTGAGTTAGATAGCAGTAAATCCAAAATGCCATTTCAAAATAAAACCGATCTCCATCCATATTAGACAATTAGAAACATGTATTACACAGCCATCCATGCTCATTGGACATTTTTACACAATTTTACACAAGTTGAATACTCTGTTGGGAATGACTTCTGTGTCTAATTGCTCTTGTAATGGCCCATAATGCCTTTATTTAAAACAAACTTTGGCTGCATAATAACTAGCATTGTGCGGCGTGCGCTGCTTGCTGCTCCGTCTCCACGTTGTTGTATACACTGTCATCAAGGTGTCTTCTAGTGATAGTCACATGATATAGGCTAGACCAGGGGTTCTCAACTGGTGGGTCGCGACCCGTTTTCAGTGGGTCGTGGGTCTTTGTCTGGGGAAGGAAATGCTAAAAAAAAAAAAAAAAAGTGTCATTCATCCTCCTCAACAGTAGATGGCGATAATGTCCTGTAATGAAAGTTGACACCCGCCAGTTCACACCATAGAAGAAGACCTGCAGAGTTTGTTTCCAGATGTTGAGCAGGTGAAACACAGATACAACGAAGAATATATGAGATATGGATTTAATTATCTTGAAGACAAAGGTCAGTGATGGTTATTCAGATAAAACTATATATTTTGAGTTCTTTTTGAAACTACTGCTCAGTGGTTGAACTGTTTTATTTCATGTTTGTGCATGTTGAGTCTGTTAAAAAAGGCTGAAGTTACTGAAGCGAAGTGTTTTGGATTTAATTTAAATGCAGCTAATTGAGCATCAAAGGGAATATTTCCCACTTGAAGTCATTTTGGTTTTTGCCGTTTTGGTTCACCAGTAAACTTATTTTTTTGTGTTGGCATTCTGTGATATTCTATTCTACTATCTCTGATTCAAACTGCACGATCTTTTCATTCAATACATTTGAGAAGTTGGAAATTTTCCTTGATTTGGGTCGCGGCTTGTCATTAAGGGTGATGGTGGGACCTGAAACCAGACCAGTTGAGAACCACTGGGATAGACCAGGGGTGGGCAAATCCAGTCCTCGAGGGCCGCTGTCCTGCATGTCTTAGAAGTTTCCCTCTACCATTCTGGCCATGACCTGTGGGGTTCCCCAGGGGTCAATCCTGGGACCTCTATTGTTTAATCTGTACATGCTTCCATAAACCCAGCTTGTTGTCCAGGTCTGCACAGGTCTGTTAACGACCCATTCATTTGAATGAGGTGCGCTGAAGCAGGGAAACATCTAAGACATGCAGGACCAGGGAAGGACAGGTGGGAACCCAGAAGACCAAATCATACAGCGAGTTGGTGCAATTTTTGTTGTATCCAAATGTCTGCCGTTTTGTGAGTCAATATACTACAACAGTTGCATTTACAAACTGAAAGAGGGTCAGCAGCAAAATGTTGCTGTTTTTAAGGGTTGAACTTGCAGGAGTAGTGTAAAGGTCTGGAGCAACATCAATGAAAGTTTTATGTTTTGAGATGAAAACCTCCATCTTCAGAAGGGGCCATGTGAGACGGGTGTCATGTGGGATGAGCAGTGGCTTCGGCATGGGCCTTGGCATCCCGACTCCCAGTCCCTGGAACTGGCTGCTGTGGAATGGGAATGTTGCTTCTCTGGTGGATAAGGTGCTAGTGCATGAAGGTGAAGAGGTACAGACGAGATCGAGTCAATGCACAGAACAGGTTCTGGAACCAATCTCCTTGAGAGTGGTTGGACCTTGCTCCACTCTGGAGTTGCCCATGGTGAGAGGGGTCGAGTCAAAGTGGGATTACTCATCCCCCCCCCCCCCCCCCCCCCCCCCCTGTTCTTTGTTCTTACGCACCAAACAGCACTTCAGAGTACTCAACCTTCTTTGAGTCCCTGGTGGAGGTGGTGCTCCTAAAGTGCTCCTAAAGGGGACGCTATTGTTCTGCTGATGGACTCCAACAATCACATGGGTAATGGTAGTGTGACCTGGACCTGGAAGGCCACAACTGGGAAGATCTGAACCCAGGTGGTTTCTGTTAATGAACTTATGGACACCCTGTTTGAACATGATGTACAGATGTGCGCAGGCATAAACACCCTGGGCCACAGTTCACTTTAATGGTTTAAAATGTAAGGTTTATGGTTTACTGGCTTAGTGGTTAGCGCTGTTGCCTCACAGCTAGAAGGTTCCTGGTTCAAACCTCAGCAGGGGTCTTTCTGTGTGGACTTTGCATGTTCTCCCCGTGCTAGTGTGGGTTTCCTCCGGGTACTCCGGCTTCCTCCCACAGTCCAAAGACCTGCATGTCAGGTTACCTGGTGGTTCTAAGTTGCCCGTAGGAGTGATTGTGAGTGTGGCCCTGCGATGGACTGGTGACCTGTCCAGGTGGACCCCTGCCTTTCGCCTGAAGAGAGCTGGGATAAGCTCCAGCAGATCCCCGTGACCCTGCAGAGGATGAAACGGGTTTAGATGATGGATGGTTTACTTTATGGTTATGTTGTTGGATTTGCGGCCACATGGACACTATGGACACTCGGGTGAAGAGAGCTGTCAACTGATCACAACCTGGTGGTGATCTCGATCAGAAGGAAGGAATACGTTAACGATATTCTCAATCCCACCAACACATCTGCCACAGACGAAGCTGAGTTTGTGGACTCAGCAATTACTGGAGCTGACATCACTGAGGTAGTCAAGAAGCTACATGGTAGCAGGGCTCTGGGGGGGTGGATAAGATCCACCTTGAGTTCAGGTACCCCACCCAAAACATGACTAGTATGGCCAGGAGTAAAGGGTACTGGGTCCATTACTACAGATTATCCAGTCCCGATACAAACAGAACCATAAGTCATATTCATTTCCAGAGAGAGTTGGACTCATTGATTATCACTGTTTCTGTTCATAACTTTTGTAGACAACCGAGGAGTTAAGGAGCGTCCAGTTTGGTGAAGTCGGGATTTCATCAAGTCAGAATAAAGTACATCTAATCTAATCTTTTTTTTTTTCACATTAACAGTTTCTTCCCGTCTGCTGTCAGCCTTATCAATAAGACCCGGAACCCCCCCGACACCCCCCACTCCCCCCCTCTGACTCTGACACTGCTGTCACACTGACAGAACTCACAACACTATGGTTACATTAACGCTCAGTCCGGACGACCTGTTCATTTGTACATTTTCATGTCACATCACTCTTGGTCACTCTGCCCTTAATGCAAAAAACAGTTTGTGTATATATATTTATGTTATGGACTCTGAATATATTTAGTTGTTATGTGTGTATTTAGTGCCTTAACTCAGTGCATTACTGCCCTCTATTGACACCTAGGGTCATTGCAGATGTACGTAGTCAGTTAAGTTTCACTTTTCCTTGAGCACACGGCAGACATGACAGCCTCATTGTTCTGTGCTGTATGCGGATTTTGTTACTTCTAAGCCCCAGAAGGCCATATCCGTAAGTTTTCTATGCTTTGTAAGTTTAACGAAGGCTGAATGTGTATCTTGAGTGTCTTTCATGTTATGTTGTGATGTTTTATTCATATATGACGAGTGAATCTCTAGGCTGTTAGCTAGCTTGTGTGAGGCTGTTAGCTAGCTTGTGTGAAGCTAAAATTCTGTTGTAATTCATACTGTTATATTCACTGAGAGTACTACACCCTTTGTCTGTACTTACCTTAGTTAATATTATTACTCTGATCTCATTTGTGTGGCTGTATTCTAAAATATCTTTTGTGGATGTTTGTATTACAGTTTCACAGTCGTGACATGTTCTTCACTAAAAGTCATAGACAACGCCACCTGTTCGGTCTGTGATCCTTTATTGAGCATAATCGATTTTGGACTAGCTGGATAAACTGCTTCCTGACGAAGAGGGAGGCCAGCATAATTTATATTGTAATAATTTTAGTTTACATTGTTTGTTATATTTTTCCTTAATTGCATGCACTATCATCGTCACAACAAATTCCTCGTATGTGTAAAATCGTACTTGGCAATAAAGTTGATTCTGATTCTGATTCTGATATTATTTAGAGAATATACAGCGCTCTTTTCAATGTTATCCCTGTATCATTTCAGAGAATACAGAGACAACAGCTCTGATACATTTCAGTCTGAAGACGTAACTGCACTCGAGGGGCGTCCCATTTCTAAGTCACCAGATATACCTGACACTTACTTTAGAGGGTTTAGATTGAGGGTTAAAGAATTGGAATTCACCCTTACACTACCAAGTGCAACAGATTAAGTGTTATTCTACCGTCATCTTAAAACTTTAATATGACAAGTGTCACCTTATTTGTTGACCCCTCACATTAATATCAGATCATAACTTCTTTTAGTCAGGATTAAGTCCTGAATGTTGATCACAGTTGTGATTAAAGGTTTCTTTGGCTGCAGAGATTTTTCACATTTTAAATCGGTCCTTGGTATTCTGAAGTTTGGGAACAGGCTGCTGTAGAGAACTGACAGTTCTCTGATATGCTACTGATCTGTTGTCAATTAACCTAATTAGTTACCAAATGCTCCTCCATTCATTTTTGATCTGCTCTAATTCTGTTTCTGCTCCAACTTTTTTAAATGTGTTGCTGTCATCAAAATGAGCTGATATTTTCCATGAAATGGTAAAATGTCTCAGTTTCAACATCTTCCCAACATTTTGGAATTGTGGTTGTACATGTACACTGCAAATTATTTGGTTCTTACCAAGAAAAAAAAAAACCCTACATTTAGAAGCGTTAGATATTTTTTCTTGTTTTAATAGTTACTTTCTTATTTTAAGTCTCAGTATAATCTTATATCAAGTAAAACTTTACTTTTTTTGTCTCAAACAGCAGGCAGGGAATCCTAAAATGAGACAATTAACACTTAAAATAAGATGCATTATGTTTTTTTTTTTTTTTTTCCCTCCTCTTCATCTCCTTCTCCTCATCAAAATAAATCTTGTTTTAAGATTCAATAACAAACTATACCTTTCTTAAATCTAGAAACAAGTGTTCCTACAATCTTAATTTAAGAAATCTTACCAAGTGAAATTATCTTGCTGCATGGACAGATTTTGTTCACTTGTTTTGAGAACCTTTTTCTTTAGTTGTAGTTTTTTTTTTATCTTGTTTGAAGACCTCCTTTTTTTGCAGTGAAAATATTTTATTTTTAATATTAACTTTAATATTCGTATCAGCTTAGCCATGAAATAACCACTGACTTTGGTGCAGCAGGTCAGGGGTTCAAACCCAGAGCAGAGCAAGGTCCTTTACACAACATGCCTAAACTCAGAATGAACTACACCTTTACAAATACACCTGCGCAACCAGGTCACCTTGATGAGGAACAAGACATGATGATGGATGGATGGATGGATGGATGAATTAACCCGAAGATGGATTGGTTGCTCCAGAAGACACCAGGAACAACATCTGAGATATCTGTACAGAAGAACCCTAAGGTTTCTACCTTCAGGCCTCAACCAGACACATAGATATATAATTGCAGAACTAAGATGAAAATCTTCCTTACCTTTTCTGTATGTTTCTTTTTTTTTTTTTCCTTTTCCATCTGTGTAGGTTTTTTTGGTACATATTTATTAGTCTTATGTTTGTATGTCAGTCCCCCCGTGTGCAACACGAACCACCGCACATTCATGCACACACACTGCAGCGTACTACACACACCACACACATCTATGTCTGTCCTAATGTCTCCATCTGTGTCTCACTGTCTCTGGTTCATTAGTCCTCTCTGACAGAATAACGGTTTCAGGTTATTGATGAAGGACACATTCACTGTCACTCACACGTGTGCACAAAAAACTAGATCATAATGCATATATATCTCACTTGAAAAAAGGATTTGCCAAATTGTGGCACTCACCATTAATATTTATTTATTTATTTAAAGGAGCCATATGTAAGAGATCTAATAAAACGAATCATAAAATGACCCCGATATGTCAACAGACATTTAAAAATCATGTTCATTTCAAATACTTATGTCACTGACAACAGCACTCAAGCCAGGATATTCCCGTTTAAAAAGAGGAGTTGCAGCCCTCAACTGATGTTGATGTTGTCATTTTTTGTTTTGGCCTGAAGCGCCACCCTCCACCTATCTCCCAATCACCAAGTCAGTAGTGTTTCTGCATCCGGGTTGCCAGCTCGGCTCTAATTATCGCAGCAGCCGCTACGAACGTGTTGGATGAAAAAATGTCTAGCTTTCCAAAACCTTAAAGACCTCGTTATGAATCCGAGTTACGTCGTGACAAGGTCCGAAATAAAACAAGGATTTGTATAGGAGATGCTTTTGATAGATGGAGACGGCTGAAAGCGGAGAAGAATTTGAAGACAGACGCCAACGTTGCTGATTTTCTCCTGGACAGGTAAGATTCATAGCTAAATGTTTGGCTAACGCTAATTTACTTGGACAAGGTAACAGTGGTACCTCTACTTACGAACGCCTCTACATACGAAACTTTCAGGTTACGAAACGCCTCAACGGGAAAATATTTCCTCTAGTTACGAAAGATCAAAGAAAGAAAAGATCTTTCATAAAGCATTAAATATAATTAACAGAAAATAAACTTACTGTGTAGGACTCGTCGCTTGCCATGGCAGCCTACGTTCCTGCTGCATTCTGCAGCCGACCTGGCAACCTCTGGTCGGGGAGGAGGGGGAGGGTACACGCCGCTCAACAGTAATTTGAAAGTGACTGCAGTACCAGTTTTGGCCATAATCTTACAAACGGCTCATTTAAAGGACAATGTGCAGGTACATTAAAAAGATGGCTGCACCAGAGTTAGCCACAAGCTAATTTCCGTCTGTAGTCCTTGACGAACAATAGTACACATTAGGGTTTACAGTAATGACATTATTCAAATGCAAATGCAAGAAACCGACTACTGTACAATGTCATGAAACCACAATAAAAAGTTAACATTTAAAGCGCTTAGTGCAAGTACAAAATACAGACTGATTAAAATAACATAGATTAGACTAATTGAACATAAAATAAGGTTGGGTCAAGATAAATAAATCAGAAAATCCAAATGCCTTTAGGTGGTACCCACAACGGTACCATCTGATGGTACCGTTGTGGGTACCACCTGATGGCCAAACACCCGTCCGGTATTGTCAGTGAGAACAGGACTGACGATCCAAAAGCCACTTTTTGACGGCCCTAGAAAAAAATATGCACATTGTTTTTTTGTTTTGTTCTGAAAAAAACAGGTAAACTCAATTGTGACTTCACCTTTAAAAAAAATTACAAAGGAAGCACAAGCCTTTCAAATTAATGTACTAATGTATTATATTATATATTAATGTTTATGTATTTGTTTCATCAAGTGGTATCTTCATTTCAAACATTTGGAAACTCAAGAGTGGATCGTTAGATTACAACAAAGTGCATTTAACTTGGTTTTCCCATCAGGCATTTTAACAACGTGGTGATTTAATGTGTCGTCTTACTTCTCTGTCCTTTAAACATCTGTTTTTTTTAAAAAAGGAGTTGGAAAGTGATTCTCTTTATGAGAAGATGAGCTTATTCGTGTAGACAGGCTCAGGTGTCTTGATATTTAGTTAAAGCAAGAAATATTTTTGTGCTTTTAACATTTGGAAAGCCTATGTTTAAAGTGCTATTTAACCTTTCAAAAATGCTGCTGGGGGTCTGTGCAGCATTTAAATAATAGTGTCTGCCAACATTTTACCTTCCGTACACTGAGAGGCTGTCGTGAGCTCATCATATACAGCCTACATCAAAAAAGAGCATCGTCTATATTTAGAATACAACAGTTTAAAACAAATATTTATTAATTATTTTTATCATATGAGGTCTTTATAAACATGTCAGTAATAATCTTTGTTCCCTTCCATATTAAAAACTTAGAAGAGATATTTAAAAGGGGTTTTTAAACAGGCATACTAAGATTAACTGTGTACTTTCAATGAGCATTCCCTGGGGTTTTATTTCACAGCCTTTTAGAGAATATAAATCACTTAAATTATTCAAACCTCCAGAGAACTCAAAGTAAATAAAAAACTAATGCGCAGAACAGAAAACAGATAAGTAAACCTATGTATAAATAAACTGCATGCATTAATTATGTGTGTAAAAAGACTGAGAAAAGGATGCAGAGAATAAAGCAGTTTGCTTTGTTTTGCTCAGTGCTGTTTCACCGCCTTACGTACCGCAGAATAACAGCCCTGCTCATGCAAACAAAGCAACTCCCTTGATATGTCGGAGTGAAACATTCTCCTTTCTTCTCTACCTTTTGTCATACTTCACTTGATCTTAGACGTGTATTCATACTGTGTACAGGGAGGCTGCGGCTTTCATGGGAGGAGGATGTTTCGCAAGTTGGAACAATATAGAAGAATAGTGCATCGAGGAATTGGTGTCCTATTTTATTTTTAGTTTTATCTTTACTTATTTACTTTTTTAAAATCTGAGCTCCTCGTGTAAGACCAAGATGAAGCTGTGACTGGTTATCGTAGCACCAGTGTTTATACGACTGACAGATGACATCTACAGAAATGAACACTGCTATTATCTCTTTAATACTAAAACCTGGTAAAGACGCCACATCCTTATCACGATATCATCCACTGTCTTTAAATAACACAAAAATCATAAGTAAGGCATTAGCACTCCGAATAGAAAAGATAACTCCACTTATTATTAGAGATGGGAATAGATTTTTCCGATTCCGATTCCATTATCGATACTGTTTAACGAGTCGATTCTTTATCGATTCTAATTTGGGGGAAAAGGAGAACTAACAGTTTTATTACCATCATTTTTTTTACTTAGAAGTCACGACCTTACAAACTCAACAGCGAGGTCAAAAGAGGCCCAAAGATAACGTGTTAACTGTTGTAATATGTAACTGTGCAAATACACAAGAATGTGGAACATTTTACTAACAGATTTTTCCTAATAGAAATTTAAAAAATCTCCCTTTTAAAAGGATATATGAGCTCACTAAGCACTCAAAAATAATAATAAAGAAAGATAAATACTATCAAATACAACGGAACAGATAGTACAAATCTGCAAATACTATAAAGAATTAATTATTTAACAGAAAAATAAGCATGTCTGGTTTTTCAGGAAGATACGTGATTTTTCTGGAGGTAGCTAGTTAGCGGTAGCGAGTGCTGCTCGCCCCGAAACTCGGCTACATTTTAGCAGCTAAGTTAAAACTATGCTGGCTGCGGCTAGCTTCGTAGCTAAACTTCGGCAGACTTTTTCCAATGGTCATTCACTCTTATGATACACTTACGGGAAAATCCCGCCGCTGCCACCAATGTAGCCGAGTTTCAGGGCGTCTATAAACTTATGGATAAGAAAACAATAAACTGAGGCTGCTCACTCTTCTCCCCTCTTTATTTTTCACAACACAGGTGCAACGACAACTTCTCCAATTCAACTCACACATCACTTCCCGTCATCCTTTCAAAATAAAACTCACATCCTGTATACTGGGATAAATCTGTTTAACACAAAAGTAGGTTACACGAGTAATGTTGACAAAACCTGCCTGTTAGCCTTTTAGCCTATAAGCGACCTGCACTCAAGCGTCGACAGCAACGCGGTGCAAGCAACGCAACGGGTACACGGGCAGCAGCCTCATGGGAAAAAGTCCAGATGGACCGAAACGTGTCACACAAGCACAACGCACCAGACTTACTCAAAAATACTGAATCCAGGATTAAATATTCTACATTTTATACTAAGAAACAGGTCACAGTGACCCGATGCAGTTTCCCAACCAACAGTACACAAGTTCTGTACGTACAGAAGTAGTACTTCTAAACTTTTCCTGTTCATTTTTATTTTATTGGTATAAAAGTGATTCATGTTTAAATAAAAGCCCTTTAAAGAGTTTTTTTTCATTCTTTCTGTCAATCTGTTTATTGTAAGTAAACTAAATTAAAACTAAATGACAACACTGACTAATGAAATGTAGTGACTTACACTGCAAGTGACATTTTGGTTTGTGACTAAAGAAATCACATTAATTAAGGTGTAAGTAAAATTACAGTTTACAGTACTGAATCAGAAGATTTAACCAGAGAGAATAAAATTACATGTAACAAAATTTCATCAATTTAATTGGTTTAATCCAAAGTAAAACTATACTGATGTTATAATAAAAATCAAGTTTAACCAATCTGAAAAAAATTTAGTTGTAACAAAGTAAAAAATTGGTGTATAGTCAATATAATTAATATTTTTACTTTGAGTGAATGTAAATTTGTGCTTTGGCATAATTAAGATTTTTGCTTGATTTTTATTTAAGATTCATTGTTCCAACCAGGCCATAAGTGTATTTTGAGAAAAACAAATGCATTTACGTGTAACAAATTACACACATTTTTAAAAATGAATCCAACATATCATTTTCTTCAGTACAGGAACCTTGACTTCAGCAGGTTCACGGTGTGTAACGTCAGAGACATAAAAATAACTATATTATACCATTTAGCTGAAACTGAGACAATTTAAGAGTTACTTTAACCAGTAAATATGGTTGATGCAGGAGTAGAGTCAAAGGTTTCTTTCCATAATGAGATTTGTTTCTGTGGATTTGTGGCTTTTACAATTCCTCCTTACAGGTTTTTCTCTCCACCGTTTGATCACCGAACACAAGATTTACTTTATGGCTTCGGATTACCTCCTGAGGGAGCGGTCAGGCCTCCCAGGTGAGTCTTTCTGAACCCTAAGAGGCTTACAGGAGAAATATGCACCGGCTAATAGCCTTATATTTTCATCCTGTTTTTTGAGAAGAGAATCAAAGAATCTTTACCCCTCACACCTTAAAAGTTTGTCACATTGATGCTGATTCGTCATTGATGCTACAAATCCAGTTTTACTGTATAATACATCTGAACATTGCAGTTAAGCTTTGACTTTAAGTCCGACTACGCTGCAGGAGACGATAGCAACAGCGTAGGCCTGTCAGATGTGGTGGTGAGGTTTTCTCATGCAAGAAATGCCTGGTAAGCTGAAAAGGAAATATTTGCTCCGTGATCATGCTGCTATTTTATCCTCAAAGTCTTGAACTGAGGAAATGGACTTCTGTTTCATGGTTCTTGAAGATGCTTCACCTTCCATGTAGGAGGCTGATGATGCCCTCCAGTCACCTTGATTCAAGCCTTTCAGGATTATTATGACCAGGATGACTGAGAGTCTACACCTGCTTAAATTGCATAATGTTACATAAAGTATGTTGTATGCAAATATTGACAGAGCACTCAGAATTCTGACACACCTAATTAATTAATCACGTGATGTTCCAATCAGTCAGAAAGATTTTAGCAGTGCAGTAATGTAGATACATGTTCCCAGGGTGTCATGTCACAACTAGAGATCGACCGATTATCGGTCGATCTCCTTGATCTCCTTGAACTCCTTGTTTTTGTTTCAAGTTAAAACAAAGTTAAATTATTTCAGTTATACTGAAATTTTATTCTATTTATTGTGAAAAAATTTAGGGAGCTATTATCTAAGTTTTTATTTAATGTTACAAGAGGTGCTGCTGAGCCTGAGAACTCCCTGTATTGTTCTTGTGTTTGAACTTAAAACAAAGACAAGTCATTGTAGTTATATTTAAATTTTACTGTATTTTCTGTAATTTCAGAGAGCTATTTATTTAACCTTTTATTCAACTTCATGAGAGACGTTCTGAGTCGAGGAAATTCAGGCACTTCTGGAGCTATTATTTTCTATTTGTGTGATTCAATGAGTATGCTTTAGGCATTTTTGTGAAGTTCAGTGCAGGGTTATTATAGTTAACGAAAACTAAGACTAAAACTAAAACTAGCAATGAAAAAATATTTCAGTTAACTGAAATAAAAATAAAAACTACAATTAAAAAAAAAACGAAAACTAAATAAAAACTACAATGAAGGATGTAAAACTAACTAAAACTAAACTGAATTGTAGATAAATTCAGCTTCGTTTTCGTTGTCGTTTCGTTTTCTCCCTCGATTACTGCCATAGAGATTACTGCCTGTCCTGCAGCAGCCGCTATGCTCCCCTCCCTCCAGAGAGGGGGCAGCATAGCGGATATAGACCTTTTCGGGCCAGCCCCCCGGAAGTACCCCGTCCGCCACCCCTTGTGCCATTGTTGGAGGGTGCTACAGAGCATAGATATCTATAAGAAAGGCTAGATGGCTCGAGGCGGAGTCACCAGCGTCCCTACACGGCGGCCATCTTACTACAGCATAGCAGTCTGGTACGCCCTATGGTAGCTGTCGGAAGGTGAGTTATCTGCATAATCAAAAATACTCTTAACTCGCTGAAATCTTGACTGATTTCCAAGCGGTTTTGTTTATTACAAACCTTAATAGCGTGGCTATGAGTCGGGATGCTTGGACATGTTGAAATTTCTACTTTTGTTTGAGAAAAAAGACTTAATCGTTCAGCACAGTTGTTTTGGATTTCTATTCAGTTGTTTTGGTTAGGAAGTTAGGTTAGAAACCTGTTTTTCTGTTTTCCTTTTATTTTGGGTGATAGGCAAGCCAGATTAAAACCCAGCTTGTTTTGTTTATTGTTTTAGGCGATGCTCACCCTGAGCTATTTAATTTCGTGTGGGTAAATAAAAAACCCCCTGTTATTTTGGACTGCATTCGTTGTCTTGTGATTCGTTTCGGAAAGTGGGGAGGAGAGAGGGATCCTTATGCTATGTTCTGGTAGTCCCTTGGCCGGGGCATAACAGACCTGTACATGGCATCATCAGTTCATCAATATAAATGTCAGTGCATAGTATGTTGCCTATTATGAAGGAAGATACATTTTAAAGGTCAGGTAGAGGAACACAGAGATTAAATATTTTTATTTGTCAAAGATTTAGAAAATATAATTTCATGTTAGCACCTCATTTTGTTTCAACTACTGTGAACTTTGTTAAATTAACTCACGTGTCTTCATCTTGGATATTTAGGCCATCATATAGAAAGCATAAAGCATAAAGATGTGCTCAAAGGGCGCCCCCTTCTCAGGGGCCAGGACCAGGGGACCAGGGGCATAACAAAATAAATACATATATGTTAATGTTATGTGTTGTTATAGTTATCATTATAATAGAAATATTACTAATATAACATACATGGAATGATTAAATGTTTTATATATAAATGATTTAATAAAACTACCTTGTGTGTGTAGTCCTATAGCTATTGCTCTACCTAGCTGCTTAATGTTTATTTATCCATAGTTAAAATTATTCTTGAGTATGCAGGAACATAACTACAACTCTGAGGTTTATAACAAACCAACCCGTTTGAAAATCGGTTTAAAATTAAGCAATCTGTGGTTATTGAAATGCTTCATGCACCATAGACTTTGATGTTATGAGTGGGCGAGCTGCCTGTGGCAAGATGGCCGCTAACAGCGTGCGTGAGCCATCTAGTGTTTATATATATATATATATATATATATATATATATATATATATAATATATATATATATATATATATATCAGCTCGCAGATTAACCAGTTGTTTTTCTCTTTCTACAAATATATATTTTTATAATGTCGAGTCGGTCGAGTGGGAATAATGTTCCGTCATAAACTGTGCCAACAATGGTGTGCAAATTCGACAATGGAAGAAGAAAGTATGCACGAAGACTGCCTTGTTTGCAGAACAAGAAGTTAGGAAGACGTGGGTGAAAAATATCAACAGAAAGAACTTTGTTCCAAATGAATACAGCCGGGTGAGTTTTCGTTAACATTCAATCTCGTACTACTCATAGTCTCGCTGAGAGTCCCGGACGATTCTGGCTGAAAGAACAGCAGTATGAGGCTACTGTAGCCCTCGGTACTAGCACAAGCCTATAAATCAATGAATAAATTAATGAATGAATGACTTAGGAGAATGATAAAATAAATTAAATATAACATTAACACATAGCCTAATTTACCGCTCGCGTTAACATTACAGCAGCATAATCTTTATGGCTTGTTGACGTTAGTTATAGCCAGCGTTCCACAGTTTTTAGTGTTTGATTATGGGAATAGATCATGCTATTTCCATAACCAATCATTAAAAACAGCGATAAACTACCTTCATCTGTAACTGGAGGCCACTGCCTAACATCATCAATCCAAGACATGTCTGTGTTATCAGTAACAGATGCTCCACGCTGCTGTGTTTGGGTTACTTGATGGAGCACCGCACACTCCAGTTATGGCGGGGCCACTAGGGGGCGCATGTCCACAATTTTTAAGTCAAAAAGGTGTATAATCTGCTGCATACTGCAAGAAGAAGAAAAACTAAAACTAAGACTAAACTAAATAAAAACTAAACTGAAACTAGTCAATTCCTCAAAATAAAACTAAACTAAAACTACTAAATTACTTGTTGAACTAACTAAAACTAAACTGAAATAAAAAAGCAAACTGGAAAACTAAATCAAAATAAAAACTAAAGAAAATTTCAAAACTATAATAACCTTGGTTCAGTGTTTGCATTATTCAATTTTTTTAGGCCAATTTTTACACTTTTACTGCAAATGAATATCGGCTCCAAATATCGGTTATCGGCCTCCTCTAACTACTAATAATCGGTATCGGTATTGGTCCTGAAAAACCCATATCGGTCGATCACTAGTCACAACCATTCCTAGTACTGAAGCATGTCGTTCCACAGTTATGGAACCGGGATACAGGAACCAACAGATCCAGTCATTTCCAGTCATCTCCTCAGTGTAAAGAGAATTCATGATTTGACGCTAAATAAACTAAATCAGACAAGGTGACACGTCCCTGTGGTCAACGCACAAAATGGAAACTACAGGTAGAAATCGCCACACATGCCTTGTCAAGATTTAATGTTTATTTTTAGCTTCATCTTAGTAGCTTGAAAAAATGCCTGCATAATCTTAATTTTTTTGTTATATCATGCTTTATTTCCCTCAACAGTTCTTGAAATGGTGTCAGCAAGTTGCATTCTGTTATGACACCATTTTTCCCCCCAACCCTCTAGCTGGTGATGAGAAACCAGCTAGAAAACACTCGCCAGTTACAGTCAGCTGTTTTACCCTTGGATGGTTTGGTTTATGTTAAATTACTATCATAATAAGTATTACTCTACATTTATTTTGACCAAATCTGTCCAAACACTGTCGTTTCAAGTGTCTTACACTTGAAACAATATTCACTCCACTCTGACAGTGAGTCCTGTTAGAGTTGAGTCATGGGATGACTGACTGCTGACGTCCACATGGTAGGAACCTAGAAGGATCTACGATGTCTCCTAGCTCCTTCAGCCTAGGTCAGAATGGGTGTTATAAGACTTTCAGTACAAATGAAATTAAAGGTGTACAAGACAGTGGTGAGACCTGCAGCGGACCACAGCTTTATTCATCTGCATGGACTGATCATACGGAGAATATCTTTACCCTGACAGTGAAATATCATTTTTGTCCACTGTAAACACTTCTCACTGGAAGCCGTTAAGGTTCTCAGCCTCTTGAGTTTTCTCTTTCTCTGTACATACTCCTGGACTTCCTCATTCCAGCACCAGGGACGAATTACAATTCCTCCCTCAACCCTCAATCTCAAAAATGTTCATTCCTGTGATGTGCCAGTGCTGTCCCAATTTTAGAAAGTCAAGTTGAGGGAAAAGTTTGAGGGCTGTATCTCCCTCAATATTGAGATTCTCCAGCACCACCCTTGGAAGTAAGGGCTACCCAGAAGGCATTGCGTATTCTCGCCATCCTTCGAAAAGGATGGCGCCGAAAAAAGCGAGATACAAATGTACATATTTTCGTAGTTAATAAAGATAAAAATGTTACGAAACTATCTTACTGTCTTCATTATATATATATTTATGTTATCTTATCTTCTTTTACGTCTTCTTCTCCTTCTTCTTCATCGTTGTCATTTTCTTGACAGACTGGACGTAGCTTTGGCGTAAGGCCGCCGCCCCCCACAGTCTGAAGATGTAACTGCACTCAAGGGGTGTCCCATTTCTAAGTCACGAGATAGACCTGGCACTAACTATGGAGGGTTTAGATTGAGGGTTAAGGACGAGGGTCGAGAAGCCGCACGAGGACTGTAGCGTCTGTACATGGACCGCCAACCACTGCACCAGCAGGGCGGCACTACTGTTTACCTTTTTAAAAATATACAGCTTCCAGCTCTACTACAATTTTATCTTATTTTGCTGTGGGGCATAGGAGGTTGGAAAACTACTGGAAACTACTGGAAACTACTGGAAAAGCCCAACGCTGACAAGCTGAAAGCAGGGCAAAAAAAAAGTTTCTATTTTCTTCCCTTACCCACCTATTTCTTTTCTACAACTTGACTCTTTACAATCATTCAGTGTTCTTTTTTTTTATTACAGCTACTTTTACCCCTCTTTATTTACATCCCACTCCACTCCTTCACTTCTCTTCTGACCTCCTCTCTCCTGGCTTTCTCTGTCTCTGCAGTTTTCTGGCCAGCCAGCGAGCTTGCCTTGTCAGCAAAATCAACAATGCTTGGGCCATTTTACAAAATAGGTCCTATGCATTGCTAATCACACTCTCATTCAGCATGAATGGCATCAGGCTGCAGGTACGTAGAGCTCTCTCCCCATTGTACTTGTTTAAATAAAGACCCTGCGTCTAAAAGGCCATAAATTACTGACAGAGCACTATGACTGGTAAACTCTCAAAACAGGGTTATACTGCAGTAAAACCAGGAAGAGGACTAATGGTGAATATGCACACTGTACAGTCAACATTTTGTCAAAAGGTCCCGATAAACATGACATTCATGAGTCCATGAAATATATGAAAAACATTTTTCTGCTCTTAACTGAATATCTGTAAATGTGGATACAAATAAAGATAAGGGATAGGTCAAAGAATTTTGTAAGCAGTTGCCATCGGGCTTTTATTCCAGTTGCTTTCACTGTAATGACATTTTATAACTTACTATAAAAATTTACACTGAGAAAACAAAGAAGACAACAGAAAAGTGGAGGTGGGTTAAAGTGAGACAAATGCCATGGGGCAAAGAAAGACAAACAGTAGCTTTTGTTTTTCATGTGTCAACAGTTTGAAAACTCCATCGTGCGAAGGAAATCCAACAGGGGACAACCTGAAGAAAAACCTCCCTTGAACAGATGGAAAGTGCAGCCACTGAGGTCATGGAGCAAAAGAAGTCTTTAAGAGGTGTTTCAAGGACCGAAATATTAACAAGTCAAGCTTCCTAAGATTTATAAGAAAAAAGGAGAGGGGGGACCTTTTCACTGTGGCCTGGGGTTCAGTGGCCCAGGCAAAGAGAATTTCCACTGATGAGATGGAGGAAGAACTTTCCAAACACCTGAAAGAACTTGTTGAACAGTCCTATGGCCTCTCTCCAGGTAAGTCAGAGGGATTTGAATATGCAGAAAAGAACCATGTCCTCATGCCTGTCAACTGGAAAGAGACGCAGTGTGCAGGTAACCCAGGGTCGTGCAAGACAGCATGTGATTTCCTATGGTATCTAAGGCTGCCTCAGCCAGCTTCCAGCCTTGCTCTCACAATCTTAAAGCTCACATATCACTCAAGGCAGTAGAAATAGCCAAGAGCAATGGTATCGTTATGCTCACTTTCCCGCCTCACACATCCCATCGCATGCAGCCTCTCAATGTGGCCGTGTACGGTCCGTTCAAAGCCCACAAACCCAACAGTGATACCACGCAACATCCCTTCTGGGTTTAGGTCCACTGGGATTTTCCCATATAATCGTGACATTTTCTCAGATGAAGTGTTTGCACCATCCATGCTGTCAGACCGGCCAAACCCTGAGCTACAGCCTGCCACCGGGGATGCTCCACCTCCAGAAGACGATACCTTGCAGATGAACCTCCCGCTGTAGATAAGTCACCCCCTCATACTTATTTTCCCGCTCCCTCGCCAGCTGACACGGATGTGTGACAAATGACCAGCCAACCTGGATATGTCCTTTAGCAGGAAATCATTGCACTTCTAAAGTACACCCGCAGAAAACAAATACACGGAAGCGCGTGAAGACCGCCATCTTCACGGATACTTCTGAGATGCAGGCACTTGAAAAAGCTTTTGAAGAAAGACGAAAGAAACTGGAAGAGAAAATGCAAAAAGGAAAACCAAAAAAAGACACAGATCCAATAGAAAATCACAGACGGCAGCTCTGAAGAAAGTAATGTACCTGTGCCACTCAACCAGGAACAGGGGCGCCGCTAGGGATTTTGGGCCCCATGAAAAGAATCTTTACCGGGCCCCCCAACACAGCGGCGAAATTTGTTGATGCTATTTTTGATCATCATTAGGGGCCTCTCTGGGCCCCCCTCAATCATGGGCCCCTATAATCCGTATCCTTTACCCCCCCTTTTCGGCGCTCCAGACCAGGAAGCATGGATCTGTCACCTGTCATGACTTTGTCATGGTCATTTTTGCAACCAAAGTCAGGAATGTCCGTTATATCAGTAAGGTTGAGAGTGCTGATGTTAATGAAATACTCACACAATTCCTGAGAAGGATCCAGGGAAACGGGATAGTGTGGCAGAGACTAAGTTTTTTTTAATTTTTTATTTATTTATTTATTTATTTAAAGGACCGTGTGCAGTGGCATTAAAAAGATGGCTGCACCAGATTTAGCACCAAGCTAATTTCCATCTGTAGTCCTTAACACAGATAAACAGTAAGACAAAAAGGCAAAGAACATAAAATACAACAAAATAAAATCGCAAAACAATTGGGTAAATTTACAATAGCTTAAAAAAACAATAAAAATGACTACTCTTTACAATGCATCCTGTACAGAATAATGCAAGAATAAAATGAGCCCCCTTAATGTGATCAAGACTGGTTGCTGAGCAGCCAATTTTTGACTGCATGTGAAAAAATTATAAGTTCCCCTACTGTGAAAAGGGTTCTTTTCTCTCATTTGAATGGTGAATAAAACATTTTGAATTATATTTTGTTGTATTTGTGTTTGTCCAGAGTTACCTCTAGAGTGGGGAAAAAGTAAGTGGATCATTTAACCCCTAGTAGGGTCAGTTTACCTCCTTGAAATCTGGGCTTTGACTGAATTTACCCTCATAGTTGGGGTAAAATGAGACTGTAGTGGCTACTCTTGCTTTCCAAAAAATTCAAATCCAAAATAGCCAAGTAGTCCGAGGAGGAGATCTATGACTCGCTAAAATGTCTAAAAAAAAAAAAAAAAAGGCACTTGCGGAGATCAGATTAAAAATAATCAGAATTTATTTCCACAAAATAATTATTCTCAGTGGTTGACCTTTTAGATAATCCAAAAACAAAACAAAAATTTGCTCCAACAGAGACACTTGACCACTTTTTTTTTTTTAAATGGTCATATTTTCACCGTCTTTAGTCCGGCAAACATTCCAATCATTTCCATTCTTAGGAAACATCCTAAATTAATGGGAAATGTGTTAATTTTATAGATGCATCCATTTAGCTTGCTTAGAGGGGGGAGGATGTAAAAACCATCTCACATTACCTCACTCTCCCCTATACACCAGTTTATTCACAAAGGATATTAAATCTTCTATTTTGCATTTAATTCCTTTAAATCCCCACAAATTAAAAAAGTAGCTCATAACATCATACAGGGCTTTTAAAATTCAGCAAGTCAATCTGGACCCATGTCTATCCATACCTCATGTTTATCATGATTTTTCTTGTATTTTACTTAAATTGTGTATCTTCTTGTGCTGTTTGTGCACAGCAGTTTCACAGAGAATCAATGTATAATTTACAGTAGTGACAGTAATATATTTTTTTACGGGATATCACAACAATGTTCTCCTCTGCCAACTTACAAGCCTCTGTGAGAGCTACCTACATAGCAACTTAAGGAGAATAATGATGTGGGAGTGGACCAGAAGCCAAGACATCATGATCCAAAACATCAAATTAAATCCTTTTTATTTTATTTCATATCCTTTTTAATTTTATCCTTTTATCAGTTTATCCTTCAAAAGAGTCAGTTCTGCGTAGCCAACCAAATACATTGCTTTATTTAGCAGCAGCATGCAGATTAGGCAAGCCTGTCTCAACCGGATAAAGCTTATAGGTCAAAAAAGTTCTGTTCTCATCAGTCCACCATGTTTCTGTAAAAAAATTTGTCATCATACAGCCATCCTTTTCATCTGCTGCTTGTGTTAAAGAACGTTTAGGGTCAGGCAGACCCAAATCAGAAGTTTGAAGAGCTAGCTTCAGTTTACAGAAGGTTTCCAGGAGCAGATGACCCAGTCACATGCTTGCAACCCCGTACAATAGATAACAACAGAGATCAAGGTAAGGATGGTATTATGTAAGAATCACCAAAGAAATCCCAGAGGACTTCTCAATGCTTCACTTCCAGCTTTTTATTCTTCTTCTCTGTCACCTTACTCATCATCACATGCTCTAGCGCCCTCTGTAGTTACTCTTCCATATAGCAGAACACAACAGTAAGGTATTGAGAACCAAAGACATTTATGATTAATTGTGACATTTTCCAAAATATTGGGTGATAATATTACAGACATGTATCTGGAGATCATGTATATATATAAAAAAAAATAATTAAAGGAACATGTTGAAAACACATCAGATCTCAATGGGGAAAAAAAATCATGCTGTTTATTTATACTAATATGGACTGGGTGATGTGTTAGGAACAAAAGGATGCTACATCATTTGATGGAAATGAAAATTATCAACCTACAGAGGGCTGAATTCAAAGACACCCCAAACATTACAGTGAAAAAATGATGCGGCAGGCTAGTCCATTTAGCTGAAATTTAATTGCAGCAACTCAAAATGGTATTCAGTAGTTTGTATGGCCCCCATGTGCGTGTATACATGCCTGACAACGTCGGGGCTCCTAATGAGACGACGAATGGTGTCCTGGGGTATCTCCTCCCAGATCTGGACCAGGGCATCACTGAGCTCCTGGACAGTCTGAGCTGCAACCTGGTGGCGTCGGATGGATGGAAACATAATGTCCCAGAGGTGTTCTGTTGGATTTAGGTCAGGCGAGCGTGGGGGCCAATCAATGGTATCAATTCCTTCATCCTCCAGGAACTGCCTGCATACTCTCGCCACATGAGGCCGGGTCATTGTCGTGCACTAGGAGGAACCCAGGACCCACTGCACCAGCAGAGGGTCTGACAATGGGTGCAAAGATTTCATCCCCATACCTAATGGCAGTCAGGGTGCCGTTGTCTAGCCTGTATAGGTCTGTGGTCCCTCCATGGATATGGACCAGACCATCACTGACCCACCAAACCGGTCCTGCTGAACCATGTTACAGGCAGCAGAACCTTCTCCACGGCTGCTCCAGACCCTTTCACGTCTGTCACATGTGCTCAGGGTGAACCTGCTCTCACCTGTGAAAACCACAGGGCGCCAGTGGTGGACTTGCCAACTCCGGTGTTCTGTGGCGAATGCCAATTGAGCTCCATGGTATCAGGCAGTGAGCACAGGGCCCACTAGAGGATGTCGGGCCCTCAGGCCCCCCTCATGAAGTCTGTTTCTGATTGTTTGGTCAGAGACATTCACACCAGTGGCCTGCTGGAGGTCATTTTGTAGGGCTCTGGCAGTGCTCCTCCTGCTCCTCCTTGCACAAAGGAGCAGATAGCAGTCCTGCTGATGGGTTGTAGACCTTCTACGGTCCTGTCCAGCTCTCCTGGAGTAACTGCCTGTCTCCTGGAATCTCCTCCATGCTCTTGAGATGGTGCTGGGAGACACAGCAAACCTTCTGGCAATGGCAGGTATTGATGTGCCATCCTGGAGGAGTTGGACTGCCTGTGCAACCTCTGTAGGGTCCAGGTATCGCCTCATGCTAACAGTAGTGACACCTGTGCAACCTCTGTAGGGTCCAGGTAGCGCCTCATGCTAACAGTAGTGACAGCTGTGCAACCTCTGTAGGGTCCAGGTATCACCTCATGCTAACAGTAGTGACACCTGTGCAACCTCTGTAGGGTCCAGGTATCGCCTCATGCTAACAGTAGCGACACCTGTGCAACCTCTGTAGGGTCCAGGTAGCGCCTCATGCTAACAGTAGTGACACCTGTGCAACTACTGTAGGGTCCAGATAGCGCCTCATGCTAACAGTAGTGACACCTGTGCAACCTCTGTAGGGTCCAGGTAGCGCCTCATGCTAACAGTAGCGACACCTGTGCAACCTCTGTAGGGTCCAGGTATCGCCTCATGCTAACAGTAGCGACACCTGTGCAACCTCTGTAGGGTCCAGGTATCACCTCATGCTAACAGTAGTGACACCTGTGCAACCTCTGTAGGGTCCAGGTAGCGCCTCATGCTAACAGTAGTGACACCTGTGCAACCTCTGTAGGGTCCAGGTAGCGCCTCATGCTAACAGTAGCGACACCTGTGCAACCTCTGTAGGGTCCAGGTATCGCCTCATGCTAACAGTAGCGACACCTGTGCAACCTCTGTAGGTTCCAGGTGCACAGTAGTGACAGTGCACCTCTGTAGGTTGCACAGTAGTGACAGTGACCCTAGCTAAATGCAAAACTGGTAAAAAAGAGTCAGAAAAGATGAGGAGGGGAAAAAAATGTCAGTGGCCTCCACCTGTAAAACCATTCCTGTTCTGATGGTCGTCTCGTTGTTGCCCCTCTAGAGCACCTGTTGTTAATTTCATTAACACCAAAGCAGCTGAAACTGATTAACAACCCCCTCTGCTACTTACCTGACCAGATCAATATCCCAGAAGTTTAACTGACTTGATGCTATACTCTGAATACAAAGCGTTCCTTTAATTTTTTTGAGTATATATAGATATATACTCAAAAAATATATACTCAGTATATATATATATATATATATATATATATATATATATATATATATATATATATCTGGAGATTATGTTTTTCCAAACATTAGATGCAGCAGAGCGGTAAGAAAGCAAGCCTTCCTTGCATGAGGCAGAATTGGATTTGGTGTATCAGTGGTGTGTAGACAGACTTAGTCATTATATATCACCCGTGCCCCCCCCCCCCCCCCCCCCCACCCCCCTCCCCCGCCAGCTGCTGAAGCATTAGCTTGTCAGTCTATCTGTGGCATGTTTCTGGTTGTGCTCTGTGAGAGCTGGAATAGGACTCCAGCAGATACCCGCGACCCTACGTAGGATTAAACGGGTATAGATGATGGATGGATGGATGGATGGATGGATGGATGGATGTATAATTTCCCCATTAACTTTATCCAGCTGATTCAAACTCAAACTACTATTTTGAGGGAACCTTAAATTCTCTATCCAAATTGTCATACAATCTTTTTAGCCATTTTTGTATTTTTCTCGCATTTCCTCATCTAAGAAAAAAAAACCCCTGTAAGGCAGGGCTCGGTCCTAAAGGGGGCGCTGTCCTGCATGTCTTAAATGTTTCCCTGCTTCAGCGCACCTGGTTCAGACGAATGGATCGCCACACCAGCTTGTCATGCAGGTGTGCAGAAATCTGTTAAGAAACCCCCCCCCCCCCCCCCCACCCCCCCCCCCCCCCCGTAAGGCCTCCAGACGGGTCGTAGACCTTCACCTGACCCATAACTTCAGTCTGAACTTTTGTGTGATTTCACACTTAGTTCTGTCCTCCATGTTGAATCCATCTCAGAATAGATCGAAATTTAATCAAATATTGTTGCATTGAGTAATGCTATATGTGATAAATTATAACAATGATCAATTTAACATATGTAAGGTATTATATGTATAAAAAAAAAAAATCTATATTTTATTGTAGTAGGCTACAGGTGTGACAGGGTCTAGAAAGAAGTGATTGATAATAATAATAATACTAATGATAAAGACATGGGGTCTTTATCTAATTAGACTTAAACTGTCAGCAGAATAAATTATCCATAAAGGTTTAATAATTAGATGAACCAAGAAAGTAATTGGCGGGTTACTCTACGCATAAAACCTCATATATTACCCTGAAAGAATATAAGTTGCCTCTACAGTTAAGGCATATAGATTTTTTTCTTTGTCTGGATCAAAAAAAAAAAGAGAACAAAATTCATTAAAATAAACTGAAGAATATAAAAGTATTATGAAATGAAAATGAAAAATACTTTTTTTAATCCCAGAAGGGAAATTCAACATTGTAGTAAGTTTTTTTTTAAATCAATATTAGTATTAATATTATCAATATACTATCCTTTTTATCAGAACAGGAGTGAGGGAAAAATATTTACCAAACCTTTACTGGACTGTCATGAAATAAGTCTTACTGGTGCAGACATGTCAGTCGGGTCAAACACATGTGAAGGAACATTTGCATTTTTTGGACCGGAAGAAATGCCTTTGAGGATCAGAAGAGTTAAATTAATGCTGGCTTATTAGGTTAATCTCCGGGGACATAGTCATACTTACTCCGCTAAGAGCATTTTAAAAGACTCCTGGGAGCACTATGAATAAAATTTTATGAGTTTTGGTTGGGTTGGTAATGTAAAAGCATAAATTACCAGACTAAATTAGTTATACTACGGCTATTTCCAGTTCTGTCTGAGATGGTATACATCATAACTTCAGTCAGAGTATTCTTTAGTATGGGAATAGAGTAAGAATTAAACTATATTGTACGTTCCTGATGGCAGCACCAAATCTCACCTATTACAGCATTACAAGTATACAACTAAAATGATTTCTATTCTACAGGATCAACATTTAAATTTACTGCGTGCTTCAAAGTTCTGGACTTAGAGCATAAATAATGTACAGCATCCATCCATCCATCATCTAGACCCGTTAAATCCTCCGGAGGGTCACGGGGTTCTGCTGGAGCCCATCCCAGCTCTCTTTAATGTATCCCCAAAAATATATCCTCAAATAAGTGATCTATCAGCACTTTTTTTTCATATATTGTGCACAAAGGACAAGGTTTTATTTAAATGTGGAAAATGAGCAGGTGGATGTATCAGAGAAGCAAACACTAAGAAGACAATACGAGAGTGAATTTACACTCAGCACGTCGGACTAATTTGAGGTAAGAGGGGGAAAAGACTTACAAGCTTCCAATAGTTATGCTATCCACTTGTTCGACATTGTGATTGGCATAATCAGGTTGCAGCGAAGCTAAAAGGAAAAGGACATCAGCAAGAATTAGCATCAACAATCAGTTTTGTCAACAGACTCCGTATCAGAATCTAAGAGGGAATAAAAAAAAAAGCACACGTGGCTACGATTCCTCAAACTGGTATCCCACCTGATCAACCAGGAAATGTCTGCTTGTACAAATCTGATATTAAGGGTGTCTTTCAAAGACAAAGCAAAAGTGTAAAAAATAGCAGTGGCGGACAGATTCGTGGTGACGAGGCACATAAAGTCCTGTCAGGAAGCTCAGATATGAAGACAGGCTGTCAAGATGCTCGGAAAGGCACGGATGTTATGGTCTTTTGAAGAAATTCTAATTTAGTCATCTATTTACAGTAATCATTTGAATATTCACCGTTCACACCACAGGAAACATTTCATGCATGTGGCATAGTTTTGGAGGAATCGTAGTATTACTTGTCTGGGTGAGTTGTTAAACTCATTAAATCAATTTAATTCATGATTTGGCATATTGATCCAATGTTTTAAAAAAAAGTGTTTGGACTGTGGGTGGCTCATCCTTGAAATGTGATTTTTCTTATTAGTGGTTTTGTAAATCTGTAAGTTACTACTTTAACAACTTCTGTATAAAAGGATTCATACAACTTAATATATTCTTTAACAAAAGAAAAAATAAATTGTATGTCTCAGAAGAAAAGCATCCACCCAGAAACTGTGCAAGAACGAGTTGAAAAGTGAGAGTCGGCTGAACACAAGCTACTGTTGCTCCGTTTAACCTTTCTGTCGTGTTCGGGTCAAATCTGACCGATTTCCTACTTTCATCAATCATAAATATTGTGTTTTATATTTGATTGTCTCAGGGCCTTATCATATCCTCCACACTAGGCATTTGAACATATATAATTGCTGATCACCACTTTCATTGAATTTTGAGTCGTTTATCCAACTGTGGCGTTCCCGGTCAAAAATGGCCGCCGTAGTAAAATATTCACTGCAGTTATTCATGTAAACCTCTAGTTTGAGACTTTGTTTACAGCTTAAAAGGGAGTTAAATGAAATTTGGTGATGATCAGTGGTTTTTCTGTTAATGTAGGAGCAGTTAAAACAGGCCGGGAGCACTAAACTAAAGTAAATGGGGGGGGGGGGGGGGGGTAAACGAACACGACACAAAGGTTAAACTTTTGCATCTATGATTCTTCTTATTCTACTTGCTCCTCTGCTGAAGAAAGTAAAAGAAACAACCTCCCAAAAACATAGAAATTATTGACACTTGTGATCTACAAATGAAGAAAAGGATAAATGCAAAGAATTGATCAAGTATCAGTCATATATTGAGCAGTAGTAATATTAGTAGTAGTAGTACAACGCTGGACCTCAGAACTGCGATATTTCACAACAACCTTTAAAACTTACACCTTATAACAGTTTTCACAGAAATGACTGATGGTAACATGATTTGGGAAAACATTAAGGAATTTGGTTTATTCTTTAAATGGCACTTACTTGTTAGCACAAACTTGACTTTGGTTTTCTTTATCAACATTATTTTTTATCTTCCACTAAAGATGATTTAGTATATAATTGTTTTTAAGTGGTCCAGGTGCAGTTTTGCTATTGTATTTTTACATTTTACACAAAACACATAACCACACAACACATTTTTTTTTGATTTCAGTACATTCATTTATTCATTACAGAAACTTAAACTGTAACTTCTAACAGAAAGGGAATGTCCAAAAAATGTATTAGATTAAAATGTAAATGATTCACACTTGTGCCTTCATATAAATGATTAGAAACATTACAATATGTATGAAGACAGAAGTAGAAACACTTGAACAACAGATTCATGCAATAAAAATAAAAAAGTATTTTTTTTTCCAATAAACAAAATTGATCAGAAAAAGAAAATCCCTCTGCATGTGGAAATTGTGGACGCGCAATGACGCGATTTGGACGCGCTCTTTTACACGTCGACATGCCGGTTGCGCTTTCCACAAACTCGGTATCTTGCGGTACCGGTATCTATCGGGTTTAAGATAGATATCTATCCTAACCCTGCGATCGCCAGATATCAAATTTGTGGAAAGCGCAGGAGACACGCCCATTGCCACGCCTACAATGTGAGTAAGGAAGTCGGCATGATGGGTAGCAGCTTTAGGGAGCGGAAGATTGCATCAGCGGTTAGCGGAGGCTCCTAAATCTGCAACTTGCGGGTAGGGGGTAGTGGGTAGAGGGAGGTGTAAGATGGGGCCCAGAGACTGCAGGTGTGATGCTCAGTGTTGTTAGTGGTTACGCCCCCACAGGTAGGATGTGAGTCAGAAGAGAAGGATAAATTCTGGAATGAGGTGTATGAAGTGATGCAGAGTATCTCTGGAGATTAAATAGTAGCGACTGGCACAGACTTCTATCGTCATGTTGGAGAAGGCAACAGAGGTGATGGGCAAGACGGGAGTCCAGAGGGAGGCTGGTGGTAGACTTCGTAAAAAGGATGGAAATGGTTGAAGTGATGGTGACTTATCAGAGTGGAGGTAGAAGCACACAGGTGGACGTTACATTTTGTGTAGCTGATGTAACCGGTAAGGAGATCAGGAGATCAGTGAGAGTGTAGCCAGACAGCAGAGGATGGTGTAGGATGACTCCGGTGGTGAGGAAGATGAAGAAAACAAAGGCAGAGCAGAGGACGAAGTGATGGAAGCTGAAAAAGGAAGAATGTTGTGTGGTTTTCAGAGAGGAGTTGAGACATGACTGGACGACTACAGCAAGTCCGATCAGGGAAACAGGTAAGAGAGTACCTGGCGTGTCATCTGGAAGGAAACAGACAAGGAGACTTGGCCGTGAAATGAGGAAATACAGGAGTGTGAACAGAGAAAGAGGTTAAGCTAAAAAAGAAGAGGGACGCAGGATTGAAGAGAGCAGACAGGTGGGAAAAAACAAAAAAATGGGCGGATGATGATTTGTAGGTTGGACAGCAAGGATGGAGAGACAAATTATACAGGTCGTGGTCCTAAACAGGTTTTGAACTGATGTTGAACATTTCTATAATAAAGGTCAAAACTGGAAACTGACACTTCCACAATAAAGACTGTTACATCACATAACCGCTGCTGTTGGAGAGGAACGGGGTTTCTCAGGGGAAGACGCAAGGACTTCCACACCGAAGGGGGAAGGTCTAAGTGGGTTTGGTCATTGGTTAAATCTTTAATGGTTGTTAGTGATGTTCATGTCATTGTATTGTGTGTCTTTGGTTTTATTCACATATGAAAAACGAAATAAAACGTCCCTTTTTCCTTTTTTAATTTTTGATCATTTTTGACAATTAAAAATAGAAAGAACGAATAATTCACGGATTTGATTCAGTTCCCTGTTTTTTTCATTTCGTATCTTTAATCCAAGTTTAAAAAATGAAATATGGAAAACCAGGCATTTTTTAGTTTTTTTGTGTTAGATAGAAAATGTTACTTTTTCATTTTTTCAATTTTTGATTGACAATTGAAATTGAAAAGAACGAATGATACACAGATTTATGGAGATTATTTTCCTGTACTGAGTTTTCTCTCCTCTTTACTTTGGTTTCTCCATAGTACAACTTTGAATTTGTAGCTATTCTTGAGTAGTTCCACTTCTTTGCAGAAAATTCTATTCTATTACTTTAAATTTTTTGAATTATTTACCTCTAACTTGTTTTGTTTTTTCCCTAGATTTTAATGGTATGAAGAAATGGCTGTTTTGTTTTGTTTTTTTGTTGTTGTTTTTTTTTTGCCCCACTCAACATGTAGAACATAAAATGAAAAATAAATAAGTGCAGTTTTGCAGTTTAAAGAATTGTGATTTACAACTCAGAAACATCTTTCACTGTGTCAGCAGCTACTCAACAGTATGTAAGTATAAACTGTATAAACTGTCAAAGCCAAAAAAGCATCTCAGGACATTTGCTTGACGTATGAAGAGGAGATAAAACATGTGCTTCATAAAACGAGTAAACTATCTGCACTTTGTTATTCCAATATCCTCTTAATTTATTTTACAGCATCAGTGTGATAGGATGATTAGTCATTTGCACACATCTGTTGGATGTCTTATAACTGACATCATCTCTTGTAATGAGAGAAACTGCCTGAAAAATAACTAACGAGGGACCTTTCTTCCCTCCCCTCTGAGAGATAATCTTGTTTTTTACTTGAGTAATAGGAAAAAATTTCACATCGTCTCCATCTGTTTTTGATGCCTTTGCCTCAAAGTCATTATTGGATTTCTTAATCTGATCTCTATCGAACTCACATTTTTTGCTCGCTAACATCTCAGCACAGTTGGCTGGTTGGGATTACTGCGCTCCGGCGGACAATACGGCCTTTGATCCGTCAACAATAGTCAGCCCTCAATTATGATAATGGCAGCGGAAAGGAGCACAGTCCAAATTGTGTGTATTATTCTGATATGAGGCAAATCCAACTTAAGCCTCAGTTGGAAGCAAATATTCTCATCAGTCCAGATGAAAGTCATCCCCCATGTAAAGCTGGTGAATGAATCCAGCTGAAAGACGGAGAATGATCAGGAATTGGCTGTGCAAAAAAAATCAGGTGGCTCAATAGGGCAAGTAGGTTTTGTGTCATCCAGGATTAGAAGAATAATCTGTGTCCAGGATATTTAATGCACTGTAATATTATGTAAATCCCCACTCCATATGAATGCCACTGATAATGTATACGCCTGCTACAAGTCGTCTCCACATGAGCTGTCTGGATTGACCTCAATTTGCTTCCCATCCCCTTCGTTTCCTTCCATCCTCTTGTATTTGTTTTCATCCCATGAAAGTCTGATAATTGACAGCCCACCTTTATGTTGAGTTCAGTAGGAGCAGTAAGAAAGATCAAGGGCAAATGTTGAGGTGGTTGAATATTTTTTAGCTACTCACAAGTCTCACTGTGTCAAGTCATCTTCCTCTATCATCCCTATCTCTGTTTCAGAGACATCTCTTCCCATCAACCCTCTCTTTTTCTTATCGCACCTGCTGCCCTCCTCTGTAGTCTTCCTTCCTGCCATCTTGTACAAATCCAACACCTTTTTTTTGTTGACAGCAAGGGACAAGTTAATTAATAACGGCTGAGCCATTCCTTCCTTTTAGGATAAAAAATGCTCCTTTTCAGTCAGGTACAGTATCACGTTTGTGATTGTTTCCTTCTCTCCCCCCCCAAGCCTTTTACTGTGATATATGTTGCAGGTACCAGAATATGGCACCAAACAACAGTTATATAATACCTGGAGAACAGGTAAATGAATTTAGAAAAGAAGGAGAGTGGAGTCGCGGACCGTTTTCAACGTTCCTCTGTCGGTATTTTATTCACAATTACTCACATTCAATAAACATCTCTCCCACTGCCTAATAACTGTTTGCATTGTCCTCTTTATATTCATTTTACCCAGCATTAAATAACACTGTCTCTATCCTCTGTCTATCTAGACATTCATATTCCGTGTCCATAGAACATTCAATATCTCATTACATTGAATATAAAGCAAAATACAATAAACAACATCTGGTCATCACTACTTTTCAATAACACACTTTTTGTCATCTCCACAATTCTATTTTAACATTTCTCCTTTTCCAAATTTCGTTTTTGGTCATTTAAATTATTGCATATTACTGTGCAGTTTTATTCTAAAGATGCTACTAACACCAGGACTTAATACAAAGCAGTAACTGTATCACCCATGAACACTATTTACATGTGTATACCTGAATCATGGATTTAAACCATTCACTAAAATAATAAAATGGAGCCAGCCATTAATCGAATTCAAACGTTAACTGAACAAGTGGAGGAGTGATGCTCCAACATGACTAAACTCAGTAACAAATGGGAGACGCCATCTTAGCGCGCCACAATACAAAACACTGACACAAACTGTTAAATTTCTAAAAGCTTCGTTTACATATAAATCCGACCCAAATCAAAAACACAAACCTTACCAAAAGCGACATAAAGACCTACTATTATTTCTGTGTGGGTTGTGAAGGGTTGCCTACCTAGAGAACAGGTAAATGAATTTAGAAAAGAAGGAGAGTGGAGTCGCGGACCGTTTTCACCGTTCCTCTGTCGGTATGGAGGGAAGCGGGCTGCGCATGCGCATAAGGGACTCAGAGAAACCGGTCAAACGGTCCTGCACTGCCACCTACTGACCAAAGTTTTATTATTTACGGATGAAAACTGAATATCACAAACAAATTGGGTCTTTAAAGTAAATAAAATAAAGACAATTCCACAACATTAAATACAAATAACACAACTACGCACTAGTGTGATAACACTTAGTGGGCATCACATATACACCTTTTCGACTTGAAAATTGTGGACATGCGCCCCCTAGTGGCCCAAACATAACTGGAGGGTGCGGTGCTCCACCAACTAACCCAAACACAGCAGCGTGGAGCATCTGTTACTGATAACGCAGACATGTCTTGGATTGATGATGTTAGGCAGTGGCCTCCAGTTACAGATGAAGGTAGTTTATCGCTGTTTTTAATGATTGGTTATGGAAATAACATGATCTATTCCCATAATCAAACACTAAAAACTGTGGGAATACGTGAAAAATGCAACGCTGGCTATAACTAACGTCAACAAGCCATAAAGATTATGCTACTGTAACGTTAACGCTAGCGGTAAATTAGGCTATGTGTTAATGTTATATTTAATTTATTTTATCATTCTCCTAATTCATTCATTCATTGTTTTATAGGCGTTCAGGATTATTTCATTCATCGTCTGGCATCCGGCTTGTGTATTTCACATACTTTCTTCTTCCATTGTTGAATTTTCACGCCATTGTTGGCACAGTTTATGACGGAACATGTATTCCCACTCGACCGACTCGACATTATAAAAATATATATTTGTAGAAAGAGAAAAACACTGGTTAATCTGCGAGCCGGTGAAAGTGTCGCTCTGTAGCACAACCCAGCAATGGTGGACGGGGAACTTCCGGGGGGGCTGGCCCGAAAATGTCTATACTCTGTGTCCCTTCCTACAAACTTGGAAAATAATTGTGCGGTTAGATGTGGGCGGCTAGTCAGAGCCGAGTCAGGAAGAAGAGAAAGAGGATGAACAACTTGACAAGCTTCTGGAAAGTTGAACATTAACCACGTGAAACCTACAACTGAGACAGAGCCGTCCTCTGTCAAGAGACATCTGTCTAATTAAAGCTGCAAGCAGCGTTTATCGGGCCCTCGCAGCCATGTCCACCGCCCCCCCCAGCTGTCCACCACCTTTCCAAGCCAGAGGGGAATAAAGACAACACAGTGATAATTCCATTTGGTTATAAAATGTAAAAGTTGCTGCCCAGCTTGAATCCAACGGTATGAAAACAAAAAACTGTAGTTGAATCTACTGAGAGCGGAGTTGTCAAGGCTGTAACTGTCACAGCTGTGTATAATTTTAAACAAATGTAAAGGAAGTAAGTTAAATCTGAGCATTGGTAGATATAGGGCCCGATCTTCCGCCAAACCTCCTAAACCTGCTATTTAGGGATAGCGGGTAGCGGGAGGGGCGTTCCCCCACAAAGAACGCAATCTTCCACCTCCCTGAACCCACGATCTTACCTGTGCTAACCGCTATATTATGCATGGGAGTGGTTAGGGCGTTCCACCTGTTTGACCAATCAGTGCGTCAGCAGCCATTGCCTTTAAGAGCAGGTTGCGCTACCTGCTAACTGCTATGGAGCGTCTTTTCACCCAGATCAGAGCAGCTCTCATGGGCAGCTGGTCTGGGACTCTGCTGTAGAGTTTCCTCCTCTTCCTTCCTCCTCCTCTGCACTGATATATACATAACTAGCTCTAACTAATGTGGAGCAAATGATTTAGTCATTTCTTTTGTACTCCAAGAAGTTTCAACAAACTGCTCAGAAAAAATCCAGTGAACTTCCAGGAAAGCATTTCTTAACTAGAAAAGCACTCAGAGAGCGCAGACCTCCGCCAAGCACAACAGTTCTCCCATACAGCGATTTACAGATTGTGATAAAATCCGCCTTCTGGATCAGATCCGGATCAGCCTCTGACATTTTATAGAGGTTTTCATTGTCAATACCTGAGTGAAATTTCATGAGTTTTGGGCAATAATTAACGGAGATATTGAGAAACAAAATTTCCGGCCCAATTGACCGCAATGTTATCGAAATTTTGAAAGTGATCCAGAATCCAGGATTTCTTCAGGATCACAGCCAAAATGAAACCAGTTCTTCCTTTTCACATTTCTGACAACTCCTGAAAGTTTCATCAAAATCCATTCATAACTTTTTGAGTTATCTCGTAAATAAACGTCGGCAAAAACATTACCTCCTTGGCGGAGGTAAAAATATTTTTACACAGACAATTATCGGCTACCTGAAAGTCCCAGATAGTTGGTGCGCCTTCGGTAAACACGCTCAGGCAGAGCCGCGAGAACATATTGTCAGCAGGGGGCGCCGGGAGCGGCTGCACGCACAGCTTCGCCAAGACGCACCAAGACGCGCCAAGACGCACCAAGACGCACCAAGACTCTCCAAGACGCGCCAAGACGCGCCAAGACGCGCCAAGACGCGCCAAGACGCGCCAAGACGCGCCAAGACGCGCCAAGACGCGCCAAGACGCGCCAAGACGCACCAAGACGCTCCAAGATGCACAGCTGCGCCAAGACACACCAAGATGCACCAAGACGCACCAAGACTCTCCAAGACGCGCCAAGACGCACCAAGACGCACCAAGACGCGCCAAGACGCGCCAAGACGCACCAAGACGCGCCAAGACGCACCAAGACGCTCCAAGATGCACAGCTGCGCCAAGACACACCAAGATGCACCAAGACGCACCAAGACTCTCCAAGACGCGCCAAGACGCACCAAGACGCGTCAAGACGCACCAAGACGCACCAAGACGCGCCAAGACGCGCCAAGACGCACCAAGATGCGCCAAGACGCACCAAGATGCGCCAAGACGCACCAAGACGCGCCAAGATGCGTCAAGACGCACCAAGATGCACCAAGACGCACCAAGACTCTCCAAGACGCGCCAAGACGCACCAAGACGCAAGACGCACCAAGACGCACCAAGACGCGCCAAGACGCGCCAAGACGCACCAAGATGCGCCAAGACGCGCCAAGATGCGCCAAGACGCACCAAGACGCGCCAAGATGCGCCAAGACGCACCAAGATGCACCAAGACGTGCCAAGACGCACCAAGACGCGCCAAGACACACAGCTGCGCCAAGAGGCACCAAGAAGCACCAAGACTCTCCAAGATGCGCCAAGACGCACCAAGACGCACCAAAATGCGCCAAGACGCACCAAGATGCGCCAAGATGCACCAAGACGCACCAAGACGCACAGCTGCGCCAAGACGCATAGCCGCTCCCAGCAGCTGTGCGTCTTGGCACAGCTGATGTGCTTTTTAAAATACTGCAGAACGGATCATTGGATGAGCATTGAACCAGAGGAACAGGTATGATGACATCTACCTTCTACCACTGAGAACATCTCAGGTGCTCCGAGCTCAAGGAGAGGATCAGAGGGATACGAGCACAGTACAAGAAACTCCACAACAGAGTTCTGTGATCTCCTCGTTTCCTCCACAGCAAACATCTGGATGAGATCATGCCACAGCTGTACAGACATCATCTGCCCTTAAGAGAATAATAATGTATGAAAGTAATACAGTGATGCATAATCGAGAGGTAGAGCCGGGTGTGCAGTCCACATGTGACCAGGTGGATGCACATTTATGCCATTTGGACGCGCTCTTTTACGCGCTGACATGCACCCGCGATCCCAAGATACGGAGTTTGCGGAAAGCGCAAACGACACACCCACTGCCCCGCCTACAATGTGAGTAAGGGAGTCGGTAAAGCGCGTAGCAGCTTTAGAGAAGTGGAAGATTGCATTAGCGGTTAGCGGAAATTCCTAAACCCGCAATTTGCTGTTAGCGGTTAGCGGGTAGCGGGAGGTGTACGATTGGGGCCATAGATTGAGATGTTTAGAGTTCTATAGTTATAGTTTTAAACCAGGTGTAATGGGGAACTCACATTCAAAGGTTTTTTTTCTCTTGTTGCTGATATGAAAAAATGAAAACATGTATAGTCCATCTATTTACTAAAAAATATTTTCAAATTACAATGACCAAAAAAAAAAAAGAAAAAATTGAAAATGTTTCTTAAAACGCTGTGAAACTGTCTACTTTTCCTCTTTGTAGTTCTCCTCATGTGAACTTTTTAATTCAGTGCTTGAGTCGCGGCGGTAATGGAGTCGCTTCAGGCCTTCCCTAAGAACACAGCCCTCCTCCACTTTCACTTCCTGTCACAACATCTATATGAACTGAGCTCTACGGAGGATGAAAGAGGACCTGACTCTAATTGAATGTGATTAACATTAACTGGAAACAAAACAGTATGTAATGCATGTCCACTTTAAAGAGCTGAGCTTACATGACAGAATGGGGGCAATGAATTAGACATAGAGTAGAGATAGTCCACAAAGTGTAAAGAATCCAGATGGTACATCGATGCCAGTTTTAAAATACATTCATATAATCATTAAATAATGCACATAAGAGGGCATTTATAAAAGAGAAATATTTATTGTACAAAGCCAATATTATTGACCACCCCCTTAAATAGTGGTGGTCAAAATGAATGCATAGATGGAAACGGGCGTCAAATTATTTTATAAGTATCTGAAATGTGTAAAAGTATAAATAGATTTTTCTTTTACATATAATTGTTAACTATTTAGCTATTATTTCTGAAGTTCACCTTTCACATAAACTCCATAAAATAACGCAAAATAGTCAGGTGTCTGAAAAATTTTTTTAGATACATATTCTGAAATTATGCATCAAGAACATCTGGTGGATGGACATATTTTAAAAATATATCATTTTAAATCTTTGATCAGTCCTAGTTTGAGAATTTGGGGTGGGAACGCAACTCGTCTAATTTTTTTGCCCTGTGATGGTTTGCAACCTTTCCAAGGTGAACCATTTTATCGCTCCATGATGACTGGGATGGGCCCGAGCCTCAGCTGAACACTGGACATAATAAAGAAATAAAGAAGAATAAATGAATGAGCGAATGAATGATTATTTGGCAGGAGATCTGTTTTTTTTTTTTTTAGAAACAGCTGATGTGCATCAGGGCTTATCCATCCAGAGAAGCTGTAGTCACTAACATGAAAGAATAACAATTTATCACAATTAACCAAATATATTTAAGACCTTTCTGAACATTTTTTTTGCATGTAGATCAGTGGTTCTCAAACCTTTAATACTTTCTCACCTGAGAAACTGTTCAGCTCTCTGAGTTCCACCATGATGACCAACTTTAAAATATAGCCATATATGCCTTCTCAGTTAGCTTTAAATTCACAGGAAAGATGTTTATTCCTAATGGTAGTTATTTATTGTAACATGAATTTCATTTGAAACATATTTGTAATGCATTGTATGTTTCCGATTTAATTCTTTGAAAAAAAGGGAAAGTGTGTAAAGTCCTGACGTTCCCCCGCGTACCACCAGAGGGCGCTCGTGTACCACCGGTGGTTCCCAGTTTGTACACCACTGCACTAGATGATTTTGTTTTGTTTGTGTTATCTATGGAGCCCCGTTTGGGTCATAATTCAATGAATAAATGAGTCTATTATTATGAAATACAGGCGTTTATTATTATGAAATACGTATCCATTATTATGAAATGTTTCCCATTATTATGAAAAAAATGTAATTATTAGGAAATATATTTTTATAATTATTTAATCTTAGTTTAATGCATAATAGTTTATCTCAGAATGTCTTTTTTTATTTAAGAATAAGTTTTTACATAATTGCTTCCTTTTTCATAAGAATGAGTTTTTACATAATAATGACATTTTGCCATACAGTGAGTATGATGGAGTATCAATATATAGTGAGATAATTTATATCTTGCAATGCTCAAGTTCACCATAATTTCATCTTTGAAAAATCAGTAAATGAGGAGGCTAAGTTTACTTAGCTGAGAAAAAGCAACAGTAAACCAAGAGGGAGAGAAAGAGATGGGAAGTGATGTGAAGGAACAGCTGACATGGGAAGACATGAAAAATAATGAAAAATAAGTTAGGGGCCTGACACATCACATTAAGGTTAAAAAAAAAAAAATTAAATAAATAAAAAGATGCAAAAAGAGAGGGGAGGAAGCACATCCAAAGTAAAATCGCTCAATCTTTTTTAAATAGAGCATGAAAACATGTCTGAGCGGGACCTGCCTGTTGCCAGTAACTGGGCTGTGATTGCAGAGCTTATTGCTGAAGCATAATGGGTGAGGATTCAAGATGGCCGCCCTGAGGGCATACAACATAACCATTACTCTTGATGGGTTCCTCCTTCACTCACATATTCTCTACAGATGTCAGATTGACTACAAAGCCTCACTAATGCACGGTATGATGATGTGATCACAACAGGCAAGGGAGGGATCCTCAGCAGCTTCAGCCAATCGCCTGCTTTCTTTTCCTTTTCCAGTCTTCTTCATCTGTGCTCCCATTTCTTCTGTTTTTCTTGTGTGTGTGTATAAGTGTGTGTACTTATAACCAGCTATTTTGACAAAGTAAAAAAAAAAAAACTGACAAATATAGAGTACGGACATATTTTATTGTATATCAGTACCACACAGCCTGGGTTTAGAACCAGCAACTCACTAACTGGGGAGGAAACCAGCTGGCCAATGGAGGGACCAGTGAGAGAGAGAGATGAGGGGAGAAGATGGCGGCAAATGGATGCAGCTAACACATATTGATAGATTCCATCAGAGAAGAAGAACAAGTATCTACATCCCAGTTAACAGGACTGCACTTTGTTGTGAAGTCAATACTCAATACAGCCAAAGTCTCGATAAAGCAAATGTCGCCATCAGAACAAGAGAAAGAGTCTGACACTTCTCTTAACATTTGTATTACTATTGCTTAGGGGTGCACGATAACTATCGGGCCGATAACAGGAAATTATGACGTCATCCCGATAACTCCGATATCACGACGAATAGCCCCGATAACATTTATATTTCTGTCAACACAGCAGTGTCTCGCTCCCTCTGAGCCTTGAATGAGCGGCAGTGAATGTTATGTTCAAGTAACGTCGGCATAATCAGAAAAACGATTTCTCAGTAAGGAAAATCAAGAATACCCCCTCATGCCAGAAAACTACTCGTTAACTCGGTCATAATTTTAGTAGTTGCTGACTTGAATTGATATTCGCAGTATTTTCCCCTCATGTTACACATAAAAAAGTAAAAAATAGAAAAGGCTGAAAGAACGACTAGCAAACGAGGGAACAGAGGAATTTACGTTACACCTTGAATGCAGCCTGCAGCACAGCGCTGATCACAACAAACATGGCGGCGTGGAACTTGGTTAAAGTTTCAGAAGAAGATAGTTTGGTGGTTATTTGTGACGAATCTTCCGAGTGAATTCTACGAGGAGGGAAGCACAAGCTTTAATACGTAAAACCTGATCAGCCACCTACAACATAACAATCACTTCCATGGAGTTTTGAAATCACGCTAACGTGAGCTAATGCTAACGTGCGCAAGCCAGTAGCAGTCTCTCCTCATCTCTCTCATCTTAAGCTTCCATGAGATAAAAAAACAAAAAATCACTGAACCTCATTTACTTTAATTAAAGGTATTAATTTAAATGGAACCACAAGTCAAAATCCTTTAAATGTTAATCTTTTTCAGTTAGTAATTCTGATGCATGTATTTCCATCAGTTCAAGGAGCCTTTATTTTTAATATCAGTCAGTAATGAACCTTATTTAAGTTAATGTGAGATATCAAATAGGTTTGTTTGATAGATTTATGAAAATATTTAAGAGGCTTGACAATAGTTTTTCAATGGAAAAAATAAATATCTGTTCATTTAAAGAGTCCAAACTATTTTTGGTTTTGTTCATAGTATTGATGTAATGATCTTAGGTATATGTGTGTGTTATCGGTATCGGCCTTTAGGAGCTGAAAGTTATCGGTATTAAAAAACAGTTATCGTTCATACCTTTTATTTCTCCTCCAGTTAGGCTGAGATGGTTCACATTCACCACAAGAGGTTTGTTCTTTACTTCCATGTTACTCACCGTTACTGGAGGACAGACGCAGGATCCTTGAAAGATGGTCGCTGGATAAACTGCACTGTCCCAATATTTCACGTCCCAGACTGAGTTGGGTTTCCTTCAGTAGTTATTAAGTTTCCAGTTTGAGTGTCCTCAGGAAACACAGGGCCTGATCTCCCACCAGATCTCCTAAAGCCACTATTAAGGGATAGCGGGTAGCGGGGGGGGGGGCGTTCCCCCGCAAAGAACTAAGAACTATTAACCCAATCAGTCAGTGCGTTTACATGGGAAGTTTAATTCCTCTTTAATCCAGAATTAAAGTTAAAGCCGAATAAAAGTTACCATGTAAACACTTAATTCCATATGAAAATGTCAATTCTGAATTAAACTTAATTCCGAAGTAAGTGGCTGGTTTATTCCCATTTTAATTCAGAATTAAATAATTCCGCGGTCATGTTTACACTCATTCCTGTTTAAATTAATTCCCGTCTTTCTGCGCATGCTAGTTCTCTTGCCCGTCTGTCGCGATGACGCTTATATTCCGGCAGCACGCAGTAAACGGTGTTCAAGAGCAGAGACGATTTATTTAATAAATAGCTTGGAGGAACTGGAAATAATTAAAAGAACAGATGGCAGGAAACATAAAAATTGTGAGCTTTTCAAAGTTGTAGCGGCTAGGCTAAATGAAGGAGGTTTCACAGATAGAGACGCCACCCAGGTCAAAAATAAGTGGAATGTTGTTGCTAACCGAGTTAGCTAAGTTTGTTTTCTTCCGGTAGACGTAAAGACGTCCGCCCCCCCCCCCATCCAATCAGAACCCTTCCCAACCCCCAGACCTAAAGCGGAGTTGGATAAAGCCGAACAAACGTGTTTTCCATGTAAACCTTAATTCGGAATTACTATTTCCATGTAAACTCGAAGGAAAATAGTTTAATTCTGAATTATTTTATTCCTAATTATTAATTCCGAATTAAAAAACATCATGTAACCGGAGCCAGTGTGTCAGCAGCCATCACCTTAACTAATAAACAAGTTGAAGGCCAATTCGTTGTCTTTTCCTTCTATTTCTAATGATGACCTCTCTAATAAGGTTGTAGATATTATAATATTCCCATAACATCAAACCAATGCAAAAAAAAAAAAGAGCTTTTTAATTTTATTTCCACCTCTGTGCAACACATCTGGTATCATATTGTTCCTAAGTGTAGGATTTAAATTGATTGTCCCTCACTGGTTCATTGTTGAGGGATGTAAGTGCCCCACATATTTAATGTTTTCTATTAGCTCCTCGTTCTCAGCAGGGGGGGGGGGGGGGGGGGGGGGGGGGGGGGTGGGCACATATTCTGAAGTATGAGAAAAAGGACAGAAGAGGAAAAGAACAAATCCTTTGTAGTGGCACAGAACAAGACGTTTCACAAAAGACGAAAGAAAAATACAAATTGGTACCAAAGGGTACAAAACGCAAAACTATCAAACGCTCTTGACAGTGAGAAGTCACAGAAGATGTGTTAATGAAAAAAAAAAAAAAAAAAAAAATCAGACGTTGTTATCTTTTGAGAGCCCAGCAGGCGGTACATTGTTAGACAAACCATGTGTCAGTGTGTTAATTTTCCCTCTGCACTACTTTTTTTTTCTTTTTATTCCTTTCAGGCTCCTGTGGGGGGGTTTTAACAAGGTTGTGTTTGAAGGCTCGGCCCCCCCCCCACATGGGATCAGACTTACATCGCACACAGGAATCAAACGTGTTAGCCAGAGTAAAGTAATACGCAGGAAAAAGCTAAATTGTTTAATACAGTAATTCCCAAACTTCAGAATACCAGGAACCATGATCCGATATTAATGTAAGGGGTCAACAAATAAGGTGACACTTGTCATATTCAGTTAAGATGACGGTAGAATAACACTTAATTGGTTTGTTTTGTTACTTCTTAATGTTTTTAAATCATGTCATTAATATTTTACAGTAATTAGAAACATATTTTAAAAAGATCGAGGATTTAAAACACATTTGTTTAATTTTAATGACCTCTCACGGCCCACCTGCAGTACTGCGACGGCCCACCAGGGGGCCGCGTCCCACACTTTGGGAATCACTGGTTTAATACATATAAAGAAATTAATACTACAGTCAATTCTGAGGTAAAAACTGTCAGATGACCAGCATAACTGAGTAATTTTAGTCCATTCTGAACATAATTTCAGGTCAGATTGAGGGCGTTCATCACCTCAGGTCTTATTATTCCGTTTAGTCTGGGCTGAGAACTGGTTTGTGACTGGGGAGTTAGAACCCTTGATGGAAAAAAAGCAATTTAGTTTCACATATTTCCTGCATGCAATTATCTGTGATAACAAGTGGAAAACATGTCACCACGTGCACATGTGGAACATCTATCGTCCTGGGAGAGAATAATGTAAAAGTGACATCTGCTGAACTCATTTCAGTACAACGTTTACTTAGAAATGTTAAAGTCTTATGAACAATAAATTACACTGCAGTGTGTCATGGCCTATTCTTATGTCTTATGTCTCGCTGAATCTTTTCCCTCTCTGTCCTCTGTCCTCTGTCCTCTGTCCTCTGTCCTCTCCACCTCCTTTTCTGTGTTTCTGTACTTTTCCTCATCTCCCCTGATCTGTCCATTTTGAGCATCTATTCTCTCAACTCACACGCTACAGCAGTGGTCCTCAATTATTTTCTGCAGCGCCCCCCCCCAAGGAAGAAGAAAACATTTCTGCCCCCCCCCCCCACTGCAACTATAAATAGTATTATTTGTAGGGCTGTCAAAGTTAACGCTTGATTAACGCAAAATAATTTTAACGCAACTAATATTTTTAACGCGTGATTAACGCGAGCCTTAGCCTGGCCGTTGATGTACAATAGTAGAGAGGAGAGTAGGTTTATTGAGCCTCGGGCCCCTCCGTAGTTGTAGTCCTGTAGTCCTCTGTAGTCCTGTCAAAACAGGAAGCCATGCACTGACGTCGACGTCCATGCTGCAGACAGACAGACGTAAACAAACCTCCGTTAGCAGTAGCTGGGATAAAAATGGATACAAAAGATACTATTTTGAATGCTAAGTTTAGCTTCAAAACCTTGCCTGATGGCTAACTCCACAAGATAAATGTTGTTTGTGTTTGCTGTCGATGTGAATTTAGTTACCACCGGAGTCCGACTACTGAAATATCACTTGTCGGCTACTCAGAGCGCTAATGCAGAGAGCCCCCCCCCCCCCGTTTGAAGCAAAACACGAAAATATTTTGTATGAAGAACATAAGAGAAAATATTGAGTATATATAATATATAATGGATTTTGGATTGTAGCAATAAATAAACATGCATTTGTTTTGCATAAGCCAAGCATTTGTGTACTCTCATATTAGGCAACTTTATTTGTAGAACACAATTCGTACACAAGGCAATTCAAAGTGCTTTACAGATGTATAAAATCACAAGAAGACAAATAGAATCATTCCATACAAGCATAAAAATAATCAATAAGTAAAATTAATTAATAAAAAAATTGATTAATTAAATTTAAACTGAAGAGTGCAGATAAAATCCTTCCAGTCATCATCTTCACATCTAAACAGAACTGTTTTCAGTCTGGATCTGAACATTGTCAGAGTTCAGGTCTGTCTAACATCTTCTGGAAGACTGGTCCAGATTTTAGGAGCATAAAACTGAAATGCAGCTTCACCTTGTTTAGTCCTGACTCTGGACACCAGCAGGAGACCACTACCTGAGGTTCTCAGAGTCCAGGTTGGTTCATATGGATCTAACATGTCAGAGATGGACTTTGGGGCCATGAAGAGACTTGAACACAAGTAGAGCTGTTTTAAAGTCTATTCTCTGAATGACAGGAAGCCAGAGACCTCAGGACTGGACTAATATGGTCATATTTCCTGGTTCTAGTCAGGACTCGAATTAATAAGAGTAATACAACTTGAAAAAGATCTGTATAAGGTAGATTTAGAACAGATAAAAATATGCGATTAATTTGCGATTAATCATGATTAATTATTGACAGTCATGCGATTAATTTGATTAATTATTTTGAGAAATTGACAGCCCTAATTATTTGTCTATAAAATTGTTAAAGGTACACTTCTGCATAACAACTGTGTCCTGATTGACATTAAAGGAAACAAAAAAGAAAGAGATATAGATCAACTTATAACAAAGAAAAAACTTTATTCAAATAGTTTTTTATTCTGTAAAGATTTAAAGTGCATCAATCCCACCGTAGTCCAGGGGATATAGGTGGCCGCCTAGGGCGCCATCTGCTGGAGGGGCGCCGCCACGCCGCCAGTCCCCCTTGGCCTTGAGGGAAAATAATAATAAAATAATAATTTTCTTTGCCCACTTCTCCAACCTGAAGCTCATGAAAACATACCTGAGATCCACCATGTCTCAGGAGCGTTTAAATGGACTTGTCCTGATGAGTATAAACCGTGACATGTCTAGGCAGGTGTCATTTGATGACATCACAGATGCCTTTGCTGCCAGAAAGTCCAGACGTGTAAACTTGTAGTCTTTAGTTAAAAGACAAGTTTAGTTGAAAGTAACTGTTGTTACTGTTGAGTTTGTCGTTGCTCAAATTAAACTGTCGTGGTTGCTCAGTTGGTTGTTGTCATTGAATTGCAGTGGGCTCGGGGGGGCACTAGGGTGTAATCTGGCCTCGGGCACCAAACTGGGTAGAGCCGGCCCTGGCGCTACATCAGCATCATCACATTTCCTCGTCTAAACTTTCATTTCTTTCTGTCTCTTTCTGCCTTTAATCTTCATTAAATATCATTTCGTTAAATATTTTTTCGTGGTGTCTCTTGAGGGTTTGTTCGCTTCATGTCTCCTGGTCTGCGCAAGGACGCGGTATAGCTAACGCTCCCAGCGCACACTGAGAGCACCACTGCCACCTACTGTCATTTATATTCAATAACACTTTATTCCAGTACGGCAAAAAAAAAAATAAAAAGCATGTTCCCTGTGGTCACGCGCACACACCCCCCCCCCCCCCCCCCCATCGCACCACGGCCCCCCCAAAGGGGCGCACCTCACTATTTGAGAAGGACTGTACTATGGTATAAGACACAAAAGAATCCAAACATTAGTCCTTAAATACAGACATGTTGTCCATCAGGAAGCAATAGTCAAAAAAAAAAAAAGTCTCTTGTGGATGTGAGTGAGTGGAGACATTAGTTCAAATCCCCAGCTAGGCCTCATGGCCTAAAATTTTACAAATAGAACAGTTAGATAAAGTTCAGACTAGCTAGTTTCAGGCCACGCGGTCGCTTGGTGGTTCGTCCTGCTGCAGGTGTTGCAGGTTTGATTCCCAGCAGGTGACCCTTTACTGCATGTCTTCCCCTCTCTCACTGCAAATAATCTTTAAAAAATCTTAAAAAAAAAAAAAAAAAAAAGCTAGCTTCATCATTATCAATGGCTAACAGTTAATTTAGTTATTAAACAAAGTTTTTAAAAAAGTCATTAAAAATGTCTTATGAGTGAATGCAACTATAATCATATTTCAAAGTGGAAATGCCAATGAATTTCCATTTTTCTTCATCTTTTTGAATCAAAGTGCAAATTAATTTTATATTGACAAAGGCATGGATTACCTGGATATTCAAGTATAAAGATACGATGTGTCTTTCATCACCGGCTGGTCTTTGCATGAATGTTTGCACCTCACTCTGAGAAGTTATTCATTTTCTCTGTAAACTATTTAAGAAACCCTTAAATATAACTTTTTTCAACATCCCCACCCCTCCTGTAATTGTTCTAACATTCACCCCTTTTATCTCTCCAGATAACTGCTTTTAAATAATTACAACATCTACTTACTGTCTCCTCCCCTCAGTTAACCTCGTACTGAAAAACTTAACTGTTATTTTATTTTCACTGCGCTCACCTGCACAGAGCCAGTCTAACGTGCACTCTAACGTGCACTCAGTACTCAGAGACCAGGTCCTCATTTAAATGTTAAGTATGTACTGCGAATGAATTAGAAGAACAAAATAGAGGTTTCTAGGTCGTACAAACAGATCATGAAACATCCTCCCTTTTTTTTTTTTTTTGATTGTCCAATCAGGCTTTAGTTGTGGAGTCACATGACCCAGCCTGAATCAGAGCAAAATACAATACAAGAGGACAGAGATGCATTTTGAATTATGCAGCTTAGAAACATCTTATGGACAATCTCTCTCTCTCTCTTTTTTTGTGTTGCCTCCTCATTATGTGAATTTGAAATACAAGCATTCATTTTATTTACTTATTTACAAACCACTCCTTCTTCCTCAGGTCCCTTTGTATTAAATATGCATTAGAATGCTTTAATATCTAATGTTCCTGTTCTCAAAGTGCATCAGCCCTAAATGTGATGCTAATAGAAAGAGAGTGGACCATTTAGTGAACACAAAGCATTTGCTTTAGTCATTTATTAATTACAGCCACTGGAATGCAATTCAGCCTTTTTCAAAATGTATCATTAAATATCAGTGAGCCATAATGTTGCTGTAACCAGTGTTGCAAGTTACTTGAAAAAGTAATTAGTTACAGCTACTAGTTACTTTCCCCAAAAAGTAATTGAATTTGTAACTGAATTATTTCTTCATAAAAGTAATTAGTTTCCAGCGAAAGTGACTATTGTGTTACTTTTTCTAAAAAGATTTTCACAGGTCAGTTGCGTAGAGTAGAACAGCGTAGACGGTACTTCATTTAACTTTTAATATGTAGTTAAACAATAAAGTTCTTTAAAGTTTAAAGTTTTGTCATGGCGGCCATTTTGGTTTCTTTTATGTTCTGTGTCAAGTTGGCGTCAGTCCCTGTCTTCTGTGTCACCTGTTTCCTGTTTTATTTTGAAGGTCTGTCTTGTCTCCGTTGTTTTCAGCTTTGCTTCCTTCCCTCTTGTTATCCTGATCGTCTGCACCTGCCTCTCATTTGTTCACCTGTGTATTTAAGTCTTGTCATCTCACCTGTCTGTGCTGGTCCGTTGTCTTCAGGTCCATGGGTTTGTTTTTTGTCTTTTGTTTTTGCATCTTATGTCTGTAAGTCTTTTCGTGTTCCCCGTAAATAGTGATGGTTGATGGCACCTCCTGGAACGTTCCGACACGTTGCCAAACTGTATTGAAACGTGTCGATAGTGAGTCACTGAATACTGACACCTGCTGGACATTAAAAATCCCTACAGGCAACTGAGTTGTCAGACCCAACTGACACCAATATGACCAAGTATCCAATAATAAAATATAAGTCATTGCATTGTATATGGCATCATTGCATATCTGAATTTGAATTTAGAGTATCTTTGATATCTTTAGATACAGATATCATAACTAGAAAACCGAAGTGACCGTGTTTGTGAATGAAGATGCTTGTAGACTGAATTTCTTTTTTCATTAATTTTTATTTTTTTAAAAATAATTTTTTCCAAAGATTTGAACTTTAGTCTATTCTGCTTTTTGGACAACAGTTCTCCAGCCTTGGAAAAGACCCGCTCACAAGGGACAGATGATGCTGGTGTGCAAAGAAACCGCAAGGCAACCTGGGAGAGGTGCGGATTGACGATTCTGACGACACGTGACTAAAGATCGGAGATCCTTTTGGCGGTTCATCCCGTCGACTGATGCGCTTCCTTATAAACACAGTTTGGCGCGTCACTGTCAGTTCGATACCGTACCTGTACCGGTCACGTGACTTTCTTAAGGTGAAACGCGTACCGACAGCTACCGACACAGGTGTTGCTCTCTGAGCTCGACGCATGCGCCGACGCATCACTACCCGTGAGTGTTTCCCTGTTTTTGGTTTGCCCGTGCTTGTTTTTTAATACTTTTGTGTATTTTTCGTTTTGTTTTGGACTTTGTGTTTTTTTCCTTCCTGCGTGGATTACTTTTGTGGATTTTTGTAGATTTCTTGGACTTTTGGTTTTTGTCTTTGTTGAATAAATACTTTTTTTTTTTTGCACACCTGCGCCTGGCTCCTCCCTTCTGCCTCCTGACAGATATCGCGCCATTTTCCTTGGTTTTCTTGATAATAACCTAAATCACTTACGTTTTTACATCAATAGCTATGCCAAAAAACATTGTACTGCAGAAAACAGTGCTTTTATGGATGAAATGTTTTCTTTTCTGTCTGTTTTAGTCACATGATGACCTTTAGTGGTAAAAATTTTATTGTACAATTACTATAGAAAAAACTCCCACAGAGATAATATTCTACTGTATTGTTAAACATTTTAATGATCTTAGCTTTTTTCGGAAGTATGGTTCCATACTTGTGTGTCACATTTCCATGTTATTTAAGATCAAGGTATGGTACTATTTAATAAACTGTGTTCTCTTCAAATCTGAGAATATGACTCTGAATAAGCTACAAACATGTAGTTCAATAACTGCAGAACTATTGAAGTTGAATTTTAGTCAAGAACAACATAAATAATTCAGTGTGTAAAACACTAATTCTGGACTCCTTTGCTCCAGTTGGCTGCTGGTTCCTCCATTATTACTGGTTACCTCGGTGCGGCTCCATCCAGTGGCGCAGATGTGTAATTACAATAGAAAAAAGTCTAGTCCTCGATTATAAGACGACCCCCATTTTTGAGAAAATGACTTCTAGAATAAAATATCATCCTATATTCGGGCCAATACGGTATATCAGACAACCACAACTCTTGAGCAGCTGGAAACCTTTATCAGTCAAGAACGGGACCAAAGTCCATCACCAAAATCCCAGAAACTCATAACCTTGATGCCCAGACATCTTCACACTGTTAAGAAAAAAAAAGAGGAGGTAAACATCCTCCTGTTAAAACTAGTTTGAAATTTTGAAATAAGTTCATTGTGTGCGTAAAATTAAAAAAAAATGCATCAGTTCAAATATTTATTATGTTATCTATGTTCTGTTGTGAATAAACTATTGGATTAATGTGATTTGAAAGTTTTTTTAGTTTTCATTTTATTCAAATTTTAAAAACATTTCCACAATTTGAGTTGTGATATCTCTGCTGAGATGTCATATATATATATATATGATAATTGAGGTTATAACTGACTTGGAAACAAAAGTCATGCCCATCTGAGACGTGCAGTTTGTGTCATTTCAAAGTGCCCTTCACAACTCCCTGATGACTGAACGTCTCCTCCCTCTCTGCTGTGAGACTGACCCAGATCTGGTTAGAACCATGAGAACCGGCTCTCAAAACCCAGATAGGTTTCCAGCCACATCAGAATCACATCAGGCAGAATTAGTCATTTAAAAACTGGCCTGGATATAAAGAGTGTGTGTGTGTGTGTGTGTGGGGGGGGGGGGGGGGGGGGGGGGGGGGGGGGTCAGATTGATGTTTAAAACTATCAGTTTTACATTAAACTATTGATTATTTTTAGTAAAATGACTGATTTAAAACCAAGAACAGATGTGGATCAGGGTCAGAGGTCAGAGGTCAACCTGCGGGGTCACCAAAGGTCTCACAGGTGGTAAAAATGTCAAATTCTGATGGAAATTGGTTGGTTAACTCTCTTATAGTCTATTAAAAGTGTTGAAAACACAGAATCTCTTTACACAATGAACCTGTTTGAGGCTGTCTGTTCATGAGTTTGACATTTTTATAATGTGCAGAGAAAAAAATGTGTGAAAAGCGGCAACAATTTTATTTTTATTTTTCTATAATAATTGTAGTCGTAGACAGGAAATTGGGCCGTTCCCTTGGGATTGTTTAAGTGCTGTTGGTCTATTTATACCCACCCTGTTTTAATTTATTAACATAAAAGTTACAGTAAATGAGCTCACAGATTATAACTAGATTATATCTAAACTCTTGACTACAGATAAACAAGTAAAAACTGACAGTGTGAAAACTGATAGTAGCTTATAAATGTGTGGTAACTACATAAACGTAGCAACTCACAACCACTTCAAGCAGTTTGTATTTTACTGTCTATACCATTTTTCTTTGATGTACAGCACATACTTGTTCCTCAACTAAACTTAAAATACTATGTTATTTGATTTTCATTAAATTTGGTGCCCGTTTGAATTAACACAGCTTTATATTTAAATAAGACTACTCAACAGAGCCACAGGTTAGAAAACGATGCTATATATTATACATTAAATGTGCATCTCATTTTCAAATATTGAGGTACAATCCACTTGTTACACATGTGATGTGATGCTATTGTCACTTAAAGAAGATTAGACCTAAAGCAATATCATATTTTCCCTCCAACAGCTTTGACTGTGCACAAAGACACATTAACAAGAAAAAAGGAAAGTACAGCTGTAAAACAAATCATCCCAACTCGCTCTTTATTTTTTTGTTTGTTTTTTTGTTACTAAAACCAACATGTCCATTAAAAACAGAGAAGCGACAACTTTTTTAATATCTTTTTACTTTATTGTTAGTTTATTGATGTATTAAATGTGCGAAAAATGAGAATGTTTAATACCAGATTCCAACTTAAATTGTGTACATCTTTTCAAATATAAATTATTCTTCAAAGCATTAGTTACAATGACACACAAATACCATAAATATCAATATAAATTATCACCTCATTTATTTATTTAAAGACACATTCATTAAACTGTAACTGCAGGTGGTACATATATATATATATATATATATATATATATATATATATATATATATATATATATATATATATATGTGTGTGTGGTGTGTGTGGTGTGGTGGGTGTAGGGTAGTGCCATTAATTGATGGCATTTCAGTGATGCCTAACAATGAAAAATTTAATTTTTACATCTATTAAGGCTGTTCTGTCTCTTACTGGCATAAACCACAAACTTCTTTATGAGCACTTAAATTAAATTGGAGTCAAACCTTCAAAAAAGATTGTGAAACTCTCACACATTTCTGGCCAAGTATGAATAGATGGATTGATAGAGTTTATATTCAGCTTGACATTTTTTTTAAAGAGTACAGTAATAATTTCTGATACATTAAAGAAACAATGTGACGGCTCAGAAAAGAGTAGACCAAGCACTGTCCAAAAACGTCATGTGTTGTGTTGAGTTGGGGGGTGGGGGGGTGTATATAGACGGGGGGGTGGATTGGATTGCATCATAAAACACCTGATCACAATTATGTAATAGAAATATTGTAAAACACAGTATTTGCATTTCAAAAATGCAGAAAGATTCTTGTCCACAGTTTGATGAAGGGCTTTTTCACTGAGTGGCTCTCAGCCAGATGTTGTAGAAGATGTGAACATCAGTACGGTGATCAGTGTTCAGTTACCGTTGTTAGTTTCTCAGTCCTGCTGAGAAAAAAAAAAAAAAACGTTCCTTCTCAAAAAAAGCTGTCCTTTTACCTTCCTTCCTGCATTAATCCTCCGCTGCATCCAAAACATGGAAGTAGCTCCAGAAAGGTTGAATACTGAAGACGAGGACACGATAGCTTCAAAATGTTCTGGCTTTTTGTAGTAATCAGTCAGCAAATGTGAAATATCACGCAGTCTCTGGTAGGTCCACACAGAAGGAGCTAGTAAATCCTTTTCTTTCCTGCAAGCAGTGGGGGAGGGGGGGGGGTCTGGTTAGGTGTGTACATTTTAATTAACAAAGCTTTATATTTTAACAACAGACCTTCAACTGAGAGGTGATTCAATTCAATTTTATTTGTATAGCATCTGTTACCATCTCAGTTGTCTCTAGAAGCTTTACAGACCCAGATCATGACCCCCGAGCAAATATCATTAACTAAAATTATAATATTAAATCCAATAAATGATAATAGCAGGTAAAAAACTCCCACAGAGGGAGAAAAAAAAACCTTTAAGCCAAACAGAAGCAAGAAAAAACTCCACTTTATGATGCAGATCTGAAGCAGACAGATGTAGATCTGTGTATAACGTATGCACTGGTGAAAATAAACCACACTGTTGTAGTATTTAATCCCAAATACCTTTAAAAAAACTACTGAAGGAGAAGAATGTGCTCCCTGTCAGGGTTAGAGCTCACCTTTGAACTGTTATTTTTCTTTTTAATGGTGCTCGTTTCATGACACATTTTGAATCGTCTGGTGAGTCGAGAAAGTCGAAGGAAATCGAAGGAATTCTGAGACGGTCAAAAAAAAAAGTTAAATCGGTTGTGTATCATCAGGTAGCAAAGTGTAACACTGGTTACGAGACTAACGTGACGGCTGTCATCAAACTGCCGTTCCCAAACTTCAGAACACCAAGACCCAATTTGAAATGTGAAAAATCTCCGTAGCCCACTGAAACCTTTAATCACAACTGTGATCAACATACAGGACCAGGAACCATGTTCTGATATTAATGTGAGGGGTCAACAAATAAGGTGTTGACACACTTGTCATATTAAGTCAAGATGACGGTTAGAAATTAGAATAAAGACTAAACACTTAACTGGTTTGTTTTTTACTTACTTCTAATATTTTTAAATCATGTTGTTAATATTTTATTGTAATTAAAAAACATATTTAAAAAAGATTGAGGATTTTTTTTTTTTTTTTTTTTTTTAAAACATATTGTTAATTTTAATGACCTCTCACAGCCCACCTGCAGTACCGCGACGGCCCACCAGGGGGCCGCGGCCCACACTTTGGGAATCACTGTTGTCGGACGTAGGACGGCCAACTCTGATCAAAGATCAAAGACATCAGCTCTTAAGGTGGACTGGAGCCCCGAGGCAATATATTTTTAACTGTGTACACATTAACAAGGGAAGTACAATTATTTTTAATAATTGCCTCCAGAAATTATGGAATATAGAGGTCTTTAAGCTGTATTTTCTCATTTTGTATGTAGCCATGTGTACTTTTAGTTTTGATTTGAGAGCACGCAGATGACTGAATGAAATGACTACAAAAACAGATGCAGGTTATTATTTATATATATTATTTATTATTGACGAAGGATCTGTTTGGATACAAGATTAGGACTAAAGTCACATGAACAAGTTGGCTTCATATTGAAGACGAGGATAGATGTTCAGAAAATATCCTGTTTAGCACCAGGAACATTAATAAAAAGCATTAATAGCATTAATTAATTACTATATAATGGTTTGTCCGAATCGTCACTTTTCTCCCTGCTCTTTCAAGTCTTTTGTGTCTGATTAGTAGCATGTGACTCTGCTTTATCACTTCCTGTAAAACTGAATAATTTTCATGGAATTCTGTTTTTCCAGTGTTTAAGTAAGAGTCACTCTCATTAAGATCATTTAAGATTACAAAATCATGACTGAAAAAAAAAAAAAAAACCTTAACTAAGGTTAGATGCCTTAACTTGTACACTAATAACCCACCACAACTAAGAGTATTTTCAAGATTAATAGTTGACCAAATGTCTTCCTCTAATAGAAAATAAGTCGTATCAAGTTAAAGTCAGAACTGAAATGAATAGCAGGTTTTCTGCCATAAACAAATCCAGGGAGAAAATTCCATTTGAGTTCTCCTTTGACACGTAAAATCTTTTTTTTGATCAAATTTCCTTACTAGAGCTAAGAGTGTTTAGGTTGGTGCTAAGGAGCAAAATAAAATGCTCACATAGGTGACAGAGAAGCATTTCTTTACCAAAGGAGGACAGTTACTACTTTGCTATGTGTTAAAGTTACCTCTGTGTCTGGGACTGCGTCCATGCCAGGGACATGGAGGTTGCTGCGGTAGTCCAGAGCCTGGTGCCCGTCAGAGGGCACGAAGCTGGGCATCCAGCAGCGATCAGAGTGACCCAGCGCCTTACACTCCTCTGTGCAGTTGGAGAATAGATCCACAGCTGGAAACGAGCAGAAGGAGGGGGGGGGCAGAGGGGAAGAATATATGAATATGGTATTTAAGCTTATTATTAATAGGGATGCACGATAACTATCAGGCCGATAACAGGAAATTATGACTTCATCCCGATAAGTCCGATATCACGACGAATAGCCCCAATAACATTTATATTTCTATCAACACAGCAGTGCCTCGCTCCCTCTGAGCCTTGAATGACCAGCAGTGAATGTTATGTTCAAGTGACGTCGGCATAATCAGAAAAACGATTTCTCAGTAAGGAAAATCAAAAATACCCCCTCATGCCAGAAAACAACTCGTTAACTCGGTCATAATTTTAGTAGTTGCTGACTTGAATTGATATTCGCAGTATTTTCCCTCATGTTACACATAAAAAATAGAAAAAGTAGAAAAGGCCGAAAGAACGACTAGCAAACGAGGGAACGGAGGAATTTATGTTACACCTTGAATGCAGCATTGCGGAACAGTGCGCTGATAAAAACAAACAAACATGGCGGCGATGGTGTAGAACTTCGTTCAAGTTTCAGAGGAAGATAGTTCGCTGGTTATTTGTGACAAATGCTCCAAGCGAAGGAGGGAAAAATAGCACAAGCTTTAAAACGTCAAACCTGATCAGCCACCTGAAACAGAACCATCGCTTCTATGGAGTTTTGAAATCACGCTAACGTGAGCTAACATGAGCTAACATGAGCTAACGTGGGCAAGCCAACAAGTCTCGTCTTGTCTCCGCTCCACTCGCCATCATCTCTCTCATCTCAAGCTTCCATGAGATTAAGAAAAAAAAAAAAAAAAAAAAAAAAACTACTGAACCTCATTTACTTTAATTAAAGGCATTCATTTGAATGGAACCACAAGCCAAAATCCTTTAAATGTAATTTCTTTGTTACTTTAGTGCACTTTTTCAGTTTATTTACACAGACAAGTCTAACTTGTGTCAGTACATTATGACCTGTGCATTATTTTTATTGTCATTTAGGAATGAATTTTTTCAGTTGGTAATTCTGATGCATGTATTTCCATCAGTTCAAGGAGCCTTTATTTTTTATATCAGTCAGTAATGAACCTTATTTAAGTTAATGTGAGATATCAAATAGGTTTGTTTGATAGCTTTAAGAAAATGTTTGAGAAGCTTGACAATAGTTTTTCATTGGAAAAAATAAATATCTGTTCATTTAAAGAGTCAAAACTGTTTTTGGTTTTATTCATGGTATTGATGTAATGATCTAAGGCCTAACCCTAACCCTGCATGTCTTAGATGTTTCCCTGCTTCAGCACATGATTCACGTGAACGAGTCATGAACACACTTGTGCAGATGGTTAACAGAAACTTCAGTCTGTAAACGCTGCTTGAGACTCAAACGGAAACACAATCCATATGGACGAGCATCTCCAGCGTAATCATCCTGATATTACACTTTCCCTCCACCCTGGAAAGGTAACGGCAGCAAAACAACACCTGTCCATAGAGAAGGCTTTCCAACAAACCTACCGTTCCCCCTCGGATAAATACAAGAACATAACCCGAGCAGTGGTTCAGAAACCACGTCAGAGCCTTTTTATGGGTTGATTATGAATGTAAATGTATTAATATGTTCATTTGAAATAGGCAAAATAGGAGGTATTTCTGAATCTCTGAATTTGTTTCCCCAATTTGTCAAAGATAAACTGCACTTTTTCTGCTGCAGCACCCCCTGTTAAAAAACATTATTTTTCAGTCCATCCATTATCTATACCGGTTTCATCATAGACATATATAGAGATAGACGCCGCATTGGCTGTTTGGAAGGAGAAATGCGGCGGCCATCTTGGACCGGTCATTCTCTGGGATTATAACCGTAGTAGTATTACCGTACGTCAAGTCGCAGCACAAGTGAGAGAACATGCCTGAACATTGTGTGGGATATTATTCCTGCTCCAATCGGTGGACCATCAGAAGCAGGGCTCAGGGGATTACTTTTCACAAGTAAGGTGTACCATATTTTCGGTCTAAAAGACGTCTAATTAAATGTCTAATAAAACGTCTAACGGTCCCTAGACGTCTGGGCTAAAAATCAGTCTACCACTGGTCTAAATTAACGTTTTAGACTAGCCGTTTCTAAATCTAAACTTCATTGTACATTGATCAATGACTGTTAAAAATGTTTTAATCCAGCATTTGGCCACCATTTATACAATTTACTATTGTTTTATTTTGTATTTAATTATTAATGGATTAAATTGTACCGTATAGATCTATGCAAAACAATATAATAGCCTACTTAAATGTAACAGGGGACAGATTGAGATGTTGGTCAGATTATAGCTAATAAGGAGAATAGCAAAAATGAACGTCAATTCAGTCAATAGCATAATGAAATAAACAATAAAAAAATAGGGAAAACAGCAATAATAAACTGTCAATTCAAGCAAAATATAACAGCATGATAAGACTAGCCTACATTAAGGAGAATAGCAGTAGGCTAATGAACAGCAATGTCAAATTAATAAAAAAGCCTAATGAAAATGGAATAAAAACTATACAAAACCATAAGGCATTAAAAGTGCTAAATGAAACTAAGTCCATGTTGTAGCCTAAGTCTTTAGACCCTCTTAAAAGACCCTACTTAAAAGGCTACTAGCCTATAACAGGAACGGAGATATTCATTATATTACTAAGCTCACTATCAATATTAAAATACGCCAAAACCATGTGTCATGATATCAAAGCTACATTTATGACCTTTGCAGCAAAAGAAAAAAAAACGTGTGAAAATCAGTTCGTTTCGTGAGGTATGATTAAATACATTGACGGCACACCTGCCAAACAAATAACACTGAGCAGAGCGGGTGACCGGTCCAAGATGGCGGCCCCAAATCTCGTCAGCGCCAGTAGGGAGTAGCGTTCGATGCGGCGTCTATCTCTATATGTGTCTATGGGTTTCATCCTCCGAAGGGTCACGGGGTTCTGCTGGAGTCTATCCCAGCCGTCTACAGGTGAAAGGCAGGGGTCCACCTGGACAGGTGTCCAGTCCATCACAGGGACACATGCAGACAAACAACCACTCACACTCACTAATTTAGAACCACTAATTAACCTGACATGCAGGTCTTTGGACTGTGGGAGGACCCGGAGGACCCGGAGGACCCGGAGGAAACCCACGCAGGTTCGAACCAGGAACCTTCTAGCTGTGAGGCAACAGTGCTAACCACTACGCCGCCATGCTGCCCAATTTTTCAACCATTTTAATGATTTATTTAATATCGACATATTAGTCTTCTGGTAACAATTTCTCAATAAACTAACTGTTAAGATCATGGTTAGATGGGAAAATAAGGTAATTCTCAACATTTAGAAGCATTGCTTTAAGAGAGCTGAGCCGGTGGACCAACATGTCGACTTAACTGGATGAGAATGTGAGATAACTATGTGGGATAGGACATAGTTAACACAAAAAGAAACATTTTAAATGGTTTCTGTTAAATGATGATGAAATGCAGGTCACTTTTGTTTCTAGCTCTTACTTGTCTGTCCGGGCTAAAAACAGCCTTATGTCTGTACAAACGGGTTAGATTAGAGCTCTGCAATCTGAGTTACCCCCACCCCCCCACCCCCCCCCCCCCCCCCCAGGACCTCAGAGTGTAATAACTGTTACACCCTGATCAGACAAGATCTGAAAAATCTGAAAAAGATCAATTCAGTTATGTAGTTGAAGTAACGTCCCTGCCAGGACGCCGTACTGGGAGACAGACTATGTTGTCGGTGCCAGAAGCAGCTACTGAACAAGTACACAATTATTTAACTGTACACTGAGCTAAACATCAGAACATTTCTTTTGACAAAAATTATTCACAAAGTGTGCAGCTTTTGTCACTAAAGCGTATCTCTCTGAGATTTTGAAAAAAACGATGCCAAAAATGCTTCGGTCTTCACCGAAATGGGAGTGTTTAAAAAAAAAACAGATATTTTTGTCTGCTTTTCAAGTGGTTGACGTGACAACGGACAGAGTTTCGCCATGCACGATACAGAGAGCAGACAGGATTGTAAACACAAAAATAACATGGCATCGTATAAGTAAATAACATCAGGCTATTTAGTCGTTTAATAAATCAATCGTTTATCCATTGTTCCATAGGTATAAAGAGCAATGAAAAAAATGGTTGCAGACCCCTTGAAATGAAAGTAGAAAAAACGGATCCAATCAGGAAAAGTTAAAACTGACCAGCATGCATCATTGATCTTTTAGGAGCTCATTCATATAAACTCAAGTAGCAAGAGAATATTTTTTTTATGGTGAACTACACACTGAGTACTCAAAGTTGGTTAATTATTGTCCACTGATAACTAATATTTACATTTGTCTCCTTCCCAAGTCAGTACTCCAAGATTGTTTTCTTTGCTACAGTAAATTTGCTACAGTATTATATATATAACTATAAAGTTAAAAACCAGAATGGAGCCTGCATGTCACTGTATTTATGAAAATAGAGCTGCATGAACAATTAGGTAGACCATTAAATCTCTTAATTACAATAAAAGGGTGGAAAAGTGGTTGAAAAACCAAATCAATTAATATGTAAATGAAGATAAATATGAATTGTAAGGGTTTGTTCATAAAAAATACATCATTAGGTCAATTGATATTTTTTCTCAAATGAAAAATGTTGACTATAATGACAACCGAGCACCTCCAGTGATACCACCCAAAAAGACTACACACACACACGCGCGCGCACACACCCACACACACACACACACGCACACACACACACACATCCTCTTCATTCATAGAGTGTGTGTTGTATAAGTTTTCAGTCTTTAGCAGCTGGGGAGGGTTCTGATTGGATGGGGGGGCGGATGTCTTTACATATTTACATCTACCGGAAGAAAACAAACTTAGCAACAACTCAGTTAGCAACAACATTCCACTTATTTTTGACCTCGGTGGCGTCTCTATCTGTGAAACCTCCTTCATTTAACCTGGCCGCAACAACTTTGAAAAGCTCACAATTTTTATGTTTCCTGCCATCTGTTCTTTTAATTATTTCCAGTTCCTCCAAGCTATTTATTAAATAAATTGTCTCTGCTCTTGACCACTGTTTACTGCGTGCTGCCATCTTGAAACTTTGTTTTGAAAACAAGCCCAGCGCGGAATATTAGCATCATCGTGACAGACGGGTAAGAGAACTAGCATGCGCAGAAAGACGGGAATTAATTTAAACAGGAATGAGTGTATACATGACCGCGGAATTATTTTATTCGGAATTAAAATCAGAATAAAACAGCCACTTACTTCGGAATTAAGTTTAATTCGGAATTGACATTTTTATTTGGAATTAGGTGTTTACATGGTAACTTTTATTCGGATTTAACTTTAATTCTGAATTAAAGAGGAATTAAACTTACCATGTAAATGCACGGAGTGTCTTAACAACTGACTGACCAGGTTTAAGGCGTTTCATCCCAAGGATGCATAATATAATACATGACACTTCCTGTTGACAACAGGTCGTGCCCAACTGTTCCTGAATATTACAGAGTAGATGTATTCAGGTTCAGCTCACAATTTCAGGACAGACATAACAATGAATGATTTACAGCCAATTTCACTTTGACCAACTCTCTCAGGTGAGTTTGTTCAAGTACAAGGTCTGGACCAAAATACTGGAGAAAAAAAAGCATGTTTTAATAAAAATGGCAGACTTCCTGTTTGAGTTCGAACAAGGGTCCAAGAGACTTTTTTGTGGGTTTTAGTTTGATATATCACTCACTTCATCTATGTGTGTGGTGGTGTTTATCAAGAAACATGAAGCAGAAACATGGTGTAATCAAGCCCATTTTTGAAAAAAACAATGCCCAGCACCAATAAAATAGATAATTGTATGCCAGATGCATACAATTATGACCTGATGCGTGTGCAATTTTTTTTGTTTTGTTTTCGTGCATATTAAGGTCCTAAAACAGGGTATATACAGCAATCTTTGAGTCAATTTACTACCATTTAATACCTTTTTTTTTACTACCTTCAGATTTTTTTACAACCACCATGACACCACGGGTCTGGTCTGCTCGTGCAGCTGCGGTGGTGTGGTCGTTGGTATAACACTAGCGCTAGTGCTAGTGCTAGCTGTCGAGGTGATTGACTGTTGTTGCCCACGACCGCGCAATTCCCCTCACGTGTTTCTCCGACTTCATGTGCGACCTGAGCGCATTAGCCCCCATCCAATTAATAATAATGATTTGAGGCATACTTTACAGTAGGCCTGCCGGTCGTTCCCGACGACAGGCCTTATCCAAGCCTGAAATCTTGGATCCCGGAGCCAGGATTGGGAAAACTTACATTTCCCCATTTCTAAACTTTTTGCCACTCGCTAGAATTCGAAGAAGAGATACTGGTTCACTAGCACTGCTTTCCGTCTCCACTTGGACTTAGCTAGGCAGGACAATTACAGATTTCTATCGACCAATGAATACAACGCATTAATATGACGTCAATATCAAGTTCATATCACACATTCGTTTTTGAAGTAGCGGCGCAAGCATGAAAGGATTTATTTATTTTATTTTGCCTATTTCATCAAAATGAAACCAGTCATTGCCCAAAAGAAAAAAAAAACACCTATTCTTTAAAAATAATACCTTTTGACCTAATTTATCACTTTTTAAGGCCATTAAATTTTGCATTTTGATTTATCACTTTTTAATACTTTTTAAAACCCTGCAGACACCCTGTAAAAAGGGGATTCATTAAGGAGAACAACATTATTAACAATAATGATAATAATTATAAAAATTTAATTACTGATAATCATTTGAGAAACAATAGGGTCCATGCACCTTTGGTGCAAATGCATTTAAGCATATTAGAATTGAACAGAAGCCCCTCAGTCATCTTCAAAACCCAGTAGATCTACACTTACATAGCAAATAACCTTGTTTTGGTTCCACAAAACACACTTCCAACGTGTTTCTTATTCCATAATTGACAGGCATCATGACACATTCCTATGGAGCCCCGTTTGGGTCATAATTCAATGAATAAATGAGTCTATTATTATGAAATACAGGCGTTTATTATTATGAAATATTTCCCAATATTATGATAATGGTTTCGTTTTTCATAAGAATTAGGTTTTTACATAATAATGGCTTTGTTTTTCATAAGAATGATTTGTGTGTCAATCACAGCAGAGAGGGCGGAGCCATTTATGTGATTGGCTGCTTTTTCATTCAGGCATAAGCAACAGAACAGTGAATATCGATAGTGAGCGAGAGGTGCAGTTATACTCCAGGCCAGTAGGTGGCAGAATGCACCTCAGTTTACGGTTAAAAGTTGACATCGACTAAGAAACGTCAAGGTTTCCCGTAGCTCAGTCCAACCTGCCATAGCTACAATCGGACTAGGAGCGCACCTTGATGACGCCACGGCCCGCTGCTAACGGGATCTCACGGCCAAAACTAGTCGATGTCAGAGCGTAGAATGGAGAAGGATCAGCCAATGAGCGTGCAGGTCCCGCCCACTGGTCCCGCCCACTGGCAAAATGTCAATACTATGTAAAAACTCATTCTTAGATAAAAAAAAACCATTCTGAAATAAACTATTATGCATTAAACTAAGATTAAATAATAATAAAAATGTATTTCATAATAATTACATTTTTTTCATAATAATGGAAAATATTTCATAATAATACACATATATTTAATAATAATGGGAAATATTTAATAATAATGAACATGTGTTTCATAATAATGGCAAACATTTCATAATAATGGATACGTATTTCATAACAATAAACACCTGTATTTCATTATAATAGACTCATTTATTCATTGAATTATGACCCAAACGGGGCTCCATACATTCCATCCATGTAGGACTTGCACCAAAGAAATCTATGTACTGAATAAAGACTAAAAACGGGCCTTCATATCTCAGTGGGCCCGAGTCTAAGAATCATATAGGCAAATAATGAAATACCTCAAATGGTTTAGAATGACTGTTTAGGAAGAAGGGAAGTGAACAGAAGAAATTAGGACAAGGCAGTTTGCAAGTAACAGCTTGAATTGCTACTTTAATGCATACATTAATTAATCTAATGAGGAAAAAAAAAAGAACGGTCCCCGTTTTGTATGCTACAGCAGCCTGCCTCCCAGTACTTCAGTGTGAGCAGCACCTCATTAAAAATCCTGTCACATTTTGTCAAATGGTCATAGGACTAAAGTGGCCGAGCTCCCAGGGAGCAGGCTCCTCATTAAAGCCACCACATATTTACAAAAACCAACGTCGGGTTTACTCACTGCCCACTGACACTCAATGTAGCAGAAAAAGACTAAAAGATTGCTCTCATCACGGGAAAGCACTCGTAAACACTTCACAGAGACAGGATCTGATGCTGTTTTACCAAATTTAAAGACTAACAGGAAATTACAAGCCAGTTTAAAGAGCTGCCAGCCTATCTGGGCAGCATAAAACGCCTCATAGTAGCAGCAGTAGTACCAGCTCTGCTTTGTTTCTGGACCGGACAGGAAGCCAGTAATCTGCTCCTGGACTCAGGAAAAACCATTGATCTTCATTTTAACTGTGCATCTTAGAAGCATTAAAACGTATTGTATAAGTTATAGACGTAATCAGGTTTACCAGAAGAATGACCTCGATTGGTGGCATCGTGGTCGCTGTCTCCCTGCTCGCTGTCTCCGTGGCCGCTGTCTTTGGAGCTGACCAGATCTGCCTCCAGGAAGGCTGAACTGAAAACACAGAAGAAGAAAAGCAATGCCTCATTTAGCATTTTAATTATAAAAAATATCACAGTTTCTTCACTGTAATGAATGAATTAGATGGAGGGAGATCAGAGCTGAACTGGTGACCTGGGTAGCAATCAGAAAGACTGTATATATATATATATATATTTATATATATTTACCTGTTAACACGCCTCGATCTGTCAACAAGGTAGCTGAGTTCAGTTCGTGGAAGTTTGGTCTGAAACAGAAGGATGGTTTTTTTTTGAGTGCCTTATGTAACATCATTAGTATAAAAAAAACAGTTAAACTGAAAAGAAAAAATATTCTGTCATTATTATGTCTGCTAGTGCTGGGTGATATGGAAAAAAAAATCATATATCACGATATGGACTATTTTATATCACGATAACGATATATATCACGATATACCACAATAAAGAATGTTTTCAGTTATTCTCTGAAAAGTTTGACAAAGATTTCATTGCTTACTTTTCAACTTTATTTTGAAAGGACATTTAGCTGAACTGTCACTAACATACATTTTAGTGCAGCAAAAACAGGTAGGTACAGAGGTACAGTAGCTTTCACATTTTTTTAAAGTGTACAACAGTTTCTGAGAGGAAAAAAAAACACCATTTTTGCACTGAAGTTTAGCTATAAAAAATAAACACAAATAATTTTTCAACTTTCTGAAATCTGTAACCTTGTAGTGCAAAGTTTGCAAACCAATATAAAGTGTCTAAAGTAAACATGAGGGTTGAAGAGAACTCTGTTTAAGGCATTAACCATGAATAAAAGTGCAAACATAAAAGGCTACTTGTAGAAGTAGATATGATTCTATCAAATTTATCGTTGCAGGTTATTTAATTACATATTTGCTGTAATAATTGATAAAATTAGGTTAGAAACGATAGAAACGATAGAAGAGAAATGGCACGATACACACTTTTCTATCGTCCCCACGATATGTATCGTCATATTGCCCAGCACTAATGTCTAGGATCATGTAAATATTAGGGCTGGGCAAGTTAACGCGTTATTATCCCGTTAACGCATTAATTTATTAATGTTGAAATTTATTTTATCGCGCGTTAACGCATGTTGCTCACATGCTTTTGTTTTGAAAAGTCTGTTACTGGCTGCTGCAGAACCGGAAGATAATTGGGCGGTAAAGGAGCGGCAAAGCTAAAACAGACATGGAGAACGGTAAAAATCCGTGAACTTTACAGTTCAGGTAGCAACTCAGGTAGCAATATTAACAATTCTGTCTGAAAAAAAAACTTTAAAACCACTTTGTTCAAAGGGCTTTTAAAGCCTCCATGTTCCATCAGATCTGCTCCATGTGTTCACTGTCCTGCTGTTCTCTAGCTGGTTACTGCAGTGCAGCTCCATCTAGTGGCACAGATGTGTAATGACAACAGAAAGTCCAGTCCTCCATATAAAACAAAAGCCATTTAAGGGTCACTAAACCAGACAAAAATAATTAAAAACAAATTCAGTCCCGTGGCCTGTTTGCTAAAATTGAAACATAAAAAAATGGATTTTTTTTTAGTTTTTTGTGTTAGATTATAAAATGAAAAAAAAAAAATCAAGTCATTTTTTAATTTTTTTAATTTTTGATTGACAATTGAAAATAGAAAAAAACGAAATGATTCACAGATAATTACGGATTGGTAAAGTTACTGAACTTTAACATTGACATTTTCATTTTAAAGTTCTCCCAGACGGAGGATTCAACAGAAACAAGGTTATTTGTAACAACTGACAAGTTGAACTCCCCATTAAAAGTTTCTGCTGTTACCTCAGAAATTAATGTTTTAATGTTCTGATTGTGGCCTCTAGATTGTGAGGATTTTGTTGGTAGACTTTTTTTCAATTTTTCATTTTTAAAAAATGGATGACATTAATGCCCTGGCAGTGGTATTAAACTTTACTTTATTTTTTAACATTTTTTAAGATGAAATTTACGTTAAATATGTGTTACTGACAAGTGCTGATGTTAAAAGTGTTTGAACAACAAATGTTATGACACTTTAGTTAATATGGCAGCAGAACATTTAAATAAAAGTGACCTTTACACTACTTTTGAATTCATTATTTGATTTTCCGTATACAATGTGATTAATCGTGATTAATCAGAGAAATCATGCGATTAATCGCAATTAAAAATGTTAATCATTGCCCAGCCTTAGTAAATATCAATCTCATCTAATATAGAAAATGTGTTTGAGGTGCTGTGATTTCCAGCAGGTTATTTATTCCACATTTATAAGATGAAGCAGCGTGGAAATTCAAGCTGCCACAGGCTGGAGATGTTCTGGAGTCTGACTCAAGAACATTGTGACCAGTGAGCTTAATGCTAATATTACTTCCTGGGGGACTAGGTCATACTTACACACACACACACACACACACACACACACACACACACACACACACACATAGTTGCTTCCACATGCACCTTTGAGCCAGTGTGTATGATCCTAATGTACCAATCTCTTCTAGTTTTAACAACTTGAGGCTCAACATAAACACGCAAGTCACTGCCCTTTCAGGGATAAACCTCTACAACAGTGGTTCTCAACTGGTGGGTCGCGACCCAAAAGTGGGTCGCAGACCCGTTTTCAGGGGGTCGTGGGCCTTTGCCCGCTAAAATGCTAAAAAAAAATGCTAAATGCTAAAAAAAAAAAAAATTAATAAAACAACGTGTCATTCATCCTCCTCAACAGTAGATGGCGATAATGCCCTGTAATGAAAGTTGACACCCGCCAGTTCACACCATAGAAGAAGACCTGCAGAGTTTGTTTCCATATGTTGAGCAGGTGAAACACAGATACAACCAAGAATATATCAGATATGGATTTACTTATCTTGAAGTCAAAGGTCAGTGATGGTTATTCAGATAAAACTATATATTTTGAGTTCTTTTTGAAACTACTGCTCAGTGGTTGCACTGTTTTATTTCATGTTTGTGCATAAAAGCACTGTTGAGTCTTAAAAATGGCTGTTACTGAAACGTTCTGATTGTTATGTCAGCTTTATGATTAATGCTTAAATAAGTGACTAGATAGTTTTAATAGGAAATTGTTATATATTCAGGAAGTGGGAACTCAGCAAATGCTACATATTTGAGTTATTTTTGAAACTACTGCTCAGTGGTTGTACTTTTTTATTTCATGTTTGTGCATGTTGAGTCTGTTAAAAAACGCTGAAGTTACTGAAGTGAAGTGTTTTGGATTTAATTAAAATGCAGCTAATTGAGTATCAAAGGGAATATTTCCCACTTGAAGCCATTTTGGTTTTTGCCATTTTGGTTCACCAGTAAACTTATTTTTATGTGTTGGCACTCTGTGATATTCTATTCTACTATCTCTGATTCAAACTGCACGATCTTTTCATTCAATAAGTTGGAAATGTTCCTTGATTTGGGTCAGAGCTGGTCATTAATGGTGATGGTGGGACCTGAAGCCGGACCAGTTCAGAACCACTGGTCTACAAAGCTGACAAAAGGCAACGTGTTAGCAAGAAGTTAGAAGAAGTTTTTCTTAAATATAACAAAATCCATTGTGTTGTAACCTGTATTAGTGGCTATTAACATTGATATTTAAAAAAAAAAAATCACACATGCCACTGCACAGTTTAGAATAAGAATTTGGCTTTTCTTCTATTTATCTAAATTTAAGACAGATTTCAAACACATTGAATGGAAGATGGGATTAATTTGCTCTAGTGCTGGGCGATATGATGATACATATCGTGGGGACGATAGAAAAGTGTATCGTGCCATTTCTCTTCTATCGTTTCTATCATTTCTAACCTAATTTTATCAATTATTACAGCAAATATGTAATTAAATAACCTGCAACGATAAATTTGATAGAAACATATCTACTTCTACAAAGTAGCCTTTTATGTTTGCACTTTTATTCATGGTTAATGCCTTAAACAGAGTTCTCTTCAACCCTGATGTTTACTTTAGACACTTTATATTGGTTTGCAAACTTTGCACTACAAGGTTACAGATTTCAGAAAGTTGAAAAATAATTTGTGTTTATTTTTTATGGCTGAACTTCAGTGCAAAAATGTGTTTTTCCTCTCAGAAACTGTTGTGCACTTTAAAAAAAAATGTGAAAGCTACTGTACCTCTGTACCTACCTGTTTTAGCTGCACTAAAATGTACGTTTGTGACAGTTCAGCTAAATGTCCTTTCAAAATAAAGTTGAAAAGTAAGCAATGAAATTTTTTGTCAAACTTTTCAGGGAATAGCTGAAAAAACATACTTTATTGTGTATGGTATATCGTGATATATATCGTTATCGTGATATAAAACAGTCCATATCGTGATATTATATTGTTATCGTGATATAAAACAGTCCATATCGTGATATATATTGTTATCGTGATATAAAACAGTCCATATCGTGATATATATCATTATCGTGATATAAAACAGTCCATATCGTGATATATATTGTTATCGTGATATAAAACAGTCCATATCGTGATATATATCGTTATCGTGATATAAAACAGTCCATATCGTGATATATATCGTTATCGTGATATAAAACAGTCCATATCGTGATATATCGTGATATAAAACAGTCCATATATATATATGTTATCGTGATATAAAAGTCCATCGTGATATCAAACAGTCCATCGTGATATATATCATTATCGTGATATAAAACAGTCCATATCGTGATATATGTTATCGTGATATAAAACAGTCCAGTGATCGTTATCGTGATATAAAACAGTCATATCGTGATATATATCGTGATATCCATATGTTATCGTTATCGTGATATAAAACAGTCCAATCGTGATATATGATTGTTTCCAGTCTGCAGGTGTAAAAGTGACTCTTACCTCGTTGGATAAAATGCTGCTGTTTGATATGATGTCGGGCTGCTGGTCCGTGAACCCCGACACCACCCCCCCGCAGGTTTTGTGATTATTGTCCGTGCTCCTGGTTGGACTACAAGGCTTCAGGAACATGAGGTCGGTCTTGGCGGACTCAGGTGTCAGACACACCTGGTAGCAGTAGTTCTGGTTCTGGTGGTGGGAGCCGAAGCTCCCGGACTCCTCCACGGGGACCTGCACCGTCCCGCCCCCGCCGCTCACGTTCACGGTGCTCTGCACCAGCATGATGTCGGACTTGCTGAGCTTCTTCTTCCGGGACCGACCCGGTCGCGAGCAGCAGGTGCTGCGGCCCAGACAGCAGTCGCTGATCGCGCAGGTGTGAACGTTGAGCTTTTTATCCTTCTGGCAGCGCACGGCCAGCGCGATCATGACCAGGAGGAAGATGAAGGACACGGAACCGAGGGCGATGATGAGGATGACGGTGAGGTCCAAGGTGCTGTCTTTGATCTTGCCGTTACCTGCTTTGTCCCCGCCCCCCCGGCCTTCAGCCAGACTGTCCACCAGCATCACCAGGACGGTGGCGCTGGAGGACAGCGGCGGCTGGCCGTGGTCCCGAACCACGATCAGCAGATCAAACAGCTGGTGGACGTCCCTCTTACCGGACACCCGCCTCGCAGTCCTGAGCTCACCTGTCCTCCAGTCCATCCGGAACATCCCGTTCTCATTACCCCTCTGGATGCTGTAGGACAGGCGCGCGTTCTCGCCGTCATCCGCGTCCATCGCCACGAGTCGGGTCACCAGGTAACCCGGTTCCGCCGAGCGCGGGAGGGGCTCCCTGGCTGATCCGTTCCTTCCCCGGGGGGCGAGCACCAGCGGGGGGTTGTCGTTCTGGTCCACGATGATGACTTTGACGGTGGTGTTGGAGGAAAGTTCTGCAGAACCCGCGTCCGTCGCGCGGACCGTGAACGCGAAGTGTTTGAGCTGCTCGTAATCAAACGACCGGAGCGCGTAAAGGTATCCGGTCTCCTCGTTCACCGACACGTACGTTTTCACCGACATCCCCTGGATGTCACAGTCCAGGATGGAGTAGCTGATGAGCGCGTTCTGCCCGATGTCGGTGTCCAGAGCCGTCACGGCGTGAATGTACGCGCCGGGCACGTTGTTCTCGGTCACGTACACGTCATATGCGGACTGCGTGAACGTCGGCGCGTTGTCGTTCTCGTCTGAGACCTGGACCCCTATGGACTTACTGGTGGCCAGTGAGGGGGTCCCTTTATCCCGCGCGATCACAGTAACAGAGTAGGAGTCCGCGTGCTCGCGGTTCAGCGACCCGTCGGTCACGATGGTGAAATAGTTCTTAAAGGACGACTTTAACTTAAACGGGACGTCACCGAGGATCTCCACGTGGATCTGACTGTTCTCCTCCGAGTCCCGGTCCGTCACGCTCAGCAGAGCGATGACGGTACCGGGCGCCGCCTTCTCGCTCACCGACTCGGTGACCGTGGTGAAGATGATCTCCGGCGCGTTGTCGTTCACGTCCGCGACTTTGACCAGGACTTTGCAGTGAGCCGGTACGGCGTTCGGCCCCAGGTCCTTGGCCTGCACGAAGATCTGATACAGGTTGCTCTCCTCGAAATCCACCTCCCCGCGCACCTCCACGCGCCCGGTGCGCGGCTCCACGCCGAACAGGTCCTTCACGCGGTTGGAAACGTGGTTACTGAAGGAATAAACCACTTCTCCGTTCAGTCCCTCGTCCTGGTCGGTGGCGTTCAGCTGGATGACTAACGTGCCCACCGGCACGTTCTCCGAGAGGCTCACCGTGTACACCGGCTGGTCGAACACCGGCACGTTATCGTTCGAGTCCAACACTTTGATGACCAGCAGCGCGGTGCCGGTCCGGGGCGGCTGACCGCCGTCCACCGCGGTCAGCACGTACCTGTGCACCGCCTGCTGCTCCCGGTCCACCGGCTTCTCCAGGACCAGTTCCGCGAACTTGTTCCCGTCCGTTTGGGTCTGAACGTCCAGGTAGAAATAGTTGTTCGTGGTGATTTCATACGTGCGTAAAGCGTTAGAACCCACATCCGGGTCGATCGCGCTCTCCAAGGGGAAGCGCGTGCCGGGGGTGGCGCTCTCCGAGATCTCCACCGTGATGTCCGTCTCCGGGAACCTGGGCGGGTTGTCGTTAATGTCCAGGACGTCGATTTCGACCCGGAACAGCTCCAGCGGGTTCTCCAGGAACACCTCCATGTTGAGCTGGCAGCTCGCGCTCTGCTTACAGATCTGCTCCCGGTCGATTCTCTCCGCGACGAAGAGCGCGCCGGTCTCCAGGTTGACCCCCAGGTACGGCGTACGGGAGCTGGGCACTACCTGGAAACGGCGGGAGCCCGCTTTGGTGAGGTCCAGCCCCAGATCCTCGGCTATATTCCCCACCAGGGTGCCGTGGTCCGTCTCCTCCGGGAACGAGTAGCGGATCTGAGAACGCGCTTCATGCGTAAAGCACAGGATGATTAAAAGCGCAATCATTGCCGGGAAGAGAAGAGCACTTGGTTAAAAAAAACAAACAAAACGGTGTCATTAACTTTATTATCCCTTCTTAACGAAAAAGGTGAAGAAAAAAAAACACATCCATTAATCATGTCAGTCGGGAGGTAAAAGTCTCCTTAAATGTATAAAACTCAAAAATATGAAAAACGTCCGAGGAAATTTGTCCCATTAACGCAGAGAGAAGCTGATGATCAATAACTTTTAAAAACTTATTTGCTTTCTAGCTCAGCTGTCTCGTTTTCCAGTAGATTCAACACTGCGCTTAAAAAAAAAAAAAAAAAAAAAAAAAAAAAAAAAGCGCAGCGCCGCTGGATGATGGATCCGGTAGGAAGGAAGCTTCAAAAATACAGACTGTAATCCATAATTTTATAAATGATAAGATTCACTACGATGATCAAATAAGCAGAACATTTGAGTCCCTCTGCTCAGAACTTGGACCCCTCGTTGCAGTCCTCCCCCCTCTGGACTGCCGCTGCGCTCTCAGCTCTTCCTCTCTGCGTCCTTCCTCCCCGCGGGCGCGTCTACATGCGCGCTCCCGTTCATTGGCTGCTGAGGTTGACTGTTAACGCTGCTTGGCTCTAGTTTCCCTCTCTCTCTCTCTCTCTCTCTCTGTCTTTACCTCCCTCTGAGCTTCAGTCATATGCTTTCTTTTATAAGTATGATTAAAGTAACCTAATAACGTCCAGATTTTAAACTTTGACACCAACTGCTCCTTAATAAAGAGCCACTAATGAATAAAGGTCGGATATAGTGGACGGTTTGTTGTCATGGTGTCAGGGCTTGATGATCCCAGGGGTATGCTGGGATAATGGATTCAAATGTTGCAACATGCAAAGTAGAGTCTCATTCGCGATGCACGCGCCGCTCTCAACAGTGTGCGTGCGTTCAATCAACAGTCTTAACGTTATTTATTTATTTATTTATTTGTCCTCCAGCGACGCAGGAGCGACGCAGTCAGGGTGTGAGCAGTTGTTGCACGGAGCGCGCGCGCCCCCTGGTGGAGAAATATTTACCCAGCACCTAAGAGACCAGTCTGTAAAATAATGTTTAGTTTAAGATTATGGTTATTGCTTCCACCTTATTGCTATAAAGTATAAGTGAACCAGTAAATTCAGGTAGTGAAAATATGGAGATCAACATTTTCAGTAAAACTCTAAGGACTCGGCTCTGCTAAAGCTGCTAAAGCTGCTAAAGCTGTCCCTTAATACACAGATACTAAGAACTAATAACTCTTTCAAAGATTTTTTTTAAAAACAAAAAACACATTAGATGAAACGTGGAAAACAATTTTAAAGATACAAAACAATGAGAATCCAGGTGGACCCTGAGACTGGGATGAACTCCAGCATGACCCTGAGAGGATGATGAGGATGGATGGATGGATGGATGGATGGATGGATGGAGGATGGATGGATGGGATGGATGGGGGATGGATGATGGATGGATGGAGGATGGATGATGGATGATGGATGGATGGATGATGGATGGATGATGGATGGGATGGATGGATGGGATGGATGGATGATGGATGGATGGATGATGGATGGCTGGATGGATGGGATGGATGGGGCTGGATGATGGATGGATGGATGGAGGGATGATGATGGGAGGGATGATGGAGGAGGGATGGATGGATGGATGGATGGATGGATGGATGGATGGATGGATGGATGGATGGATGGAGGGATGGATGGATGATGGATGATGGATGGATGGATGGATGGATGATGGATGGGGATGGATGGATGGATGGGATGGATGGATGGATGATGGATGGATGGATGGATGGATGGATGGATGGATTGGATGGATGATGGATGGATGGATGGATGGATGGATGGATGGATGGATGGATGGATGGAAAACAGTAAGAACCCAAAGTAAATAAAGAGACATAAATCTAAATGTGAGTGCAGTAAAGGGTTACTGGGTTACTGACTTTTACTTTGTGTATTTGAGAGTACTGAGTAATGTATTAATGTAAAAAAAATATTTGTTTGATTGCCTGTTTTGTTTGTTTACATTAACAATAAATAATAGCAGTAACTAAAACCAGATAGCAGAAATATTTAACTGAAAGAAATGACAGTGAATTGGTTTTTAGGTTTTTAGTTTGTGACACTATTTGAATGTAAACTGATATATTTAGTAATTTATTCTCTTCCTTGCTGTCATTTTGATGTAATGCCTTTGAATTTTAAAGCTTTGCTGATGTTTACATTAATTTTTGTTGAACTTCTTTATATCATAAATGTTGTTACACCATAAAGCTATTATAAATATACCACCAGGCACTACTTGTAATTACTGCATTTATTAATCAATTAATTCTCTGACTCTTGCTCTATTTTGTCCCTTTGGGACTTTAGAGGAAACCTGAATGAAAAGACAACTTGAGTCAGACCTGGTGCTCCCCCTAGTGGACAACTATAAAACTACATCATACACAACATTAATAATGTGCACAACAATCCCAGGTGAATGTTGTTGTTGTTATTATTATTATTATATATTCTTGCCTACATTTAGTATCAGTGATGGTAATAATGGTAGGTCAAATCTACATATAATAAATAACATGATTTTTTGCTCAAATTAAGGAAGAAATGACACCTTCTTGTTTTCAGAACAAGTGATGAAGACAAAATAAATCTGTCTTAACAAGTTCACCTGAATTATTGAATATAGAGTCGTTATTGTGGCGGATACCTAGAAACTTAAACACCCTTGTTGTTGTTTTATCAAATTTTCAGCAAGATTTATATTTTTATTCCAGTTTCTTTAAGATACAGCAGAAAATACATCCACCTGGCTCTAAACAGGAATCTGGATTAATGTGATTAAAGCTTTGCACGTGTCTCTTGAAAAATGCAAAGTAATTTCTTTCTGAACATTGTGCGGTTTTATATTGTGTTCATTTATTTACTTTTATGTAGTTTTTTTTTTCTTTAGTTCTTTTAAAGAATTGAACCACCACCCTGGGAGTCCCCGCTGATACGAACCTGTAGAAACTCCAGAAACTTGAGATCCAGGACGGGCTGATGCAAGCTTTTTCAGAATTAGGAAATACAGTAAATACAGAATATAGAACGACTCTGATTATAAGACGACTCCTGTTTTTAAATATCATTTTGAGAAAATAAAAATATGTTAAAGACAGAAGGTTATTCATCAAACAACTTTTGTTGTACAATCATTGTAGAAAAACTCACAGAGAGATAACATTCTGCTGTATTGTTTTTTTAATGATTTCATTTTTTTACCGTAATTAAGGTTAAGGTAAGTAAGGAACGTGTCAGGTTTCAGTCAGTGCGTTTACATGGGAAGTTTAATTCCTCTTTAATTCAGAATTATAGTTAAAGCCGAATAAAAGTTACCATGTAAACACTAATTCCATATGAAAATGTCAATTCCGAATTAAACTTAATTCCAAAGTAAGTGTATTCTGATTTTTAATTCCGAATTAAATAATTCCGCGGTCATGTTTACACTCATTCCGCTTTAAATTAATTCCCGTCTTTCTGCGCATGCTAGTTCTCTTGCCCGTCTGTCGCGATGACGCTTATATTCCGCGCTGGGCTTGTTTTCAAAAAAAGTTTCAAGATGGCGGCACGCAGTAAACGGTGTTCAAGAGCAGAGACGATTTATTTAATAAATAGCTTGGAGGAACTGGAAATAATTAAAAGAACAGATGGAAGGAAACATAAAAATTGTGAGCTTTTCAAAGTTGTAGCGGCCAGGTTAAATGAAGGAGGTTTCACAGATAGAGACGCCACCCAGGTCAAAAATAAGTGGAATGTTGTTGCTAACCAGTTAGCTAAGTTTGTTTTCTTCCGGTAGATGTAAAGACGTCCGCCCCCCCCATCCAATCAGAACCCTTCCCAACCCCCAGACCTAAAGCGGAGTTGGATAAAAGCCGAACTAACGTGTTTTCCATGTAAACCTTAATTCAGAATAACTATTTCCATGTAAACTCGAAGGAAAATAGTTTAATTCGGAATTATTTAATTCCTAATTAAAAAACATCATGTAACCGTGGCCAATATTATTGATGATCAAGGAATAGTATTATATGAAAAACTCCTATTTATTATGTTATTAAACATCAGATCTGCTCCATTCTTACTGATTACGTTGGTGCGGCTCCATCTAGTGGCGCAGGTGTGTAACGACAACAGAAAAGTCAAGACCTCGATTATAAGACGAGTTTTTTCTGTTTTTCTGTCACCCCGTTTTTCAGAATCTGATTTCTAGAGTAAAACATCGTCATATATTCGGGCCAATACGGTACGTGGAGTAAAACCCTGCACTCTGTGTACAAGTGGTCATAATTGTCTCTTTGTCCATAAACATGGACGTCCCTCGTACCGTCTCTGACCGAAGTCACCCGGAAATAAAAACGCTCTGTTCTGATTGAATTATTTGGATGATTTTCTTGAAAACAGTGTTGTTTCACCCCCTCTTCCCCACCTCCCTCTTCTCTTCCTCTTTCCCAGCTGGCTCTTGGTCCGATGGTTATTCGGCTAAAACAATGACGACTCCATCCGGTCTGATCTTTGTCTCTGATCCGGTTCATCACCTTTATGGACTGAACTTCTGGGCCAATGAGTTTTTATTGGAGCCGATATTCATTTACAGTAAAAGTGAACATATTGGAATTAAAATGTAGAACACAAACTCCAACACGTAACTTTGGTTAAATGCTTGAAGTAGTGCTGGGCGATATGACGATCGTGGGGACGATAAAAAAGTGTGTATCGGGCCATTTCTCTTCTATCGTTTCTATCGTTTCTAACCTAATTTTATCAATTATTACAGCAAATATGTAATTAAATAACCTGCAACGATAAATTTGATAGAATCATATCAACTTCTACAAAGTAGCCTTTTATGTTTGCACTTTTATTCATTGTTAATGCCTTAAACAGAGTTCTCTTCAACCCTGATGTTTACTTTAGACACTTTATATTGGTTTTGCAAACTTTGCACTACAAGGTTACAGATTTCAGAAAGTTGAAAAAAATTTGTGTTATTTTTTATAGCTGAACTTCAGTGCAAAAATGTGTTTTTCCTCTCAGAAACTGTTGTGCACTTTAAAAAAAATGTGAAAGCTACTGTACCTCTGTACCTACCTGTTTTTGCTGCACTAAAATGTATGTTTGTGACAGTTCAGCTAAATGTCCTTTCAAAATAAAGTTGAAAAGTAAGCAATGAAATTTTTTGTCAAACTTTTCATAGAATAACTGAAAACATACTTTATTATGGTATATCGTGATATATATCATTATCGTGATATAAAATAGTCCATATCGTGATATATGATTTTTTCCATATGGCCCAGCACTAGCTTGAAGTATACATTTATTTAAAAAAAAACAAGTAAATAAAAACAGAAAATAAAAAAGCTCCTGTAAGTACAGCGAGTTACAGGCTCAGCAGCAACTCTTATAAGTTTTTTTTTTTTTTTTTTTAAGTTGGATAAATAGTTCGCTGAAAAATTTCACAGTAAATAAAGTAAAACTTGAACTTAAATAAAACGACTTTACTTTGTTATAAATTGAAACAAAAACAAAAAAAAAATGCAGTGACGTCCTTGGCACAGTAGCATCTGTTATAAAAAGAAATAAAAAATTAAATAAATAAATAAATAACTCCATGAAGTTTTATAAAGTGGGTGTTCTGAAAGGCGCTATATAAATTGAATCTATTATTATTATTATTATTATTATATACAATTTGCCAAAAATGTGACTGTTAAATTCATCAGTAGTCCCGATTAAGCAGCACGAGGTTTTGGTGCAAAAAGGAAAGTTGTTCAGCTCTCCAATGAAACGTTTTCTCTTCTTTGGTTACCTGCAGACCTGAAGATGATCAACGATCTTCCCTGGTGTTGATTAAAATATTACCACAAAACTCTTCTGTTCTTAGGTTCATCCATCTGCAATGAGAGTTTGAAAAAAGAGAGTTAAAAGTGGGCCACATGTTCATGACATATGACATGACATATGCTCAACTCATAATGCTTAATTCTTTTCCACAGTATTTGCAGAACTGGTACTAGTTTAAGGAAGTTAGAACGCAGCTCAGAGTTCTCACTGAGACCAGAAGACTGGACTGGACCACATCGGTCCAGTCTTCTGGTCTCATTCAGAACTCTGAGTTCTCACTGAGACCAGAGACTGGACCACACTCGGACTCACAGTCGGTCCAGTTCTGAGGGTCCCGACACCGGCTGCCTGTCCGTCAAAGCATCGACTTTAAAGTTCTGTTGCTGGTCTATAAAGCTCTGAATGGTTTGGGACCAGAACACACCAGTGACCTCCTGACCCAGTATGAACCCACCAGAACCTTCGGGTCATCTGGATCCGGTTCATTATCAGTCCCCAGAGCTCCACATGTCTGGAACAAAACTCCAGACAGAAGAAAGCCTCAGATCAGCTGAAACACTCAGTTTTAAATCCAGGTAGAAGACTCACCTGTTCTCAGCTGCCTTTAAATACGATTTTATTCAGGAGCTCAAATCTGCACAGCCTTTTTTTAAACTGTTTTTACTGTTTTCTTTGTTATTTATGCTTTTATTTTTACTTTTCAATGCTTTCTTTTTCTGCGATTCTTTTAATGTTAAATGTAAAGCATCTTGAATTGTTTTGTACGTGAAATGTACTATACAAATAAACTCACCTTGCCTTGTCTTAAGCAACGGACAAACGGCCAAACAATAGGAATGAGATGCAGGTACGTCCTTACCTGTCGTATCTGAGCTCTGGCTGCTGCTCCATCACCGTCTCAACCACTTCAGGTGAAGCTGGGACTCCCTTCATCTCCTCCTGCCTGACAGGTGAGTAACTGCTGTCCAGACTCACCTGGAACAAGGCTGCAGGTCTAGATGGTGTCAGCTATCTGTAAATATATATATAAGGTATAAGGTAAACACTTCCAGAGGACAACAGTCCAGTCATCGCAGCTGAGCTCCTTTATCACCACTAATGGAAGAGGAAAAGCAGTTCAACGTTGGAGGAAACTGACTTTTATCACTTTTCTGTCGCAAGTATTTCAGTTGTAAACTAGTGCTAACTTTGTAGCTAACAAGATGGAGCCATGGACCCTTCCTGAAGGATTCTGGGAGCCTCCCTGGGAAGAACATCAATGTTTTCTCCATTCTTTCCTCTGCAGCATACAGTTGACATTCATAAATAATCATCACAAATGCAACCATACACGCGCACACGCAGGTGTGTGTGTGGTGCAGCCGAGGCTAAAAGTATTTACAATGAGCTCACATAAAAGACGGCTTCAGTGGTGATATAACTCTTCACACAACACTTAACCAAAGGGGATAAAAATACAGGATATGAATCAGTGTCAGTGACAGAAGAGTCTCCCAGATGTGACAATAAT